>OU964968.1:6121151-6211151 GCA_918808275.2 Dolichovespula sylvestris
AGATTGAGAACAAAAAAAAAAAAAAAAGAAAAAGAAAAGAAATAAAAAAAATACAAAGAAAACCACGGAAGACAGGTATATATACGTATTAATTAAGTCTCGCTTAATTAATATCTCTTTATCCGTTTACGAAATAATTATTTCATATAGTATATTAAATAAACGATATCGACCGGAGGAAAAAATAAAAACAAATAAAATCAATGTCAAAATCAAAACGGACGAAGGATGTAATTATGTAGACTGGGTGATAAAAGGGAGGATTACCTCTGGCTGAAGTCCATCCCCATTTCGGTGATATGGCTGGTGAGGATAAGCCTGATGATTCGGTCCCGTGTTGGCGGAGTTGGCGGAAGCCGAGTTCAGATTGTGGGGCATCTCGCGCGTAAAGAGAGTGCGCGGCGGCTGAGGTCAGCTGCCCCTTATTCCGACTATCTCCTCATACACCATGCTGCTGGTCGCCACCATTTATCATACCAGGCTGTAAGTAAAGCATAAAAGTTTATCATAGATAAGATTAAGAACAAGAGGAAGAAAAAAAGAGGAAAAAGAGTTTTTTGTTCCTCATTTAAGAAATTCGAAGGCTGAACGAACGTCCGCCAAGATGGCGGCTCATCAACGCGCCATATTGAATTTCGTCTAAACATACATCTCCGCATACTCAATCGTTTTATTATTATTTTTTTTTTCTTTTTACTATAATCAATCTTTCAATGATATGTATCTATGTATACATACATACATACATACATACATACATTCAATTATATATATATATATATATATATATATATATATATATATATATATATATATATAATTGAAATTTCGACCATTTAATTGTATATAAATTTAATCGATAACATTACTATCGTATACGTAATATTTTCGTTTCTGTATTAATTTGATAATAAAATAGATTGAAAAGAAAATCGATTAGCTCGACTAGGATGAACCGCACCCAGAATGCAAGCACGCAACCCAGACGCAACCTGTTTAATCGGTTAGTTACGCGCAAAAGGAGAATGAAGTTACGAGAATAAATTCTTTATTTATAGTCCGTTCTTTTGTTCGCGTTAATGAAAATTCTGTTGCAAGATTATATACGTATATACGCGTACGACAGCACGTGTTTATTATATCGTGTTCTACATAGACAAGTTTTAAAGAAACAATTATTTGATTACGTAGCGCGTACATTCGTGGATGAAGGGAATTCAAACTGAAAAAAATATCTATAAGCAACTACTTAAAAGAAAGAAAAAAAATAAATAAATAAATAAATAATAGTAATAAAAAATAAACGATCGATTGCATTTGAAAAATATTCGTGAACAGTATACGTACGTGCATTCGCGCGTATATACGAAAATTTCGGATGAAGGGCGAAGGAGTGAAAAATCGTTAAAGAAATGTATTTACATTTCATCCCATAAAAAAGGAGAATAAAAAGAAAAGAGAAAAGAGAAACACGAAGGAAAAAAAAAGTGAGTACGTACTTCGCGAAGAAGCAAATAAATAAATGCAAGAAGAAAGCCTTTGAGAATGAGAGATAGACGAGGATTATAATCTTCACTTGTCGGATAAAAATAAATATAGAAGCATTAGAGACTCGGCGGTTTTATACATCCGTCACGTATGGCGGGTTCTGCTGAATGCAAGGGTCCCCCATTAACCGATTATACCCCATTAAACGATTAACATTCTGTACATTCCACTTGACGCTTCTCTTTATTTGTCTTTCTTGACTTTTCAAGACGGCTTCGAACGAGTAGTAGCGACGCAACCCTACGATTCGGTTCACCAATTATGACGTGTAAGTACCTTTTACACGCACGCGCGCATACACACAGAAAGAGAAAGAGAGAGAGAGAGAGAGAAGGGGGGGGGTTAGAGAGAAACATATAGCAGGAGAACAGACACGTACACAATTAGATTAGAAAGAGGGCGCGCGTTATTTAAAAGTTCGAACCTCCTTTTGCTTATGTATTGGGAAGAGGGCTATAAATATTTTGCAAAGAGTAAAGCTCCGAATGCCGTTCTACGAGACACGCTTTTAGAAAATGGGTCGATTGCACAGTGAAATTCTCAACACATCAAATCTAACGCTTTGAGTATTCTACGAAATTTCGTTAAAATCCCTTCCCCCCTTTGAGGCTCTCTTTTTTTTTTCCTTCAGTTAAACGTGTTCCACTTGCACGTGTCCTCCTTCCAAAGAGTCTCTCTCTCTCTCTCGTGACTATAACTATCCATAAAAATGCATGCTGCCAATTACGTATTCAAAATTTACAGAGGTTTCCTTACACCTTTCGCGTAATACCACATCATGAATATATTGGATACAAATCATAAATATTTATCTTATTACACATTTCTTTTTCTTTTTCCCCTTTTTCTTCCCCCCTTTTTTTTTTTTTTTTTTTTTTTTTTTTTTTTTTTTTTTTATATATACATTTGCGCATTGGTATAATATCCATGTACTTGTCGGTTTTAAGCAAACGCGAATAAGATTCGAGAAAATTTTACGAGAAGAATTTCAAAATAACCGCTCGTATCGTTTCAATATGGCGAATATAAAATGGTGGACGTTCAATCTAATCATTTTATAAGAAAATGACCGAAGTAATTTGAATTTGGAACGATCAAATTATATTGATAATAATTGTTCAAAAAAAAAATATATATATATATCAAATGATTAACATTCTAATTAATAAAAACCTTTCCGGTCTTTGTTAAACCAATGACAATTTATTATTTGTTTGAAACAGACGCGCCCGCGCGCACGATCTTTATTATATACACCCTTATTATGAAAAAGTAGGAGAATCTTTTTTAACGCTGCCTTTTCTCTTTTTTTCTTTTTTTTTTTTTCCTATTCTCTTTTGTCGAGAGAATGCGGGATGCTCTCTTATTCTTATAAGAAACAATATTCTATTCTGGCAGAGTACCAGCTCGGGCCTCGGTTTGATCTCGCTTTTAATGTGGGCCACGCTAAGAACCAAAGTAAAAAAAATCTTAATGGCGTACAATATTGTCTCTTTGCAATATCAGAAAAATCTATTACGAAGTAAATATTTGTATGTCGAACAAAAGGAAAAGAAAAAACAAAAAAGAAAAAAAAAACGAAGAAAGAAAGAATTCTCTAAAAAGAAATTCTTTTAACAACGTACGCATATAATAACGGTACTATATAATCGTATATACTTGTATCATATATACCTTATCGCGATTGAAAGTAACGTAACTTTCGAACGAACAAAAAAAAATGACGTTGTTAATATAACATTATAATATTATAGACGATAAAGTCGTTATCAATAATGTAACACATAATGTAATATAACGAACGTATCGTAAATGACATTATATCTTGAAATAACGTAATATCTTATATCATTCATTTTACCGATTAATATTGATCATATTATTACATTATTTTATTATCCGTACGTAATTTTTTTTATTTTTATTTTTGTTTATTTTTTCTTCTTTTTTTTTCATATCATAGTATACCTACCTACGCGTGTAATAAATTTTGCTACAATTACAAGCAACATAAAACCCAAATACATGAGGGAAGATTAAATATAATAAAACAGTTTCCCCGATATCTTTTCTTCTACTTGCACAGCATATTATTGTTCTCATTCCCAATAAAACTGTTATATTCGTAAAGATACGAAGATAGCTACATAAAATTGAATAGTCGATTTCACGAGGAATCCTTTGTTGATACGACCAAACGGAAATGAATTATTCATCCTTCCAAAGGAAATTAGCCGCTATCATCGTACACAACGCCGGTGTATGGTGATTCGTCGAAGCTCCTAACGGATCGTCGACCCCGTTGAATCATCGGAAGAGAAAAAGAAAAAGAGAGTGAGAGAGAGAGGGAGAGAGAGAGAGAGAGAGAGAGAGAGAGAGAGAGAAAGAAAGATAATTAGATAAAAAAAAGAAAAAGTAATAACTTAGAGATTGTCTCACAATTGAACCGAGTTACAAAGAGATAAAAATTGTTACAGAGTAAATACAGACATAAATACTTTGAACAAGAAAGAGAGAAAGAAGGAGAGAAAGAGAGAGAGAGAGAGAGAAAGTATCTATATTTTTATCACAGACAAGAAACATACGCGTGTGCACACGTGTGAGAGAATATTTACGAGTCAGTTCGAACAACCCATTCTCAAGTAGGTTGGCAAGTAGTCACGCGTCGACTTTTGACCCAGTTCAAAGCTTGCAAGCTTCGCTTACTTTTAAACACATTCTATTGGAAAAGAAACGAGCTCTGTATAAGATATATATATATATATATATATATATATATATATATATATATGTATGTATATATGTATGTATGAATCATAAATTGCATACGTATTGTAAAATTAAGTGTAGAGAAAGCCCCGCACTTTAAATCAAATAAGAAATAAATACACACGAACTTAATCATTTTGCAACACACTTTTAAGATCGTTATGCAGTCCTTCATTCTTGATCGATAACTAACTCTGTGTGTGTGTGTGTGTGTGTGTACAATTTCTTATCGACTGAAAACTACCGATTCAGAACTAATTATCATATATATATATATATATATTTTTTTTTTTCTTAATTTTTAGACCTACAATCTTATACGAAGTATGTCAATAAATTCGTTAATCCTTTTTTCTAACTATAACATAACGAAATACAATTAAAAACAATATGATTCTTAAATTTCTTAAGTGGCCGTTAATACGATCGCTTCTTTTTTTTTTTTGAAGTCTCAATTATTATAAGATCCTTTCCTACCAATTTCTAGTCCTACAAATTTTTCCGCAAAAATTCAATAAATTTGTTAACATCCTTTCGAACTAATTAACAGTACCAATTACAAACAAATATGATTCTCGAGTACACAACGATCACGGATAGGACGGTTTCTTAAAAGAATAATTATTAAGACCATTTTTTTTTTTTTTTTAAATTTTTCAGATATATCCAGAAAAGTTTAATAATACTTTTTAACGTTGTTTGAATCTAAAAAAAAAAAAAAAAGAAAAAAAAATCGCAATCGCAAAGAAATATTTTAATTTAACGTACGTATAGGCTTCTCAAATGAAAAATGACCGTTTAAAGAATACGATCCCTCTTTTTAAAGGTTAAGTTTCGTTTGACAATCCCTAGTAATAGCTTAATTTCGTCGATTACAATAAGAATCGAACATTAAAACGAGACGCCAACGCATTATACAGCCTCTCTCTCTCTCTCTCTCTCTCTCTCTATCTATCTATCTCTTTCTCTCTCTCTATCTATCTCTGTAGAAATCGTTGAAGTAATGAACGGAGGCCATTCATGAATTCACGTCTATAAAACACGCCACAGCTAATGATACGCCTTTACTGTAGAATACTCGAGAAAGACAGAGAGAGAGAGAGAGAGAGAGAGAGAAAGAGAGAGAGAGAGAGAGAGAGAGAGAGAGAAAGAGAGATGGAAGAGAAGGGGGGAGAGAGAGAGAGATTACTAGAGAGATTGAGGAGAGAGAAAGAGAGAGAGAGAGAGAGAACATTCGAAGGATCTTCTCATCCACCATTTTAACGTCGCACATCCACTTTACTGCTACCTTCGTAATTATTTCCGTCTACGGTCACGAATGAAATTTATTCGCTAAAATATTAAACTTATTGCGTTCACGTTCAGCGAATCACGTGATTGCGATAATAATGATAATAATGATAATGACGATAATAATAATAATAAGAATATATATATATTTTCTATATTAATGGCAATGCTATCGATATATATACATAGGTGATAAGTATATATGAATAATTTATATAATACCATATTAGATTTGTTTCAAGATAATAATCAAGGTAAAATGTCAATGACATCATTAATAACAATAATAACGTTAATTAATAACGAATCCTTAAAACAAAAGCATCAATTATTATGTCATTTATGTCGAACTATTTGAATAGTCGTCATTACGATTAACATAATTGAATCTCAACCACAATGGCGTGTTTTCTTCGCCGATGTAATAATCAAAACAAACTGTCTCGTCAATGTTAATATTATTTTTTTTGTCTTTTTTAAAATATGGGTTATATATAATTAACAATAACAATAATAATAATAATAATAACAATAACAAATTTAATTGATATAAAACATATTCAAAACAAGCTTAAATTATTTTGATTATATATAGATTATCTCAATGTTAAACATAATCTTTATATAGCGTAATCTTAACCACAATGACGATGTTATTCGATGACTGACTGATAGCAAACGTATTTGTTTCTAAAAGGGGAAAATCAATTTCACGTGTTATCCTCGAAAGATTTTTTTTAATGCGTTGTTTCGTTCGAAAGGCAGAGATTTGCAAACCGAGAGACACACACACAGAGATACGGACAATTGCTCGAGCAGAAAGCTTATGTACTATATATACATTACAAGACATACAAACGTGTGTGTGTGTGTGTGTGTGTGTGTGTGTGTGGTGTTTATTTTGTTGTATACTCGACTCCTTTATATATATAATATATATATATATATATAAACAATTACACATACGAAAGAAATAGAGAGATTATTCAAAAGCACGTATCACTGTATAAGTACTTACACGCATATGTATGTATGTACGTACGTATGTGTGAAGTACACACGTATACGTGCAATTGTATACATTCAACCGAACGGATAGCTAGCTAGCTTTAGCTAGCTAACTCTCTTCAGTCTGTACACGTTTCATTTAGCACGTAGTGAATGTCATTTCACGAAACGTACATACTACACAACGTCATACACACAAACTCGATCTCTTTTTTTTCTCTTCTTTTCTTTTTTTTTTCTTTTTTTTTCAACGTAGCAAATTCGTTTATATATATATATATATATATATATATATATATATATATATATATTAATAAAAAAGAAATATAGGAATTTTTAATGTTTGAAACAAAAAGGAAAAGAAAAAAAAAATTGTATTTCTGTATCTCTGTTTAATCATGGACGTTGGAGAGAAGGATAATTTTTACTCGAGGGAAAACTAATGGGAGCTATTTGCAATTTTTTTAAAAGAAAAAAAAAACAAAGAAAGAAAGAAAGAAAGAAAGAAAGAAAGAAAAGGAGAATAAAGGGGTTGGGAGAAAGAAGAAAAAAAAAGTAGGAAGAAAATTTCTCCACGTCTCTGGTTAGTTACGGATGTTGAAAAGAGAAAAAGAAAAGAAAAGAAAAGAAAAAAAAAAAAAAAAGAAAAAGAACAGTTTCTACCCCAACGGAAAATCTAATGAAGACTCTTGACGATCCCTTTAAAAATATGTCGGCGAAGAAAGAAACTGAAAAAAAAAAAAGAAGAGAAAAAAACCAAAGAAACATTGAAATAGAAAAATGCTACGCTTAATTCGAGGTTTCTCTTCTTCTCTTTTTGTCCTTCCGACAAATCCCTCCTCCCCTCCCCTCCCCCCCCCGAGCCTAAATATATCCCGCAAAATTATCCCATCTCTCGCCACCTCTTAAAACATAAATAAATAAACAAAACAAAAAATAAAACTCCAAGCAAGAAACTTACGTCTAATTCCAAAATCATTTATATCAAAATCATTATTTCGAGATCATTTCGAAGTTTTCCTTGTTTTCTTTTTTAGTTTTTTTAAAGTTTGTATCGACATAACCGAACCGTTCGAATATGGAAAAGATGAAAGGTATATAAAAGTTTCGCAAAAATTCAAATCGAGCTGTACGAAAAGAGGAAGAGAAAGAGGAGGAGGAGGAGGAGGAGGAGGAAAGGTATATCATGTAGGTCAGTGGAAGAAAAAAAAGAAGAAAAAGAAGAAGACGAAATAGGAGGTAGGAATGAAAGGGAGGATAGGAATGAAGAGGAGGTGGAGGAGGTGGAGGAGGTGAAGAGGAAAAGGAGGACAATTTTCCAGAGGCGAGTCTGAAACCTGAATCGACCGTACCGACGAGTTATTCGTCATGATCCTTTCGTCGTCTTCTTCTCGTCGTTTGGGGTTGTCGCCATTACTACCGACGCACCGCCATTATACGTTGCACTATGATTAAAAGGACTTCGTCCACTTTATTGTACAACATACATTCGTTCCTGTATGAATATTTGTATCTTTTTTTTTTTTTATTATCTTTCCCCTCAAAGTACACGCGTGCACATGCGGATACGTACATCAACGAAAATGTCGAAATTCGGAAAAAAAAAAATAAATTTAAAAAAGAAACGAAAGAAAGCAAAAGAAATTATACAGAAAATAAAATGGTGCGAGTATAAAAAAAAAAAGTGATAAAGATGGGTGTGTGTGTGTACATATATATATGGGGTTCATTCGAGGTTGTTAAACGAATTTTAGGTGAGAATCATCGATCCGTTCGATTTTACAAAGGCTTCTATATTATTCGCTTCGTTAGACATTTCTTTGAATTTATCGATCGTTTCTCTTTCTCTCTATATATACGATGCACGCGCGCGCGTGTGCGTGTGTGTGCGTGTGTGTTTCTCTTTTTTCTTTGTTTTCTTTAATATTTACTCGATTCGATATTGGAACACCCGAATGGTACTTGGAGGCTCTCGAAATAATAATCGATTGTTCCAATCACGTTAACTTCCTCGTGACATGTCTCGATTTTCTAACGTATTTGACGCACGATTTATATACGTATGCAAACATCTCTAGAATCTAGGATAGAAAATTGTTTTTTTTTTCTTTTTTTTTTTTATCTTTAAGAGGTGTCTTCGACATCAACGAATCATATCATATTTTCTTATATCCGATTGCAATTTATCATTGAGTCTTATATCGCTGTAATACGTAAAACTAATACCACATTAATACAAGTATTACTCTACACATGGAATAAATAATATTGTACCGTCCTACAAGCATCATGGTGTCCCATAAGTTTCTTCCTCTTTTTCGATGCGAAACGAATACGCGATACGGAAGAAACTTAAGAGACTGGGAGTGGAGGGACCCCCTAATACACGTGATACTTTAGTATAAATAATTGTAATACCGTATTATGGAGTAAATAATATTACACGGTGTATAGCGTCATATCGAAAGATCCGTATTATTAATAAATATATAGCAATTGCACTATAGTACAAATAATCCTCTCCTCTGATAGTAGTACGGTAGCACAAGTAACGATGTATATACGTTACGATGTAATTAATAATCTGTACTTTAGTACAAGTGTTTAATACTGTACTTTGGTATAGTGATAAATGATACTGTAATACAGTTTAGTAATAAATAATACCGACTAGAATATAATAATAAGTAACCATATTATGACAACTAACGCGAAAATGTCCAAGTGGTAAATGTATCAACAAATGCATTGGAAATGTAAATGTATTTATTGTGTGTGTGTGCGCGTGTGTGTGTGCGTGCGTACATAA
The DNA here is from genome assembly GCA_918808275.2 of Dolichovespula sylvestris. NCBI lineage: Eukaryota > Metazoa > Arthropoda > Insecta > Hymenoptera > Vespidae > Dolichovespula > Dolichovespula sylvestris. Next base: position 6,130,576 of record OU964968.1, read on the forward strand.
AAGGGAGAACGTTGTCCGTTAAAAGCCGTTTCGTCTGCCATCGACCTCCATCCGTTTCTCTCTCTCTCTCTCTTTCTCTCTCTATCTATCCATCTACCTATCTATCGTTGTCATTGTCTCTCTTATGAGAGAGAAAAGAGAAACGAGATCTGTTCGTGCTTGATTGAGACCAACGACGGACAAATTTGGCATTGTGAAAAGGAGTGTATCAATGCTACCGTGAATCTCGTGGTCGAATGAGGAAGAAGAAAACAAAACAAAAAAAAAAAGACATAAAAAAAGAAACAGAAAAAAAAAGAATGATCTAAATATCGACGTCGATGCAAACACCGACCCTTTTCTTTCCTTTCCTCCCCCCCCTCAACCCACCCCCACCGCATTTTTTGTATTTTTCCTCCTTTTCTCTTACTTTTTGTTTTTGTTTGTTTTTCTTCTTTTTGTTTCAACGTCCAACAGAAAGAAAAATCTCCACGCACTGCGACATATTTGGCCGACTTTTCCGATCCCGAGATCTATTTCTCTTTTCTTTCTTTTTCGTTTCTTTTTTCCCCCACTTCTTTTCTTTCTTTCTTTCTTTTTTTTTTTTTTTTTATTAAAATACGTTGTGTCCCCGATACGGGATATTCATCTCCGTCGTCGTTTGTGAGGTGTAAATATACATAGAATATAACACGTGGTAATATTTATATTCGAATTAATCCAATTACAAGGGATAAAGTTATCCGAATGAAATTCCATCGTATTTGATCGCGGTCAGTGGTCGAAGTCAAATTAAAAATAAAAAAAGAAATATATTATTGATTTACACGCCATTTATATTTAAATATGAAAGAGAAAGAAAGAAAGATAGAGAGAGAGAGAGAGAGAGAGAGAGAGAGAAATAGAGAGACGGGTAATGTCAATTTATAGTTTCATTATAGTTATCATTTATCAGCCATTAGTCAATTGCACGCCTGAAATACCAACGTTATATCGCCACTTGACGATTCTGTTCTTGCAACGAACGTTGTCGTCATGCAATTTTCTGTTCGCGACAGGAGAAAGAAAAAGAGAGAAAGAGAGAGAGAGAGAGAGGGAGAGAGAAAGAGAATCCTCGCGAGCGCAATGTGTAGCTCGATAGCAAAAAACTCGGCTAGTCGTTTATAATAGACTCGTTATTGGAAATATCCCATTGGCGTCGAGAGATACGATGTGATGTTCTCTCTTTGTATATTAAGACCAACCCCCCGCCCCTCTCTCTTTCTCTCTCTCTCTCTCTCTATTCAAGCTCATACCATACTTGCTTACCGACGTCTTCAGCCACTTTCTCTGTTCGTCTCTCTCTTTCTCTCTCTCTCTCACCCCCACCACCTCCCTCTCGTTCTCTTTTTCTTTCTCCTCATTTAACGCTGTTAATTCATAGGATATCGAGAAGAAGTAGAAAAAAAAAAAATCATTCCCTTATTACGATTCTTGAAACGATGTTCTGTCTTTATTTATTTATTCGTTTATTTATTTATCTATTTATTTATTTTTTTTTTGCGTTAATTTTCTAACCCTCTATAACCCAACTTTGACAATTATACAATGTGTGAAAGTTGTAGTATTGTTCATACTGTAACGGCATATATTATCAACATATATAGTATATAGTTAATTTCAACATACTATGATACTACTGTGTCACGAGTAAATCTTATAGTTACGTTATAACTTTCACATTATATAACTTTGTGTATTTCTCTCTCTCTCTCTCTCTCTCTCTCTCTCTCTCTCTCTCTCTCTCTCTCTCTCTCTCTCTCTCTCTCTCTCTCTCTCTCTCTGTGTAATTTTTTATATTATGTTCTCTTTTTGTAAATCAATATGTGATATATATATATAATAATAATAATAATAATAATATATATGTATATATGTATGTATGTGAAAAATTCTTAAATATGTATTATGGTATATAAAAACAAAATGAAAAATTCCAAAATGAAATTGATTGTACGAGGTGAATGAAACGCATTAAATAAATGGGATGTATTGGTATAAAGTTTTACGATTTACCAAAGGGTCACGAATGACTTGGTTGAAAGGTACAGTCTTTACGCTTGAGTGAAAACTTATCGTCTCGTTCCGGATTATGATGCACGCAGGTGCAATACGTATAGTACGTCTCAAGTGGCATTTATTTGTGTGTGTATGTAGGTACGTATGTATGCATGTATGTTTGTATATATGCGTTAGAACGCTCTTGTTAGAACATTGTCATTAACGTCGACGTTACACCGAATGTTGTACCAACTAATTAATCGATTTAAGTGAAATTTCAACTCCCGAATAAACTTCATATACCTATGTATTTACATATGTATGTATGTATGTATGTATATATGCATGTACGTACGTACGTAGGTTGTATGTATATTTGTGTAAAATTAAATTCACACGCGTGATCCCCTTAAGGTGATTATAATCTGTCCATTAAATCGTCCTCTTATTTCAATGATGTTTACAATCAAATCTGTACAAAGATTAATTATTTATTTATACGATAGATTGATTAATTAATAAGTAAAAATATGTAATACGTATTATTTTAAATGTATATTAATACATAAAAAAATCTTATTAAGTTCCTACATGATTTAAGAAATATTTTTCAAGACTATCTAGGTTAATATGTTTTTTCTTTTGTTCGGATAATAAAACTACAAGACTAATTTGTACAATTATAAGCCTAACTAATGTTTACTCCCACCTATAGTTACATCACACACGCATATATATATATATATATATATATGTATATATATATCCTATAAAATAAATATTTAATAGTATTTACAGTTAAAAAAAAATTTTTTTCGCACGATATACGCACACGCATACATTTTTTTTTTGCTTAACCCTTCTCTTGTATTGCATAAGGAACTATTATTGAAATCTTTTCTTATTAATTTTAAACGTCGACAATTTTTTTTCAGTTTTCTTTTCTTTTCTCTTTTTCTTTTATCTTCCTGTAGTTACCTCGAAGATATATATATATATATATATATATATATATATATGCATATATATATATTTATATATATATATATATATATATATATATATATATATATGTATGTATATATTCTCTTTCAGTCGGGGTAGAGAATAAATCATAGCTCTCGATTATGGTAGAAGGCCACCATTCTCCGGTATATAAAAGATGTTCCATAAAAAGGATAATGACTCTTCGTTCAACGAAGTTTATCGTTACTCCCCTCTTTCGCATGCATAATTTTCGACGTAAGTTAAAGTTGTGCGTCACCGGTACATAGGATAGGTCAAACTACCGTGCTCTATGTTCTTCTAAACTTTGTTCCACTCTAATTCTCACGTCCCTTCTTCTCTCTCTCTCTCTCTCTCTCCCTCTCTATGTCCCTTTCCCTCTACCACTCCCCTCCCTTTCTCTCTCTCTCTTTCTATTTTTTTTAAGTATGTACAATAAGTACTGGTACGTGTCTGAGTGCGGACACCGAACACTATTCCGTCGATCGATCCTCCCTGCAATTCACTTACGAAAGGATCGGTGCTGTTAGTAGGGAGAAAAGGGGAGAACACACAGAGAGAGAAAGAGAGAGAGGGGGGAGAAAAAGAAAGAGAAAAAAGGGACCTCTTCCTGTCTGAAATAATACCCTGAATATTCCTACGACGAAAATATGATATATTCGCCTCGACGATTATTCGATTTATACTTATATGACTTTTTGATCTGGTAACATTATTGTGAGAATAAATTTAAACATTCGAGAAATATTTTATCCGCACTTTGAAGATTTTTCTAACTTTTTAATTTCTGTTTTGTTGTTGTTGTTGTTGTTGTTGTTGTTTTGGACTGTAATTTGAATTCGTATGACTTTCAAAAAGCGATGATAAAGTTTCGGTCGTACGTTTGGTATAAAAATAAATAAATATATGCATATATATATATATATATATATATATGTATATGTATATGCATATATATGCAAAATTTTTCTTATGTTACATTTCAAAAGAAAATAAAAAAAAAAATGAGGAACTCGCTTTCTCTCGTAACAAATATGTAGGGAAAATTTTTTTCGTGGATGAACGTATAAAAAAGAAAAAAAAATTAACAAAAAAAGAGAGAGAGAGAGAGAGAGAGAGAGAGAGAGAGAGAGAGAGAGACCGGATATATAACTTTTTGAAAATGTAATAATATAGAGCCATAAGGTAGGGAAAAAGTGAACGGGAATGTTTCGTCGATGTTTCGTTAATTTCGACTAACGAACAGGATCCGGCAATACTAGAGACGATACTTGAATCCAGTCTGCACATTCAAAGTGCATGGCGCGTCGTTATGCTCGTAATTCCACTACATATTTCTCTCTCATCGTCCTATCTCTCTTTCTCTCTTTCACTCTATCTCTCTCTGTTGGTACCACACGTTCTTCGAGTATGGTATTCCGTTATGTCGTTACAAACCCATTATATCGTCTGTGACGATGAACGGACACCTGCACAAGAGTACCACATAAGCTCAACCTGCTCTCTTAAGATCGTATCTTCAACCAGTACTTGCGTTAAACATCGTGTGTATCGTAGCCTCGGCCTTGTATTATGTATGTATGTATGTATATATGTATTCCTGGAGACAAGATGGCGTCCTCGCCTCTAAATCTTTTTTTGCCAATTTTAATAACCTATGTATCTCTCGGATTAGTCCACGTCCTTTCGAATGATATTATTACATTCACGCATAAAATTATCATGAATCTTCGCGGTAAAAAAAAAAACTAAAAAAAAAAATAAAATAAACGCACACAAAGTTGCATTTGAATTAAGTACAAATTAATAAAATTGTTGCCATCGTCTTGAATTTATTGAAATTCCTACATTACGAGGAATAAATAATATTTTATCGTACTATATATATATATATATAACAAAAAAATTAACCGAAATTATGTTACGAGAAAAGACAATGTAGAAGAAAAAAAGAAATAAGAAAAAAAAAAAAAAACAAAAAATTTAATTCATCGATGCAAAATATTACATCGACGAATCGCGAATGATATTACGAAAGAATGAAATTACAAAATTTAGAAACGAATTTACGAAATTCGATGAAAGCATTGAATTTACAAAATGTAAAGATTTTTCAAAATGCCGACGGGACGTACCAACAAATTTATGTCTTGCGACAAAGCCAACATTGTTGCATAACAAATTCCTTCGTTTCGCCTATCCCCTATCTCCCCTCTCACCCCCTCCCTCCCCTGTTACCCCCGTGTTTCATCGAAGTTCCATTTCCGAGCAGTCATTATGCAGTTAACTCCAAATCCAACTTTTACGGTTCTCGATCGTCACGCTCGTTTATCTTCGTTCGAACGTAAACCACTCGCGGTGTTCTTACAAAAAAGTAGAAAATTACAAGCGCGACCCCACCCCACCCCCTCCCCTCCCCTCCCCTCCTACAACACGATTTCGATATACATACCGCGATGGAAAATAAAAATTGCGGAATCTCTCTCCCGTAGCACGAGAGAACGAACGCGGTTTCGATGTAACAAATTTATGGAGAAAAAAAAAATAAAAAAAAAAAAGAATTGCATAAACCATCCCATACACACACTTGCGCGCGCGCGCGCGCGCATACACACAAACAAACAAACGCACCGTGTATCAAGCATCGCACCAAAGAAAAGGAAAATCCATATAGTAGATAATGCAACGGATTGATGCGATAGTCAAGGTTTTTAATTACGAAACAATTCCATACAAAGTTACAAATAAGTAGTAACTTAATTATAGCTGAACTTTGCGAGAAGTTAGCCAAGTAGGGAGCGTGAAGGGGTTTAAAGTATTCGAACGATTTTAAAAATCAATTAAACCTTTCCGAGACTTTTCAAGTTCGTACTTAGGCTTGCAACAAAAATAAAAAAAAAAAAAAAAAATAAAAAAAGAAAAAGATTGATGTCTCGAGAAAAAGCAATCGATTTTTAAAATCACGCAAGGAACCTTTTGGCCCGTATAAAAAGCAAACCGCAAGCACACAATTTTGTATTACTTTACGATGCAACGATAGCAAAACACGATATGAACGAATCGAGTTATAGAAGAGACTCGCGCTATCCCTTTCCTTTTATGTATATAACTATTGAAACGTATTGACTTTTTGTTCCTGTTTGAAAAATGTACACCCCGTATATACGCTACACATTGGCCAGAGTCTCTTGGCTCGACGTAGCGCAGTCGATGCGTTTCGAATTGAAAGAGCTCTGAATTATCCGTGCTCATCGCATACAAGCGAAGAGAGAGAGAGAGAGAGAGAGAGATAATGCTCTTTAAGAATAGAAGAGTACGTTATATAGTCAGCCATATTGCGCCGGCAATGGCCGCGTTTGGTCGCTCTTATCTTACGAAGAAAGATGGCATCCATTTGTTACACGTGAAAACATATATTTTATAATTACTTTATCAATTAGTTCATCCCTCTTAGTAATCTCTATCTTTTTCGTTCGTAGATAAACCAAGTCGAACTAATTTGATTATTATAAAAAAAGTTAAACTATCCTAGTGGAACTATTTACCGGAGAAATTGAAAATGGCGAAATAAAATCCGTTCACCGTCGGAAAACGATATAAAAAAAAAAAAAAAAAAAAAAAAAAAAAATAAAGAAGAAAGAAAAAGAAAAAATAAACAAATACGATCGTTGCAAGATTTGAATTTGTATTCCAATCTAATCCCAAGTAAATGTTCCGACAGTTTCGTGAATTATCAAGATAATCATTGAAAGCGTTTCGAAATCCTGCGGCGAACAAAGACGACTTAAGTCGAATAAATCTGAAACCCTTTAAAATACCCTAAAACCTAAAACCATCCTATTAACGAACGTAAAACCAAACAAAAGATATGTTCGAGGTTCGAGATTTCGCATAATAAATATATGTCAATCTATTTAACATATTATATGTAAAATTCAATTCTCAAAAATATGTGCGAACATTTGGCGGCATGAGTCGGTTTAGTTCAAGTACAATTATAAGTAACCTAACTCTCTCTCTCTCTCTCTCTCTCTCTCTCTCTCTCTTGCACGATACAAATCTCATTTTTATCACATTAATAAAAAAAAAATAAATAAATAAAAAGAATAAAAAATATCCTATAAACAAATAGAAAATAAATATAAATATAAATATTTGTGTAAAAGTCGGTATAGGTTGGATACCAGTAATTCTCGAAGCGAACGGGGATAAAGGAGAGTAAAACGAGAATCGATAGGAGCTGCATTTCGCTACGAACGCAGATAGAAACAGGAGAAGGGTAGGAAAGGAGGAGGAAGAGGAGGAGAAAGAGCAAATAAAGCGAGAGAGTATTGAACGTGCAAGGCCCAGAAAACGAATTCTAACCGCGAAAAGCCGTCTACCAGACGAGAATCGCCATTGCAATTCCAGAATAAATTTCAAAGCCTTACGTGATCGAATTTTTACTCTACTTCGTCCGATCTTTATCTATCTCTTTCACTAAGAATGTGACAATAACATATTCGGTGTCTCAAATTCAATGAAATGAATTGGTCTCTTCGGGGACGACTTCTTTTTTTTTAAAGGGATAGTTAATAAATAAAAAAAAAAAAAAATGTAAGAATAAAAAAGAATCCTTTGATTACTTTCATCGATAAAAATTCCTGAAGTTAAACCTATAAAACATATCAGCCGATGATTATGAAAGTGATCCAAGTCATTTGAATTACAGATTTTTTTGCACTATATACCTATTTTAAAAATTTTCAAATTACGTAAAAGTATTTTCTTTTTCTTTATTGTTTTTTTTTTTTTTCAATAACAAATATACTCGCTTACTTATTTTCTTTTCTCCGTTTATTATCTCATTACATAGAGAACTGATTTTTCAAATAATTCTAACGCTCTAATGTGTCAAAATGTGTCGAAACGAAAGGAAAAAAAAATATATATATATATATATGACCGAAACCACTATCATTATTACCGGCTTATACGTGTTTACTGTTTCTTCGATGAGATTAAGACAAAATCAAGATATCTGAATAATAAAAATCTATTCGCAATCTGATAGCCGATAGAAAATTTGCCCGTTGAGGTCGTTCGAAACGATAAAAATTAAAATAAAAATAAAAATAAAAATAAAAATAAAAAAAAAATAAAAAAGAAGAAAAGAAAAGAAATGAAGAGAAATTCGCCGATGAGAATCCGATCGATCGAATTGGATTGCGTTGATCATTTTAAATTTACACATATCTAATAAAGTTTCTAACTTTCTCTTTTGTCTACCTCCAATCGTACACTATCAATTTCAATTAATTCAAGTGGAAAATGAGCGGCGAGTTTGTTGATTGGATTGGGGAAAGATGAAGATCGATCATGCATGAAACATTAGTTGAAACTTTATGGTGGTCAGTAAAATTGTAATCTCCAGGGGAGTTAGCAGCTTGATGGTTCTCGAATGTACATCGTTGCAGTAATATAAAGAAAGCAAGAGCGTGCGAGAGAGAAAGATAGATAGAGAGAGTCACACGTGTCAGAATTACCACACACGTGGTGTTACGTGACACGATGACAAACTGCGAGAATGGTCGACGATAAAGAAAAAGAAGAGCAAGAAAGAGAAAGAGAAATAGAGAGAGAGAGAGAGAGAGAGAGAGAGAGAGAGAGAGAGAGAGAGAGAGAGAGAGAGAGAAACAAAAGGAAAGAACAAGTCGGTGAGATGGAAAGAAAGAGAAAGCAAGGAATGCAAAAGTAAAAAAAAAAAAAAAGAAAAAGAAAAAAGGATTACGCGCGGAAGGATGTAAAACAGGATGTGCTCTTATGCCAAGGGTGACGCCATCTTATCTTTATCGCGACATCGTACGTACTTGCACGAAGTTTCTTCTATATGCATATTTAAATTCGTGTATATATATATATATACGAATGTGTATAAACGTATTAATTATTTAACAATTATATTATTTCCATTACTTATTAAAATAAACAAACGTTCTCGACGTTTCTTCGTTCAAACGTTCCTTTGAAACTTAAATTTACTCTCTCTTACGGTGGTGACATCGAGATAATGTCGTTAATCGATACGACGAGAAAGAAGAAAAAAGAAAAAAAAAAGAGAGAGAGAGAAAAAGAAAAGAAAAACTTAACGGAATAAACGTAATTCGATATGACCTCTATCTCCTTCCAATCATCATGAATCATTCATTTTGGTTACTGGAACGCAAACAAGAGACGCTCTGTTTCTTTAAATTCAATCGATATATATATATATATATATATATATATATATATGTATATACACATGCATACTAGACATACTCGCGCCGGTACATGCATATATCACGACGAGACGTGACGTAGGACCATCGTACCACATCCTCTCGCGCATACACAAAATCTGATTACATAGAAGCGAATTAAGAGAAAGAATTCGAAAAGCAATCCTGCGAAATCTTTATTTTCTAATTTTTATAGAAAGTATATGTAAAAAGAAAATTAATTTCAATACCGATCGATGATCGTTTCATAAATTGCGAAAGGTTCTTTCTCTCTCTATAAGCGTTGTTATTATTATTATTATCACTATTATTATTATTAGTATTATTATTATTATTATTATTATTATTATTATTATTATTATTATTATTGTTATTACTATCAGTGATGAGCATGCGCACGATCCCAAGTCTTTGAGATATTAAACGCATCGTCGCTTTTCCACGACGTGCTCGTTAGTTAAGTGTCACGAGCACAACGTACTACAAACACGAGACGCTAATTGAGAGGCTTTAGCATCGTTTACTGGCCACTACCAAGAGAACACGAATCTACCTCTCCTCTCTCTCTCTCTCTCTCTCTCTCTCTCTCTCTGTCTCTCTTTCTCTCTCTCAATCATTTGTTCGGTCGATTTCGGTTGTCCGATTTTCCCCGAGTATCTAGAACTTCGTAAGATTAAGAACGAAATAAATAACCGGTCGTTGACACAGTACACGACTCACGAATAATGTAAGAATTATGTATAGGACATATGTATGCATTTACGTTTTACATAGACGTTCGCCATTTGTAACGAAATGCACGAGCAACGGAAATATTTTAAAATTCGACTATCATTGAGTTTGATCCCATTGATCCTACATACAAACTAAATTTTCCTACCCTCTCATCCTCTCCCCCTCCTCTCTTATAATGCATGCTTTTGCGCGGGATTAATTCATTTTCAATTTATAATTAATCGTAAGATAATCTTTCAAGAATTTCTATATACGACGTTATGCAAATATTTATACAGTGCATATAATAATCATAATAATAATGATAATAATAATAATAATAATAATAATAATAATAATAATAATAATAATAATAATAATAATAATAATAATAATAATAATAATAATAATAATAATGACATAGAATACTCTGATGCAGGACGAGTGAATCTTTTTTACAGATTATAAAAAAGTTCCTAACGCTTGTAGTTTTACGATCTTGTACGAAGGAAGAAAGAAGAAAAAAGAAAAAAAAGAAGAAGAAGAAGAAAAGAAAAAAAGTAATCAATTTTTAGTATCGCCTGAAAACTTTCGCGGGTCACTTAGAAACTTTTCGTTCGTCCGTTACGAAGCGTTATCATATCCTACAATGGACGTGTAATAATGCAATAAATAAATGACATAAAAAAAAAAAAAAATAGAAAAAAATCTTATTTAAAATTTTAATACTTTCCAATTATTTTTTTTCCTTTCTCAGTTTTTTTTTGTTTTTTTTTTTTTTTCTTTTTATCTTTCTCGTCATGGGAATATACAATCCTATTAAGAAGTTAACTCGTTCGCTCGAAATGATTTTTTTTTTTTTTTTTTTTTTTTTTAAATACGTCTACTACTACCTACTTACTATTACTATTACTATTTACTAGTACATTACACTACAGTAGTACTACTATTACTATTACTATTTACTATTACACCACACTACAGTACTACTCTACTATATACTACACTACGGTATTACCAACTATTAACTACTACATTGCGCCACACTACAGTACTACTACTATACTACACTACGGTACTATCAACTATTTACTACTACACTAAAATACGGTATTACAACTACAACTACCACTACCCACATTGGAGATGACACGCATGGCGGGTCATCCCGGATTTCATACGCGCTGAATGCCCGCAGTGCATTTCATGAGAGAAGCCGAGGTGGAGTCTCGTGTTACCCGGTGAAACCTCCATTGTTTCGATGGGAGCTCCAGGAACGTACGGAGTAACGAGCTGTTCAGGCCTGGGTAAACGGGGGTGTGGGTGGGATGGGGTGGGTGTGGGGTGGGGGGCAGGGTACAGGAGGACAAGCCACGGGAAGGATAGGGTAAGAGGGAAGAGTAGATTGAACGAGGTAGAGTATGAAATAGCGATGAATGAAATATGTAAGTAACGAGCGTAATTCCCGATTACGAAATAATACGAATCTCGCAAGAGGTTTCGTTCCTCGCTCCCTTTGTTTCGTTTAAAAGAGTTAAAATATCGCTTCGTTGCAAGCACTCTTTCTCTCTCTTTCTCTCTTTCTCTCTTTTCTAATTTCGTGCGATTTATAAGAGGGTTGGAGGTGGGAGGGGGAGTGGAAGAGAAGAGGAGGAGATCGAAGAGATCGTGATAATTAATGTTTCGAAAAGCTCGGTTCGTGCATAACCCCCCCCCCCTCTGCTCTCCTCTTGGCCATCGCCATAGGAGTTGCAATAAATTATAAATGTTCTTTTTAAAAAAAAAAAAAAAAAAAAAAAAAAAATAATAATAATAATAAAGAAGGAATAAAAAAGTCATCTTCGCGCTCGTCAAATAATATTAAAATTAAAAATTAATTACACTATCACCGCCATTGGTACGTCCTAATATACTCCTATATAATCGAAAAAGTCGTAGGTAATAATTTTTTTTTTAATTGGAGTGCGAAGTAATTTAAACGTCCGCTTATGAAGAAGAAAAGGAAAAAGAAAAGAGAAAATCAGGCAACAATATTAAATATTGTTTTTTCTTTTACTTCTTCATTTTTTTTTTTTTTCAATACCAGTTGCAATAATTTTAACATCCTAAAAGAAAAGAAAAAAGAAAAAAGGAGAGACAGAAAGAAAGAAAGAGAGAAAAATAAAAAAGATATGATTTTTTGTTTAATACTCTTCGTACCCCTTATTAAAAATTTCATTACAATATCGAAGAACGTAGAAACGAACGATCGAAGAATTGGTAGTACCGGGTGGGAAAAAAATTAAGAAGTCGGGGAAGGGGGGCGGGTGGCACCCTCGGCGCGACAACGCGATGTTGTGGTTGGGATGTTTTATTTACCCATATTGTTCTTAAGGATACACATCCCCACGCGCAACGATATCACCGTTTTCATGTAGTAACGTTGGCACAGCTGCAGATCGATTAAGCTCTCTATTGCACGCACATTCACTATGGTCCGTGCTTATCCTAGGCTGCATACCGACTTTCCAAATACTCGAGTCTCTATCTCTATCTCTCTATCTCTCTCTCTCTCTCTCTCTCTCTGACTGTTTATCTCTCTTTCAATTTTTCTATTTCTTTCTATCTCTATTTCATCAGGATCCTTTTTTGAAAAAATAATACCTCATACATGTACATATATATACATGATATATATATATATATATATATATATATATATATATATATGATGAAGGGGTAAAAAATCTCTAAGTAGGTCGAAAGATCTTTAAAAAGTGATTTGAGAAAATCAATTACTCTTTCCCCAACTAGCTTTTATGCTAATCATTTCATTCGCGTTGCTGAAACTATGTAAGCGTATACTTGTAAAAAAAAAAAAAAAAAAAAAAAAAGAAAAAACCACTAACCTAACTAGGAACCTAAAGAGTTCACGAAAAGAAAAAGAAACGGAAGATTAATTGCAATTTAAAAATCAATACGCAACTTTTTTGACCAACTTCACTAGGACCACCCGCGATGTACGGATAATTGCAAAAACAATCTATAACAATAATATCTTTTTCTAAATCTACGTTCATAATTCACGTGCAAGCAATATCTACGTATATTATTTTCTTTTCTTTTCTTCTCCCCTCCAAAGAAATACAAAAAAGAAAAGAAAAGAAACATAAAATCCAATATATTTACAAATACACACTCATATCGTAAAAACTAATGGTTTTATTAGAAAAAGAAGAAGAAGAAGAAGAAGAAGAGGATCCAACGTTTCTCTTTCTTTTAACCCCCTCCTCCTCCTCCTCCTCCTCCTCGCCCCCTACCCCCTCTTTTTCGTAATTCCCGCGCAAGCAATAAAATCTAATATGCAAGATAGCCGCCCGCATATTTATTTTTATATTTTTTATTTTTTATTTTTCTTTTTCTAACGTACGAGTTCACGATGACATCATTAGATATTGTCGATCGATTTACGCGAGCGATGAAATTATTATAAGTAATGATATGTGAAATGAATAGGCGCGCACGATGATGGAATGGTTAAAGAGTAATAATGGCGGGTACATTCCAACGAAACTTTTGCGTCTTTCAATCTTCATTTCCCTTTTTCCATGTATTCTTATCGTCATCATCGTCTTATTAAAAAAAAAAAAAAAAAAAAAGAAAATGTAGCAGGTGGGTTTCCCCGTCCAACTTTCTATCCCCTTTTTTTTTCTTTCTTTCATTCCATCTTTCCTTCATTCTTCCTTTCCTCCTCTTGATTTAACTGAGTGATTAAAAGGAAACAAGAAAGAAGATGAGAGATCGGAACCGTTAGAAGAACTAACGATCAAAAGCCACGAAGATAATTAATATGCCGGCCAACGACGAGCACTCTCGGAGTCTAACAATACATGGAGAATCGACGGAAGAATATTAAAGTCTTAAGCCGTGAGTAACTTAATCAAGATATATATATATATATAATGAGTTTGTTATAATAATAACAATGGCGAATTTCTAAAAATTATTTTCCAGCGTATATATCGTTCAATACAAATTTATTAATGAGCGTAAAGTTCGAATCGATTCAACCAACTACGTAATAATTATTATTAAATTGAAACAATACTGCGTCCTGGCAGGGAAGTCAATAAATAAATTTTTATGATGATGATAATGATGATAACGATGAAGATGATGATGATAATAATAATAGTAATAATAATAATAGTAATAATAGTAACAACGATGGCGAATTTCTGAAAATTATTCTTCGGCGTAAATCGTGAAATAAAATTGATGAACAAATGAAAAAAAAAAAAAAAAAGAAAAAGGGGGGAGAATAAAATTCAAATAAATTTAATCGAAATAGTGAGACGGAATAATTTTTACTGCTATACCGTAAAACTATAACACACACACACACACACACATGGTATGCATAACGCCTATACATACTTTATTACAATTCCTTTTGATAGTATCAAGCATTTAATCTTTTCATTTAGCTTCGTGTACCGAATAATAGACGAGAATAATAAAGAAAAGAAACTCGCACGAACTGACACATCGTCGTAACGTGACATTAAAAATGTACGCCGTTTGCGCTAATTAAGATTGTTACTTATAAGAGTAACAATAAGCGCACACCCTTGCACGCGCATACATACGCGTACGCTTTCACGACGGATCGAAATACACAAATTGAAACCTAGCACTAAGGAGAGAGACAGACGCACGTCGGCTGTGATTGCATCGAATCGAATGAGAAAAATAAGTTATTTTTCTATCGAACAGATAGATATATAGTCTCGCTCGTCATATTTATATTATTAATGTAACGCGAACGTAACCTTGACGCAAGTAAATAAGACAGATCGGTTTACGTTATATTGGAGACGCGATGAGAGAACAAAAGAAAGAAAAGAAAAGAAAGAAAAATAGAAACATTCGTTAGGAGAGACATGAGCGAAGGAAAGAAGAAAAACAGAACGAAAATTGTCGTCTTTGAAACATAAAAAAAAAAAAAGGAACCTTTTTAAAAAATAATGACGAACGTTTTAGTAATTCTTTTGCAGATCTCTCTCTTTCTCTCTCTTTCTAAAATCGCGTAATTATCAGAATGAGAAAGAAAGAAAGAAGCGACGACGCGCTCCAAATCGTTCAGAAATCTCATTTCGTGAATCTAACCGTATGAGGAACTCGTCTAACGACGAAGACATACACGATCGATTGAGAATCTAAATAACTGTATATATGAAAAACGTTAGACGAATATAAAAGATAATATATATATATATATATAAAATTGCGTATCTAATCGTATTAGGAACTCGTTTAACGCGTTCAATGCACGATTTAGATTTGATTGAGAACGATCGATAGAAAAAAAAAAAAACTGATAGGAAAAACGTTAGAAGGAAGAAAGAAAGGGAAAAAAAAAAGAAAGAAATGAAAATAAATTATATCATCGCGTCGTCTAACCGCGAGGAGAGAGAAGTTTTATTATTTCGTCCGACGAGGACGCACGATTGCTCAATTGAAAATCCGAATAAAGATTAGAGAACTATTAAGGGAGGGATTGAAAAAGAAAAAAGAAAAAACAAGAAAAAGAAAGAAGGATAACAAATAAATTATACTATTGCGCGTTCGATCCCATTAAAGAAAATTCATGCAACTACGAGGAACTACGCGAACTGAATTGAAAGTCACGAATGAACTATTAGAAAAGCATCACGAAAAAAATAAAATCTTTGATAATTCGTCGATGGATCGGTATTACATATTAAGAATTCGTTTTAAAAATTATATTATCGAGTGACAAATAATTTCTCTTTCTCTCTCTCTCTCTCTCTCTCTCTCTCTCTCTCTCATATATTCTATTCTCTTTAAAATAATAAGAACAAATAAAAAAAAAAAATAGGAAAGAAGACGAAGACAAGAAAGAATTGAACGAAAAGAATTATTCCTAACCTTAATATCTGCGTCTTTGGTCCTGTCTCCGATATATTGCCTCGTCCCTCGATCCTGCCTGTTGTCTTGCAGAAAAAACCCTTTCTTTTCTCTCTCTCTCTCTCTCTCTCTATCTCTCCTCTAGTTGTGACGTACGTACAATTTTTTTTCTTCGAAGGAAGAACCGGCAAATGTATTTCCTTTTCCCGACTCGTTCGACGGACGATCGTCTAGGTTATGAGATATCCTTGAACTAATCAAACGCACAGGATTGATCCTCCGAATGAAACGTGTTCGCGAAAAAGGATTGACGTCTGAACGAACGAACGTACGAACGAACGAACGTACGAACGAACGGACGACCGCCCTGCTCTCTCGCTTCCCCCACCCATTTGACTCACGATCTCTCTCTCTCTCTCACACACACACTCTTTCTCTCTCTCTCTCTCTCTCTCTCTCTCTCTCTCTCACTCACTCTTCGAAGTACGATATATAACGTATGAAGCAACGTACAAGCCGGTCTTGAGATAAAACTCGTTTATCGTTACTCACCGTGATCAACGGATCAACGATTTGCACCTCGTAAATCACGCACTAATTTCCTTTAAACAGTATAAAACGTAGATCGAGCGACAAAGAGGAGAAGGAGAGGACATCAAAACAGTCCCCCTTCTTCTTCTTCTTCTTGCCTATGACTGATTTTTATCGAACTAGCCGCGGCGAAATGCGGATCGCGCCTCCGCCGCTCCGCCATCTATCGGCGCCTCCTCGAACCGATCGACGTAACCTCCTTTTTGTTTTCTTTTTTTCCATTTTTTCTCTTGCACATAAGGATAATTGACGATGCGTTTTTTCGTTTCTCACTCATGTTCGTCGCGTCGATGTTAACGCGTCAAGAATTTCTTTCGAATTCGTCGATTAAGGTTTTGAACGTTCCGACCGCGAATTATCCGCGAGAGAACATCGATGGTACGTAACGTAAAATTATCGTTCGATTCGTAATATCGCGAAATTAAAAACTATTACATCCCCGCGCGGCCTCCCTTTGAAACTAATCTTAAGAGAGCAGGGGGAGGGGTGAACGTAAATATTCTTGCAAGGATAAAAATCTTTTCAAAAGAACGTTTCTATTTAGAATATGTTGCGGTATACTAACCATCGTCGATTTAAACAATATACGTTTGTAACGATTACATATACATATAATTCGATTATTCCTCGTTCAAACGCACCAAAGTAAGTTTCAAATCGTGATCGTAAAATGTACACGTACCCGCCAAACCTAAGTTTTGTTCGTTCGTTTTTAATATATCTCGTTCCGCGATACATTGACGCGAAAGGTGTGACCAATCGCATCCGTAAGATAAACTTTCGTTATTATTATATTCATCGATGATGGAAGGCGTCTCGTTATTCATACAATCGATTACTTTAAATCCACCGTACATGCAAGCAGCCAATAGCGATCGACGCGCGAAAGGATCCCATTTTAAACGCCAAACGCCACCTTGTAAATTCGTCTCCGAGATCGGTCTCTTGAAATTTCTCGTATCCCATAAACGTAATCTCTCGTCGTAACTAAAAATCATTCGTCCTCGTACAATACCCTGACGTTCGTATAAATATATGTACATACACGGTGTGTAAATATCATTCTTTATACCTTCCCGACGCTAATAAGTGTTCTTTTTCGGCATTGCTGTGTATACTCGTAACACCGGCAGCGTGAATCATATTGCTCATGGTATAATTCTTTCCCGTTCTTATATCGAAACGTTGGAACTTGCAATCGTCTCCACCTTGAATAATTCGATATTCGTCAGATCATAAATGTTGCGGTTAATTTTCGTGGAACGTCATTCGTACCAGTGTATATCACGTTTACGTTCCAATAATCGAAAGCAGATATCCATGCCTCGTATTCGTGCGACGACCATGACGTTAAAATTTTCATTTGGTCGTTATGCAACTCGAATAATGTTATCCCACCGGTAGAATCGCTAACGACTATATTGGATATTGAATTGTTTACGAACGGATACTTTCCTGTTGACCAGTCGAGGGATAACGCTAGAATTTCTTCCTTCTTATCGTTAACTTTCAATTCCGTCATTAATTCTAACCTTTCGTCGTCTACATTTAACAATTGATAAATTTGCAAATACCCTAAAGAATTGACAACGCCTAACAATATTTTTTGATTGCACGTAACGTGAGCCCATTTCATATCCAATACCCCTTCCGTTTCTAATTGTTGCAACAACTTCATACTACCGTCCTTAACGACTTGAAACAAATATATTCTCCCTAAACGTCCGCTGCCTGATATTGATCCTTCCTTCGATATACTTTTTTCTGTATTTTCTATCAGTTGATACGTCCCGCACACAAACAGATCTTTGAACGGTTCTATGGGACACCATTCCACGGAGTCCGCGTACAGTTTTGTATCGAACGTACTTAAAGTCCGAAACATTTCTAAAAAAAAGCTGGCACACAACCTGAAACAGAAATAATATACGTAATAAATTAGGTTTATTATATTTTCAATAGGATTAAGATATTGGAGATTACGATGTTGCAATTGACATTGATAATAAAAGTATGTATTATTGCTCTAATACAAAAGCTTTTATTTGTTTCATAAGTAACATATGGTTAATGTTAATATCATGAATTAACATTGATATAAAATAATACGAAGACGATATTATATAAATGCACAATTATTACATAAAAGTTCAAAACATATATAATTAATAAGTTCGTAAGATTATTATTCTTTCTTTTCTATTGTTACTTCATGGAAATAATGAATCTATTTGGGAAAATAAAATAGTACACTTGCGAGTACTCGACCTAGGTATACTCATATTCCTTTGGATATAGATATTCTATATTCAGATCACAGTAATATAATATTTTTCTATAGCAGTTTTATATATATATGTATATATATATATATATATATATTTCTTTTTTTTTTTAAGAGCATTCTTACATTTTCTGGATATAAGCCATTGGAGTTGAAATTTTACAGCTAATAGTGTACTACCCATTATACATTGAATTGATAGATTATTAAAATAGTTAGGAACTTATTAACATCATCCATACATATATATATATATATATATATATATATATATATATATTTATATATATATATCTAAAATCTTTCATACTGATCATTTTCATAAATTTTCATTTAAATCATAGAGTCTATATCAATTGTCTTATATCAATCGAATTATACAGTATACAGTTTCATTTGTTTACAATATCATTCTTATTAAATCAGGAAATAAATATTTGTACTACCAGCATGTCTTTGAATAAGGCCGTGTATGTAGCAGAAATTCTGACTATTGTATAATCTTGTTATTTATTAAGAAATATTGTACTATGAGTATTTTGTGGTTAGCTTGCACGCAAAAAATGAATAAGTCTGTCTAGAAAATGTAATATATATTTTTTTCGCATCCTAAGTAAAACATTCTGCAAAGGTAGTGTTCCTTCTCTTTCTCGATATGGCAGCAGTTTATTACTCTTGAGTTAATCATTTTATCTTTGTATTATATTTATACTGCAGAAGATAAAATGTTCTATGACACAATAGCTGTACTTTAAGTTAAACTATCAGTTTAGGAGCTGAGAAAGACATTCAAAGATATGGTGTTGGTCATTACCATTAAAACTTATATATTGATTTATACTAAAAATCCTTAGTATTTTAGAATTATGCTTGATTCGCATATAAACTACTTCTGCTGTGTTTTTTGGCAGTGTTTTCATTATTTCTTCATTAAAATCATAGCATTTAGTTCTTGTCATTGTTATTAAAATAAATAAATTAAGTTACACACAAAAAAAGGAATGAATAGATAAGTTTTTAAAATAAGATAAAAACATAAACTGGCAGGTCTATGCTTTCATTCAGTCTTTGGCAAAAACAAGAATCTATGTATCTCTTTGGTATAATTATTATATTTAAAAATACCGACATTCTCTGTATATAAGCATTTGTTTTTATATACCTCTTGCATATATAAACAATCGTTTAAAAGAATAAATAATTTTAAAAGATAGGAAAGTGAAATGAGATTCTTCATATAATATTATGTTCCTAACTTGTACTATGATTTAAGTTGGTCAATATTTGAGGTAGATGATATAGTCCTAAAGAGTAATATATTAGGTCTGTACCTTTCCTTCATAAAAATAGATATAGATTCTATAGTTATGACTTTTTCTATAGTTTGATACGTTAACAATTTTTTTTTTTCTTTATATATAATTGCATAATGACACAATAATACAAAAGACCTACTACTTCTTTCTCAATTTTGTGACTTAGTAATATATACATTATTGACGAGCACTTTTTTCAGTTTCAACTAGGCATTCTCTGACTAGAATACGTGCATGTACTATGCCACGCTTAATTCTTTCAGCAGAAGTACGACTTCCTGCATAGCTAGGTCTAATATCACGACCTAGCTCTTCTATAACATTAAGTAATTGAATATATTTAGATTGGCCGGGAATAGTAGTAGATACCACCGAATTTTGCTGTAAAGCTCTGGGATTTGGAACATTTAACAATGGCTCTGTTACTTTCGTGGAAACTTCTACGTTCTTACAAACTTCTACATTTCCACGTTCTTCTTCCATCTTCTTTATTTCGAGTCTTCTTCTATTATTTTCCTTATCGTATACCTTGATAAATAATTCATTTATTTCAACAAATTTGAAATAATATTAATCTTTAAATAAATCACAGAAAGAGAGACAAAGAGGGAGGGAGGGAGGGAGAGAGAGAGAGAGCCTAATATGACAATTAAAGCAAACAATAATGGATCGATCGTTATAAACTTTCGAACGATTATATGTTTTATATTTATTTATTATTTTTCAAAATCATAAGAGAGGGAGACAGAGAGAGAGAGAGAGAGAGAGAGAGAGAGAGAGAGAGAAGACATGAGACATATAGCTCTAACATAACCTTAAATACGCTTTATCATAATTGCGAAGGATAAAAGTAAGTTCAATCATATTTACATACCTTAAATAATAAACTGCAGCTGCACTGTTTATATATAATCGTAGAATAAGTACATAAGCGATAAACAATCGATCACTTAGCTTTTTATCGGCACGCTGCAATTTGCAGCCGCAAGACGTTGCGCCGCAGTCGGATTTTACATCTATACAACATTACATTATATACGTACCGCTTACCTAACCTTCCCAAATGTAAATAAAAGAGAAAGTATGCTTTCGTATATTGGTTTCATTTTAGTTTTCAACAATTTCGATTATATTTTAATTATAAACGATAAAAACGTATACTGTTATAAATGTATCTTCATTAAAACAACGTATACGCTTGTAATACAATCACACAGTTATATATGCGCGCGCTTGTTTGTGTGTGTATGTACGTTTTGTACGTCATACAGAGAATATTACATAGAAATTGAAATTTTTATTTCTTTTCTTTTCTGTCGACATTCATTCATTCATCATTCATTCATTCATTCGTATAACATATTTGTTTGAGAAAAATAATGTGATAGAGTAGACATTTTAAAAAAACTGAGACTTTATTGAGCAATACCTCATATTTATGTTCAGGGATTATATTTCTCGTAGGTACATTTTTGTTTGATCAATTTTCTTCTCATACGTATACTATAAGTAATTATTGTATACCCGTCGTATTAACCAAAATTGCAATAAAATATTTTTTATATATAAAATATAAGTGAGAAGACTCTTCAGTGTACACATTGTTTCTAGCTTGATATACTCTATGTTCTATGTTCGAACTTAGTCAAGTCTAAGGATTATTTATAGATTTTTCTATCGCATGAGACTCAAACAGCAAAAACATACGATCCTTTATAAAACAAGAGAAAATTTAAAAACAATCTTTTTCCCCATTTAAAAATTCATACTGTACGTAGATATATATATATATACATACATATACACATGTATGTAATATATATGCTATATATATATATATATATATATATATATATATAAATATATATATATATATATATATGTATATATATATGTGTATATATATATATATATATATATATTTATATATATAACTGCACCTTTTAAGATAATTATGTTCGTGCAATTAAACAAAGAAATAACCAATTCAATAATAATAATAATAATAATAATAATAATAATAATAATAATAATAATAATAATAATAATAATAATAATATGTATTAATTAAGCCTTAAATACCACTGGCTTAAAACTTCTTTTCTTTGACAATCTAATATACCAAATACATTACAAGTATTTATCAGATTGCGTAATATTTTTAAACAAGCAGTCCATTATAATGCATTTTGATTCATTGTCAAAGTGGTACTAAGCTTATATCGGCAAGATGGCATAATATACATAGCAGCAGATGTATTTCTTGTAACTTGTAAACTTCTTCACTTGGACAAGGACAATAATCTGCTGCATTCGATAGATCATACATATCATCATCTTGGAAAATAATCTGCTAAAAATCTAGCGGCTAAGTTCATCGACAGATCATTGTCGCGCATTATGTTCTGTTTCTAACAAACATTCTCGTACGAGGATCCTTGCATGCTGTATACCCATTTTCAGACGTTCCGCGGCACTACGGCTTCCTGCATACGAGAGGCGAATGTCTCTACCGAGTTCTTCGATAATAACCAGTAGCTGGGCATATTTACCCTGACCAGGCACAGTCGGAAAATTTATCGTACTAGATGGGCTAGCCTGTGCTACTTGAACGGTTTGAACGTTTTGCAAATTCCTTGGATTTGGCACAGTAATCACAGGTTCAGGAATTCTTGGAATTTCTGCTACTTTAGGTGGAGGAGGATCATTTAATTTTGTTATTGTTATTTCATTAAGCTTAGCTAACTCCGTTAATTTGGCCATTTCGGCTATTTTCGAGTACTCTGGCATTTTTGCTATATCGTTCTGTATATTTGCCATTTTAATCATTTCATTCATTTTAGTTTTTTCATTCATCTTCGCTATCTCCTTGGCCATTTCATTAATTTGAGCGATCTCGTTGAGTTTCGTTATATCATTATTATATTTAGCCATCTCTGTCATTTTAACCATCTCATTTAATTTTGCTATTTCGTTCATTCTTTGCGCCTCGTTAATCTTTGCCATTTGAGACATTTTGATCATTTCATTCATTTTGGCAATTTCACTTATCTTCGTTATGTCATTGTACTTAGCCATTTCTGACAATTTAACCATTTCATTCATTTTGGCTATCTCCGACATTTTGGCGATTTCTTGCATCTTTACATACTCCGTTGTTTTGGCATATTCTGCCATCTTTTCCATCTCGTATCTCTTCGCCATATCTTGAGACATTTTGTTTAATTCTGTCATTTTACTAAATTCCGCAAGTTGAGCCATCTGTACTATATGCTCTGGAACTTTTCCTCTTTCCATCATCTGCTTCAATTCCGCAGATATTTTGTTCATATTCATTTCTGACATTTGAGCGATCGTCGCTGCGTCTGGCATTTTGGAGAGTTCAGCGATTTTAGATATCTCCCTAGCTAGATTTTCATCTAGACAACGCTTCTTTTTAGCACGATGCCTTGCCATTCTCTGAGCTTCTTGCATCCTTCTTAGAGCAGCCTGTTCCTCAGTTTCCTTTGCTCTGGCGTTCTTCATTCTTTCAGCCGATGTATATAATCTTAAAGCACGTTCCTCTGCCGTTTCTGACATTAGTTTTTGTCGTCTATACTCTCGCATTTCCCTTACCTTTCTAAGGTAAGATTTCTTCTTGGCCTTTGACATAACACGTAATTATGCGAGTAACAAACATCATTATTAATATAGACTGTCATCTTTACAAAATTTAGAAAAACAAATCCTAGCAAAATATATGCCGGGCACACACGTCCAGCCAATTCCACTGTGTAGCTCCTTTTTATTTCTCACTGTACTTCAGAGACTGTTGTAGACACCTTTATCCCCAATAAGACAGAAGTACATTACCTCCGAGCATGATATTTCTCCTGTAACAAAAATTCACTACGTTTTCCCATCAATAATATCAAAACTTTATCGAGACATAGTTGCGTGCAAACGATTTGAAATAAAAAAAAAATATAAAAATAAAAATAAAAAAGAAAGAAAAGTAAAAAAGAAAAATAACGCATTAATTACATCTATATTCTTAAATCTTTTCGAAATTTATAAAGTATCGTCGAGCAGAATCGATATAATCGCGTTGAGAGGATAAAAATACGTCGATATAAAATCTTATGATATAAGAAGACGCGCACATTACGAACGCCAGCGATCCTTTAAGAAAATGGGTAAGCGTAGATTCCTTCTTGTAGAAGAAACGTAAAAAAAAGAGACTGAGAGAGAGAGAGAGAGAGAGAGAGAGAGAGAGAGAGAGAGAGAGAGAGAGAGAGAGAGAGAAAGAGAGAGACGGAGACAGACGGAGAAAGAGAAAGAAAGAAAAAAAAGAAACAAAAGGAAAGAAAGAAGTAAGAGAGAGAGACAGAGTCAGAGAGAGAGAGAGAGAGAGAGAGAGAAAGAGTGTGTGTGTGTATGAGAGAGAGAGAGACAGAGTCGAGCCGGCGTTTTTTTAAACGTATAATCGTAAAAGTGCGTCAAACGAAATGCGCGGGCGCGCGCGAGCGCAAGCGACAGGTGTAAAATCAGGGTTGCAAGAGAGCACGTGCGTAAAAAAGCATCGGTAAATGAGATTTTCGAAATGCTCGGGCGGGCAGGCGAGCGCGTTCGCGCGCGCGCGCGCGCGCGCCCCGACACGCGTTTGTGTGCTACGTTCGTCGGTATTGTAGTCAGTCTACGGTGGTAACGTAGTGCGGTGTGGTGGCGCGCGCGCGCGCGCACTTATGTGTGTGCGTGCGTGTACGTCGCGTCTCCGAAAATTCGAAAGAAGAGCGTCGTCGAGTTTGCCGCTAAAGTGCGCATGCGCGTCCGAAGTTAAGAAACGCCGTCTTCTCTGGAACGTTCACCACCAATCACAACAATGGCGGACGCAATTCGGTGAATCCACGTAAACGTACGAACAACCCACCGTTTGTTAATACCGGCACGCGCACGTGTCCCGTTTCACAATCGCGTACGATCCTTGGGACGTACGTAATCCTTCGATATCATACGATCGAAAGTCTATCGAACTTTTCTCAAGATATTCGGCAGACAAACGCACAAAGGGTAATATCGGGACGACATGTAAGATTTTCGTTCGGGGCCACTTTAAGGGGCCAAGCGGGGTCGCCGATAGGCTGCGTGTGACGTGGTTGCGTTTATTGACCATAACCCCTTCCTACCTCTCCGTCTGCAACTTCACGACGGACAGGTGTACGACCGAAGAGAGTAAGAGAGAGAGAAAGACGGAGGGTGGGAGAGAAAGAGAGAGAGAGAGAGAGAGAGAATAAGAGAGACACATACATAGAAGTGAGGAAAGATGGAGAGAGAGAGAGAGAAAGAGAGAAACCGGGAAACTATTGACCGGCCACCGGCCGCGTCTTAAAATGCACGAAGACGTTCGCCGGACGACCACTAGGAGGACGGCGCCTTTCCTCTTTTTCTATCTTTTTTTCTTTCCCTCCCACTCTCTCCTTCGTTCCTTTCTTCTTCCCCTTTCTCTCTCTCTCTCTCTCTCTCTCTCTCTCTCTCTCTCTCTATCTCCTTCTTACTCTCCCTTCTCCTTATTGCATTTTCAACGACACGATCGACCCACGAGGAAGCAGACTCCGTTTCTTCTCTTCTCCTCTCTTCTCACTTACTTTGATTCTCTCCTTTTATATTTTCTGATCCTAAACGCTCTATCTTATCCCTCTAGAGTTCCAAGGTCATTTATCTTCCTTTAAGAAACGACAAAGTTTTGACATTAAGATGAGCACACTTTGTTTATACCGATATCACACACACACACACACACAACACCACGTTTAGATTCCGATAATGATCAATATGGATTTGATTCGATTCGAATATGAATTCTTACTGGAAAAAAACGTATTACGAACAAATTGTTTCGTAGTTTTGTTTATATTTCGTAGTTATACGTAAAAGTCTAACCTACATTAATTATGTGTAATAAGATTCGTTAGATTTTTTCTTTCCTTTTTTTTTTTTTAGCCAATAATAACGAATAATACTTTGTAAACGATCTATTTAACCTTTCTAACAATGTCATATACCTGAGATTAGTGGATTTATATTTACGTTCCTTTGTTATTTCGAATTTGATAGAATACGAAGAACTTTTGAACTTTTAGAAATTTTTCGAATTATGAGTATCGGTTCTATTTATTATATCACCTTTTATATAATAACGATTTAATTTAAATTATTATTAATTTTTTTGTTTTCTATCAGCGAACGAGCAAAAGAACGTTTTCAATTGTATTTTGTATTCTTACGCGTTGAAATTTCCCGCCTTTGAAATGATGATAAAAACGATCGTAACAATGGCGGACGTACAGTGACAACGTTTTTAGGAAATAAGGTTATGACTTTACGTACATTTCGGTAAAAGATTTATTGATTCTATTACTTACGTTGAAAAAGTACCAAGTAAATACACAATTTCAGATTAATTTTTGATAATCTTTGAAAATGGTCGACAAACGAACGATGTAAAATATTGAGCCCTCGATATAATACGTTGGATTTGGCAATAGACAATCACATTTACTGGTATAGTTCGACGAAAAAATACGAAGTAATTGGAGTTTATTGTAGATCGGAGAGAGATAGATTCTTCCACTTTACGTAGGTAGCGTTGCTTCAAGGTGATTCGTTCCCAAAATAACTTCGTGCTACTAATCAAAGTCAATGCCTATAAATTCTTATACTTTCTTTTCGTCGGTTCCTACAAATTGGAGGTTAACTTATTATTTATTTGTATTTGCGAAAAGATATTTTTATTTATTGACTTTTTCTTTTCTTTTTTTTTTTTTTCCTTTGAAATAAACCATTTTCTTATGCGTATGTACGATTGGGTATAAGTAAAAAATTCAATTGTTTATATTTTTGTAAATGTAACAGTACGTATTGATGATGTTTATAATTAAAAAAACATTGCATCCGTTTATAATTTATTTTTTAATATTTTTCTGAATATATAACAAATAAATGTATAAATATATACAATATAAATATTTTTTGTATAATGTAAATAAAAAAAAAATATATGTATATAATCCTTTTTGTTTGTTACAGGTATATTATTTATACAACAAAAGAGAAATCTACTAAAACACTAGTTATATGTACAAATATAAATGAAACATGTATATTCCACAGCTCGAGTACTACTTTTTTTTATTATTAATTATCATTCCGGTGTATCTGTTCTTTACATTATGGTCATGGCTTGGCTGGGAATTATTTGTTAATAATTAAATCTTACTTCTTTGCATATATATATATATATATATATATATATATATATATATATATATATATACACACACACAACATATTTTGAGCGATTCACATATTTTTATATATCATATGCAGATTGCTTATTGTGCCATTTTTATTAAACTATGTTAACCTCATAAAGGCATGTTTGTACTTTCTCTAAAAAAATCATTTTAACAGTCTAAAATATTATCAAGCATTTGACCAACAGTAATATCGTCCTTTCAACATAAAAAATCTTTTTTCAACATCATTAATTTATATAGTGTCAGTAATTAAAAGTTCATCCAATCCCATTCTACCTCTATGTTTCCATATCCTGTATCTAGCAACATCTTTTCGTGTAATCATCCCAACTACCTGCGTAATCAATATTATTAATATTATTATTTAGTTTTATGATTAAGATGTGACATTGTATTATACATAATATTGTATACCTCATTGGTGTCATTTACAATAGGTAGATGACGAAGACCTAAAGCTCTAAAAAGTCTAAAAACACGTGGCAATGTAGCAGACTGAAAAAAGAAAATTTTTTTTTTTTTTTTTTTTTTGACAGAAAATTATTTTCCTCAAAATATTATTATAAAGTAGAAATACTAACATGTTGTAATGTATATGGAGAAGGATTCATAATAGGTCTTAAATCAATTGTATACGTTTTTTCTTCTTCTGTAACATGGACTTGTTCGATAGATGGATATCGTGGATAATCCTTGCGAAAAACTTTAATGTCTAATGTTGATTCCCAAAATTCTGCATATTCGTTAAATACTCTGTTTTGTAAAAGCGCTATTAATTGAGAGCGTAGTATTAATCCTCGAAATCGACCATACGAATGTATTTCATTCTGAAAATATTAACAATTAGGTTAGAATTATAGTATCTATTGGATGGATTATAGAATGCATTACCTGATCACTATTTGGGGGATCTACTACAGGGAATCCGTTAAATGAAATACATTTTAAAAGTTCCACAATGTGTCCTACATTTTCAACAGTTTTTAAAGTTACCACAGGATGACTCATAATCTCGCTAGCATATATATTATTTGATAAAGGAGGTGCTTCCCATGGTAATAACGGTACTCCTGCCATTTGTATATGAATATCATAAATGCCCTGTTAAATAATTATTATTAGATATATTTATATATATATATATATATATATATATATATATATATATATATATATACATATATATATATGTGTGTGTGTGTGTGTTTTATAATTTTATATAATTATTTGATCTAAAAACATGCGAACTTTTCGACGGAGAGGAAATAATTCGACCACTACTGTATTTCCATTGGAGTAAATTTACTTCTATATTGTTTTCAAATTTTTAATTTTGGATAATGGGCAGATAAGTTCTTTGTTTAAGAACGATGTAGCAGTGTAGTCGCGTGGCAGAGCAGCAACAGTGAACAGACAGACACTCGAAAATACTGCTATGGTGGGAGCGAGAATCCGTTAAGAGGAAATAAAAGAGTGGGGATAAGGAGCAACTGGCCTTGCGAATCAACCTCATATGACTATGATTGAACTTGAAATATTTGCCCAATAAGTGTAACGTCGTAATAGTCGATATTTATATTTAAATGAATAATATTAGTAAATTTTTAAATAATATTTGTTAATATTATAGTATTGCGTTAGGGTCGATAAATGATGTTGGAACTTTCAAAATAAAATATTTAAAAAATATTAGAAAATATTGAAAATTCTGACATTGCTTACTGGCTGATTCAATTAGTCAATATTTTATGATTATTAAATATTATATAATTTTTATTTTCTTTTATTTTTATTTATTTACCTCGTTAAAGAAATCGCCAACCCATTTTGCCATAATAAGAACTATTATTACAGGCAAACCGAAAGATATCCCTTGAGTTGCTTCAATTAAAATTGCAGTTAAACTGATTGTCATTCTAACGATTCCACCCAATTGTGCAGCAGCTCCTAATAGAGCATATTTTCCAGGATCCAATACCACCTATTGTAAATAAAATAAATATCCATTTGAGTATAATAATAGAATCACATACTCTATCTTTTGTTTTTCTTTCTATTTTTCTTTTTTTATAATTTTTTCTTACACTATTTGGACATATTTTTGATAATCCTGATCCAATAAGTCTGCCCCAGGCAGAACCAATTAAAAGTGACGGAATAAAAAGTCCGCTAGACATGGATAATCCAAATGTAAAAACTGCTAAGATAAAATAAAGTACAATAAAAATAGCCAATGTTATATCGTTGTGAGAACCTAGAAAGAGAAGAATATGAAAATATTTTATATGTTTCAAGTGTGCATTGTAAAATATGCAATATTATTATGATGTACCTTTAGGATCATGGAATAAAGATCGCACACTACTTTCTGGAGTTTGAAACCATAAAGCAGCAACTGCACTGTACTCTCCTTCCTTGCAATACATACGAATAGGAAATTTAGTAGGATCTTGCCCAATCGGTTTACAATCATCAAGAAAATATATCATCAAAAATCCCATTGTCGCGCTCATTATTGCAATTGAAAGAGCTTCCATTACTTTCATCCATTTTTGCGTTACATATTTTAATCGAAAACATGTAATTTTGTAATTTAGGTGATTCCACAAAGCACCCAAAATACCTCCTATCGTTCCGACTATCATAAATAAAGGAATTTCATAAACTTGGTACGGTATTGAATCAAATTTTCCCAAATTTAATAAACCTGGATAAGAAAGATCACCAGGATGTCCATGGTACGTGCTAAGAATAATGTTCAATGTGAAAGTGGTGATCATGCTAGCAAAAAATGTTCTCCATGTAAGGCTTTGATTAAAGAAGCTAGTACCTTCTTCGATACTAAATAAAACACCACCTAAAATATTGATCTATATATAAAAATATATACTAATATTAGTTAGTTTCTACGTAATATGCTGGATATATAATTCTACAAAATATTTTTAACCTATAGGTGCACCAAAAGCGGCTGATACACCACTGGCCGCTCCGCCAGATACAAAATCTCTTTTTTCATGATCTTCTCTGAAATATTTAAAGATTCCTAAATCCTTTTTAAACGTTGTACTTTTTCCTTGAGATATTCCTGCTGCAACTACTGCTCCAGAGTGTATCATTGGTCCTTCCTTTTTCCATTAATGCGAAAAATGTAATTGTAGATTTTATTTTCATTTTAAATTATTGCTCCACCCCCATAAAAAAATCATTAATACTAATATTACCTTTCCTCCAGCTAGTCCACCTACTACGGTGCAAATGACACCTATTATTTTAACCACTAAAGTTTTAATTCGCACCACTCTAGGTACTTTTATTCCATTTAAATAACATTTCACCTGTGGAATACCGCTACCAGCTGCTACTGGTTCAACATAAGATACTAATATAGCACCTATCAAGACTGGTATTAGATTGGAAGTTAACCATAATAAATATGGTAGCCATAAACAATTATTAATCACACAGTGATCTACATCTATTATGATATGTAAGAATGTCTTTATATCAAAAACTGTCTTGTAAAAAAAAAAATCATGCGAATTTCAATAGTCAAGGATACAAGTTTTTAGGCATCCATATTTTATATTCGATAATTGTTCTATTGTAATATCTACAAAACATGCTATAAAGGCAGTACAGATTCCTATTAACAAAAATATGAACCATCTTGCAAAATTCTTCTTAACGACAAATTTGTAGCCCTTTTTCCTTTCCTCATCCTGAAGAAGATTATTTTCGCATGGATCATAATCTAGACTCTAGATTAGAGAAAAAAAAGAAGATCGTAATCAATCATCTTTTAGAATTATACAATAATAATAATACTTATAAACTTTGGACACAGAAGAGGTACCTCGTAATTAATTGAAAGAAAATTAGTTGCTCCTGGCTTTATATCTCCGCTATTAAGCCTTCTTGATTGTCGATTAGAAAGACTCTCCATAATGTTGCCTGTGGAGCTACCATTGTAAATAACGTTTTGCTAAAAAAATAAAGAAGAAAAAAAAATAAAAAAAAGAGAATCAAGAAAAACGACTAGAATTTTGATCGACACAACGATTAATACTCCAATAATTAAAATGTTTCATTAAGTATGCTTCAACAACAGTTTCATTATTCTTCATAAAACAAATATCTTACTGATGGAAAAGAAAAAAAAAATATAAGAATACGGAATATGTTTACAGATAGCTTATAGAAAAAAATTATTACAAGTAAATAAATTATTTATTAATACGTTCATAGATGCGCAAATAAAGAACAAGAGTCTCAAAGTTCTTCATTTCGTAGATTTCCAAAGAGGTCATTCGTGAACGAAAGATTATAAATAAATTATTTGAAGATTGATATAAGAATACGAGGTGAGGTTAGAATGATCATTATCAAACAAAGAGAAGAAAAATTATCGATTGAAATAAATGAGATATGTTGCGTTAATCTTACCCGAAATCTAACATTGATATCCGCGTGCGAGTAAGAAGGGAAATTATTTCGAGGTTTTATAAGTCTCTCTTCGTCGTCTTCGTTATTATGAGAGACATCGGTCTCGTCATTGGTGCTGTTTATTGTAACGTTGATTTGATCTATCGTCGTCGATCTGTCCGTCATTTTATTTACCCTCATTAATTTTTCTCTTTGGAAAATTCACTTCTTTTCTTTTCTTTCTTTCTTTTCTTTTTTTTTTTTTTTTTTTTTAATTTACTACTGACGTTACGGTTACATATTTATTATTATTATTATCATTGTTATTGTTATTGTTATTACTATTATTATTATTATTACTATTTTTAATAAAAGTTCACAATGTTCTGTGTGATTAACGTATAACGAGAAAAAATTATCTTACGGACGACAGTATTAAAACTACGGTTTCAAATGATATACTAAATGACACATGCGAAAGAGAGATAAAGCATTACGCATTGAAATATCACGTGATTACAAATGACTGTATATCCATCTATCATATACGATGTTCCGGAAATGAATGAGTGAGAGAGAGAGAGAGAGAGAGAGAGAGTGAGAGAGGAGGGCGGGGGAGGGAGTGGTCGAAAGAATGGTAAGATACGCATGCGTCAACACTGACCACGTGGAAGGGATAAGAATAAATTTGCGGAAAGGGAAAGGAACAGGAGAAGAATGGTCTCGTATATTTACCATATGTCGATTGATTTAGAAACGGACGATTGAAAAGCAGACTAGAGCAGACCTGCGATCGAGTTGCTTCAGTCGATATTAATCGTATCCTTAATTATATTTTAGTGCTTATATTTTAATGGACGCCATCTTGAGTGTTTATATTTACTTATGTACTTAATATTTGTGTGTATATATATATATATATATATATATATATATATTATGTATATATTATTTTGAGGTATAATTTATATTTATTTAACATGCATATATATATATATATATATGTCTAATTTCCGTAACACGTATAATTAATATAATGTATAATTTGTATGTAATTTCATCTAATATATATAATTTATATTATGCGTACTTTAAGACGGTTTATTTAGGTCGAACAATTTTCAATGATAAATTAATGGAATATTTTAACGAGAGTTGATAATTTTGTTCTCATCTCATTTTGCACACGCTTTCCTTGTTTTTAATCATCACTTATCGTTATTACTTTACTGTTACACATATACATATGCATGTACGTAGCGTGCGTATACATATTTGTGACTTCGCTACGATCAATGTTTTAATATCGTTGAAAAAGATATGTTAACTTCCAACGTACACGAGTTTTCAAACAATTTACGTAATAGAGCGATTACAAAGAATCTTCCTATATTATATCATATAATATATGTGATTATAAATTATGTATGTATGTTTGTAGAACGAAGAGAGTGTAGTTACGATTAACTTGATTTCTTTCTCAGGGTTGTCATAATTCTTAATAGCTTCAATTTTTTTTTCGCATTTAAAGCAGAGAATTTATGTAACATGAAAGTTATACCATAATTTATACTAGCGTATACCATGCTATGTGTTATACTATAAATAATGCTATGTATAATTTATATTTAGCCCGCGCGCACACACAACACAACACACGAACGAACGATATATACAATAATTATTAATGATAATAAAATGATAATTAATTTCGTGACGTGAAATGAAATAAAACGAAAACATTTTAAACGTAGAGTTATTCTAAGTTGATTCGAAGTTACATGCTCTAACGTAGAGATATAAAGAAGAGCATGATTCAGCTCGTAACTTTCGAAAGAAAGTATTAAATTTTTTGTGACGTTGCGTTTCGTATTTCGCAATAAAGCGTAAAAAGTGTATGAAGACTTTCAAGTCTGTAGCCGTCGTGCGATGGGATGTCGAATATATGGCAGACAACATCAACGAGACGTGATAATTCGCAATCGAGCATGGTGAAATCAAGTGGGGCCTCGTTCAGTTGATCCTCAACATCCGGCGGCCATTGTTGCATCAACGTATCGATATCAGGCATTGCTTTAGTCAACTGTACAGCAGGCGGATGTTTACTTCTGTGAAGTTGATTCATATCTTCGATCCATTTCTCAATGGCCTTAGCATTTTTTTCTGCATCCTCGACTCTTTTTATCACTGCTTGCCTAGGTGCACCGGCACTTCTGCAATGGGTTCTCAATTGTAAATGCAATACAGCTGGGTCGGATTGTTCTGTACATGGTTCGTCCAACACAGCAAGGCCTATTTTATCCTCGATACCGTCTGGTCTAGGTATTTTTATGAAGGCGTCTATATCACCGACTGCCGGTATATAGTCAGGAATAAATGGCACCAACTTGTAATTCAATTCTATCTTTTGCGGTGTATACCTGATGATCAGGTTTAAGAGATAAATGTTTTTAATTATTATATTAGATGAAAGGGAAAGAAAAGAAAAGAAAAGAAAATATTCAATATTGTTACGTGCGATTTTTATGATTAGAAAGAAATTCCATGATACCTGGAAATATTCTGAAAGAGTTCCTTCAATTCGGTTGATACATTGAGATCTTCGAATTCTTTTGGATTGTATATTTCCATTTGTTTGGATATACTTGATTCTTGAATATCATCGTCGTCCGTCTCTTCGCTGTCTGATGGATCGCTACCGATCATTAATGATTTACCAAATCTCTCCTGGTCGGGATACCTTTGATTATAAACAGATTTCGAAATATACATACCGACTATTAATCCTCGACAATGTCTTATTTTATTTTTTGTTAGAAACATTAATTATTAATTCGTATTGGCAAGTGAATCTTTATTAAGTATATGGTGTACTTAATTTATATATTATTTTTTATATTTTTCAATTATATTGTTATACGATAATATAAGATTTATACTGTAATTTTCATTTCGTATAACTTGTTCTTTATTTTTTTTCTTCTTTTTTTTTTTCTTTTTTTTATCGATACGAACAAAAATTGGCTTATAAGTATTAATCATATTCTAGGTTAGCGGTAACCTTCGAAATTCGCGCCTTTCCCGCGGTGAGGTAACCTCCAAAATGTCAGGTTCTTCGTTCGTAAAATTTCTTCTACCTCTTCTTGAACTTGGCGGCCTTGGATGATTAACAGGGCTTTTAATTTCTTCTGCATTACGAACTTCTATACTTTCGTCGAATTTACTGAATGGCGAAATATCTTGCGTTTCTTCTTCCTCCTCTTCGCTACTTTCTTTGACGTCCATCGTCGACATTTTTAACGTTTAAAAGTGATTTTAGTGGTGGTCATCAGTGATTATTATATTTTTCATGTGATTTCTTTTCTTTTTTTTTTTAATGGTTACTGCGATTCAACAATTATTATAAGAGTATTTTAATTAAACATCACTGTGTGTATTGTCGAATGAACGAATATTTTCTATTTGTTTCGTATTTCGTTGCCATGGTTTTAACATCTGGTCAATCCATGACTCACCCAATGGACATTTTATATCTATATATTTAATATTTGAAATCGTCGAATAATAATTACTTTTTTTGTTTTTTTTTTCATAACTGGAATTTTCTTTTCTTCTACGAAAAAAATATCTAACATCTTGAATCCGAAAATCCTTAAGATCAGAGTGAAATTGGGATAAAACGAAGTGAGATATATGTGGAGAATTTTTTTTCCGAGTGAAGCGCCATTTTTGTTGACATTCATTTTTACTTTGAGAGGATGAAAAAAATATCCTTTAAAATTTCAACATTTTTCGTTTATTTTTTTTCCATTTTTCTTCTCTAAAGTTGTTACAAATATGGAAAAATTGCGTTAGAAAAAGTTGTTTGTTTTAATGTACTTTATAAGTAAAAAAAAATATTACAATTTTTTTTTTTAAATTACGAAATGTAGGACAGTTTTAAAAAATATTCTGAAAATTCTTATACAAACAGAGAAGATTTAGTTTAATTAAAATTAAATTCGATTTTTTGTTATTGCTTATCACATTGAGAGAAGATGGAAAAACATTTTCGAAGATGACGAAACTTCTCGATTTTATTTTATTTCTTGCAAACGCAGCGATAAATGTAAACAAATTTTTAAGACGAACATATGCTTCCTTTAATCGAATCAATATTTTTTTTTTCAAATATAAAAATATACTTCATTTATACAGAATTAAATTTTTATTCTCTTCACAATTTATTTCTTAGAAAAAATTACCTTAATAATTTAAAAACGATTATTGGTTCGTTAAATGAATCGAGATGATACTGTAATTTTTAATCGATACGAAAATAAATTATATTTCTTATTTCTTGAGGAGGAGCAATGCTTTTTTTTTATATATATATTTTTTTTTTTTTTTTAATGAATGTTTTCTTGATGATGACTGTTTTCTTCGTAATATTTATTCGTTTTAACAAAGTCACGATTTCACTTTTGCTCGTACATAGCAGGAAAATTTAACAGTGTGACAACCGAGTCTGATAAAATGTCTGATATCTCGCTAGCTATCTCGTACCACAAAAATGGTGTATAGGATTAGAAAAAAAAAAAAAAAAAAAAAAAAGAAAAATATAATTCAGGATCATTCTCAATTCTAGTCGATTTTATGGCTTGCATGTATGGCGTACAAACACTCACTCGATCGTGCATTCATGACCACTGGCGGATTTAACCTTCAAGAGGCCTGAGCCGTTCAAAATTTGAGCCATTTAAAATAAAGCAATCGTCTATATGTATATATATATATATATATATATATATATATATATATACATATTTTCTCGTTTCAATTATTCACGTAAATGATTAAATTGAGAAAAACACGTAATGGCGAAGCATATAGAAATATAAATTATATACCGATTACCGTATATTAAATTAAATTTATTATAAAATATAAATTTATATTTTAATCGTTTTGAGAACGGTCCTTTGGTATTTCGGGGCCCGATGCGATCACCTACGTCGTCTGAGTAAATCCGTCACTGTGTTTATGACGCACATGGAATTCCCTTCCGTATGTACTTACTTATATATTTAGTAAATAAACAACTTAAAATGTATCAAGAGCGGATTTATTTATCTATCTCAATAACAGACACAATCGAAAATATTATAATATTAACATCTCATTTATGAGTTAGAAGATCTAATTTATTTGTATTTGGCTTCGAAGATACATATCTCATCGTCACATTTATGAATTATGACTGGCAATATTAAACTTATATCATATAGATATAATATCCGTATATTCGCATGTTTACATAATTTTTCGTTTTTCGAATAGATTAATAAAACACACACACACACAGGCATACAAAGTATGGAACCAAACAGCATATATCTTTTTAATAAAGCATTTTTGGACCTAAGTTCACAGGAACTTTTCTCATCTATTTGACCTCAGTAATAGGTAGTATAAGTTTGGTTTCATACTTTTTAGACACCCTATATGTATATATACACACGTACATACGTATAAGATTTCTGATATACATGCATGCCCATATATATATAAATTGACCTAAAATATCGCATGTAAAAATATACGGGGAAAGTGCGGAGCAAAAGTTTCTGTCTGATTTTAAAAATCAATTGTATTCTTTTCCGAGACTCTTTAGATCCCAACTATTTTCTTTTTCTTTTTTTTTTTAATTTACAGATTTATAAGATTTAAAAAATTACAAAAAAGTATGAAAACATCGAAAAATAGTTTAGCCCACCGAGGAACTTTTGATTCGCCCTGTACTATGGGTGCATACATAAATATGTATGATTTCTGATATACATACATACCTATATACGAAGTGTTTGCAATAGGTATTTGATAACATACATGTTTATATACGTTCATTTCCTATCTTTTTATATTTTTTATTTTTTATTTTTTTTTTATATTTTTCATTTCTTTTTATTTATCATTAAAAAATATACATACATTCTTTATTATGTTACTTCTTACAAAAGGACAATCGGAAACTATGAAAACAGGTGGATACTCTAATATCAAGGAAGTCATATATTTAACATAATTTATGGAACACACATGTACACATACATACGGACACATAATCAAAGATGTTATAAAATCTTTTATTTTCTTGACAAAAAAAAAGAGAATAAAAACAAATCAAATAAAAAAGAAATAAATGATCTATATAAATGATATTTCTTTTTTTATGAATCGTCTGGACGTGTCGGTTCTGTATCGTTAAACATTTTTAACAATGGCGAATTTTAATCCTGATCAAATGTAGTGGCATGTATAAAAATATGTGATGTCATTTTTATTGATATTTTTTACTTTTTCGTATTTTTTTTTTTTTTTATTGAGACAGTCATTCATCGTTTATTATTTTCGATGTGCCTGATAAATATGACTTGGTATATATATATATTCATAAATGTATGTATGTATATATGCTACGTATTTTCTATGGCGAGCTATAGACCAAAAAAAAAAAACAAAAAGAAGAAAAGAAAAGATATTTGGAAATTTCATAGTCACAGTCAGGCAGCCAAGCTTGAATAAATGACAAAAGATCAAGTGCAACTGATAAAACTGTATTCCGGTTTGACGAAAGAGGTTTTACACACATATGCATAAACACATACACGGATATATATATATATATATATATATATATATATATATATATATATATATATATATATATATGTAACCCAGACAAAACCCACACGTAAACAGATATACAAACATGTTAGCACGTGTTGGTTACGGTAAATAAAATCCTTTTATACCCTCACGCAAATGTGTGTGTGTGTGTGTTACTCGATCCTTCTCATTTCATCATTAACGATTGTTTGCGCTTGTTCTTCTCTTAACAAACTCGTTTGTAGATTTTCGTAGATAGATCGAGATGGTCGTTAGATTGTTAATTCCACTTTTTATAGTTTAATAACAAGCCGATGTAATAAAAACCGATAAGGCCTCATACAGGTTTTAGATCAAATAGAGATCTATCAGGGACAAATGCACTCGTTTGTCATAATATGTTATCTCGTCTATTATCAATCGTACGATGTTGTATGCGTCCATACATATTGTATATGTATGACAATGTGTGTATGCTGAAGGAAAAATAAAAAGGAAAAGGAAAAAAGAGAAAAAGAAGAAAGATAAAGTAAACAATGTTTGACAAGAAAAATAGTCGGTCGATGGTACCTATAACAATCTAAAAAATTGTTTATTGATCGATAAATTATCGATAATGATCTATGTTTTAAATGAATCCTTATTATCGATGATAATTTTTATCGTCCATATATGTATGTATGTATGTATGTATGCTCTACGTATAGGTTGTAAATATATGTATGTGTTATTAATGGACATGGTTTCACAATGTACATGTATATATATATATATATACACACATATAAATATATATACCACATGTGTTGATTCATGGATACGGTTTGTTTCACGAACCATAGATTTAACTAGTTACAGTCAGATATGGCCGGTTTACCGGTTTACTTTCACCCATGTAAATTCTCTCTCATCCCTTTGGTTTGTTTCTTCGAGGTCGGCCACGCCACTTGACCATCGTCATTTTGACGGCAAATACACTGCAACATGTTTTATGCTGTCATCGAAGTCACTACCAATAATGCATATTAACTTCTAACGTATCTATTTATATTTGTTTCTTACTAGTATAATTTCGAGATAGATAGATAGATAGATAGAGAGGGAGAGAGAGAGAGAGAGAGAGAGAAAGAGAGAGAGAGAGAGATATATCCGCAACTTCTCTTTCAATCTCGTTTTGTTATATAACGGAATTATTACATTGCTTACTGTAAATGACCTTGATTGCATTCGTTTCTACAGACAGAAGGAGAAGTAAAAGGAAAATGTTAATCGAGACCACAGTATACTTTATCTTCTTTTACTTATTTATTCATTTATTTTTTCTTTTTATGCGTGTATAATATTATATATGTATCTATATTATACAAAATATTATCAATTATATATATATATATATATATATATATATATATATATATATATATTATCTCTTATGCGAGATAATATATATTTGATCTCTTGTGTGTTTTATAATATTACAATAATAATTTTAATATTGTAAATATTAATATAATTATCTAATATACTAATATTGTATGCAAATAATAATATGACATAGATATAATATATTATTATGTATTACAATATCACGATGAAATTATATTTATTATTCCGGTTTAACCGACGTTTCTTCCATCGCCGATATTTACTTTTTTAAAGGCTTCATTATGTTATTATTTGTTTTAATTTTTTCTTTTTTGTTTTGTTTTGCTTATTCGCGTTTGGAACTAGAAATTTTCTTGCGCGTTCCTCAAGCAAGGTACTCTTTTTTTTTTCCCTTCCTGTTTTCTTTCGGTTCCCCCTTCGCCACTAAGAAACTTTGACCAATTAGAATGCAGCCCAAGTTCGCAGGTATTCCCCTAGCTCTTTGCCTGAAGAATGTCTTGCCCCAAGGACTGAACCGTTTACAGTTCCGACAAATTTTTCTCAGAAAACCATCGATCGGACCAGTCATCACTGTTTATACCCGTTCATTGATGCGACCGGTTAAAAATTAAAATTTAAAAAATTAAAAAAAAAAAAGAATAACAAAAAATGAAGATTTCTAAATCATTCTCATTTTATCAATCTTGAAAACGATCATCCCGACTTTTTCTTTCCTTTTTTTTTTTTTGACTGGCGTACAATTATATCATTAAAAATAATTGTTCGTTCTAAACGATATTTAATAGAACCAACGATTTTTTATTGACGTGATTGAATTGATAATAAAAATAAAAATATAATAATATGAACGAATTGGGAATAGAAATAAATATTATTTACGAAAAGAACTATACGATATTTAGATCACAATGGATACACCGTTTAAAATGTAATCGGCAAATATTATTTTATTTTCTTAAATTCTAAATCTAATAATCGAAGATTATAAATATCGTGCTTCTTTCCCGTTGATTTCTTTTATCGTACTATATAAAAAATATACTAGATAACGAAACAAAAAAATATATAATTATATATAATTAAATAATATATGATTCGTTACACGAGTTATTCGCAATGAAAACAAACAAAAAACAGCATACTCTGTACT
The DNA here is from genome assembly GCA_918808275.2 of Dolichovespula sylvestris. Taxonomy (NCBI): domain Eukaryota; kingdom Metazoa; phylum Arthropoda; class Insecta; order Hymenoptera; family Vespidae; genus Dolichovespula; species Dolichovespula sylvestris. The sequence continues at coordinate 6,171,579 of OU964968.1, forward strand.
TATCAACCATTCAAGTTCAAAAATTTTTACTAATGAGACCACCAAAGGATCCAACAGATCCTTTTTTTTGTACCAACCAATCTACCAGTTTCCCTTACGGAGTGAACGATCTATATACAGTGTGTCACAAAATTATTCGCACACGCGCGTAGTTGAGAGGAATATGAAAAGATATATAAGACGATAAAAGGTATCTTTCTTTTCTTTTTTTTTACAGTTTTGTATTTTACATTGTAAAATTCATATTGAGATATGACATTAAGACTTAGAGAACGAATAGAAATATGAAAAAAAAAAAAAAAAAAAGAAAAAAAATTGTATCGTCCGAAGTCGAAAGAAAAAATAATAAAAGGATGAAGTTAAGGCATCGAAAAATTGTTTTTAAACGTCGTACAATTTAATAATTTTATCATAATTAATATCTCGCATGCGCGAGTTATACTTTTTGTTTAATCACATCTGCCAAATATCCTTGGCGTTAATTCTATTGTGTATGATCGTATTTTTTTTTTTTTTTGTTCAAATGATCCACTCCAATATTTCGCAACTCTCTTTTCTCATCGGTCTACTTAGCAAATCCTTTTTTATTAATGATGTCACGTTTATTTGTATTTTCTTATCTCAAGCCTGTTTCTAAACCATTTCAATTTGTATTTAAATCCAATGCGTCTGAGGCTTGTTTACGACTATTTCAACGGCAATCATTTTTACATAATAGTAAAATTTTTCATTTGTGCGTTTGCGGTGTCGTTTGCCATCTCGATTACAATTGAAACGTTATTTGAAATGTTCTCTCAAATTATTCCTTCAAATATTAAATTTTTTATAGAAGTCCATCATTTCGTCCATAGCTCTTGTAATAAATTCTATCCTTCTAGAGTAGGATTCATACGGAAAGATCATTCGAAAGTATAGTAAATAAATAAAAGAAAGAAAGAAAGAAAAAAAATACAAGAAAATAAAGAAAATAAATAATACAGGAGAATCAATGCGACGAGGAACGTAATTTGGCAGACGTAATTGGACGAAAATAATATCTCATCATTCCCCCTCTTCTCTCCTCTTCCCGTACGCTAGCGCATGTATGTACATACATACGAAATTATAAGTATAATTAATTTGTTAAGTTTGACAATATGTGCCGATAATTTTACGAACGCAATTGATAAGCGAAGACGTTTTACTTTACTTTCTTTATCAATTTCTAATGACATATATATATATATATATTATTATTATTATTATTATTATTATTATTATTATTATTATTATTATTATTATTATTATTATTATTATTATTATTATTATTATTATTATTATTATTATTATTATTATTATTATTATTATTATTATTATTATTATTATAATTATTATTATTATTATTATTATTATTATTACTATTATTATTATTATTATTATTATTATTATTATATGGTTTTATGCGTTCCAAGTCTAAATGTTATATATTTTATGAAAATAAACAAAAAATAATATATATATATATATATATATATATATATATAAATAGGTATTATCATATTATTTTTCATATACCTGTTAAAAGTTAGAGGGTGTGTAGTATAATTTTGTGACTCACTGTAGACGAACCGATTTCAATAAGAAATATTCCAACACAATGAAAGTTAAGTTTAATGGTATTGGTTCCAGATGAGACAGGGTTTCCCCTTCTCGTTCGAGTTTTGATTCGTTGTACTCATGGTGATAGTTCGTTTATCCCTACTACTCTCGAAGGTGCACCTTTGTGACAGGTCTACAAGAACGATCGTGAAGCAGAGTCAGTGGTTGTTTCGTGCTCAAGTAGGTAATACTCTCGCGCAAGTAACACGTGCGAGTACGAATGTCAAAATGCCGAGACGAGTTTAAACATAAAAATCGGTGTGTGCGTGTGTGAGTGTTTCTTTTCTTTTTTTTTTTTTTTTATTACGAGATCCCCTAACATAAAGCAATTCTCTTCGTGTTTTTTTTTTCGAGGACTACTGCGACTTTTAATTTTTTTTTTATTTTAATTTTTATTATTTGTTTTCTCATTCCCTTTCCCCAACCCCTCCCCTCACCCCCCTGCCCCGCCATTTCGGTACCTGCATTTCTCTTCGTTTTAACTCTTCGGCCAGGGATACGTCGTTACTCGTAAATTTAATCTGTTTGCAAAGACGAAAATGGCAAAGGTAAGAATCTCACCCGTTATATATATTTTTCTTTCTTTTTTTTTTTTTATGAATTTAGGATAATTTTAATCATTTTAATGTAAATTTATTTTTACAATTGGATTAATGCTATATTGAATTGTGTATATACACATATGGTATATGTTTAAGGATTATATTGTATATAAATATTTGTTTATATATACTATATGAAATTATTATATAATTATATGCGAGCAGATATGTGCCAGATTAAAACTATATATTTTTGTATTGTCGTAATAGTCGTATTGTTTACGTGATAATCGTGAAGTTATGGTCGCGATTTGTTTCTTGTATATATTGAGATTTTTATAATAATAATAATAATAATAATAATAATAATAATAATAATAATAATAATATGATAAATATTTCAAATAATTATAATATTCAATAATAAATATGGAAGATATATTTTTGCAAATGGTATAATTTGTGTTTGATAATAAATATCGTTAATGTATTTAAATTTTAATTTATTACTGTGTAAGTAGACGAAGTGTTGTTCATGTTATAATTAATCGAAAGCTATTATTTATATATATATATATATATATATATATATATATATATACACACAAATAATTGACAATTTCTCAATATCAAATGTAACAACCCAAAAATTTTCAAATCTCCTGAAATTTGTTTGATTTTCAATTTAAAATACAAATTGATTATTCATTGCGATTATTACCCATTACCACATATAAATAATTGATATCATTTTAATGATCTATATATATATATATATATATACCTATATCTCCCATGATAATAATTTAAAAAGAAAAAAATAAAAAAAAGGAAGAAAAGAGAACCGAATGTAAAATCTAATTTTTCTTCTTTTTTTTTTATTTCTTTTCGTCAAGATTCTATGACGAGATCTTACAATTATTATACAAAAAAAAGGAGGAAAGACAACTCGATCGATAATCGATTGGATTGATCGAATCGAAGACATTATAGAAGATGAGCCATACATTCCATCGCTATGTTTGTTTATATTCGACGTAATGGCAGTACTTCTTACTTTTGCTTCGATCAACGAAAAATATTAACATCATGGTTGATCACGTTTCACGTTCATTCAGAAATAACATTCACGTTTTCTCGTTGTTGCGTCTATCTCGAAAAGGAATCAAGGTGGAAGAAGAAGTAGTTGTAGTAGAAGAAGACGAAGAAGAAGACGAAGAAGAAGAAAAAGAAAAAGAAGAAATACGAAGAAATCATCACGATGTTTACTCGAACGTCTCGTAAAAGAAAATCTTTTCTTTTGTTTTTTTATTTTTCTATTTTTTTTTCTCTTTTTTTTTTTTTTACCAACACGATTGCAATCCTGCGTAAGGTCGAAGTACAAGGTTGACCGAAGGATCTTAGGACCGATCAAAATTTTTTAGGATGGATTTGAAGACGTAAGACTTAGGGGAATAGTTTTATGATTTGAGTGTAAAAAAGAAAGTTGGTTGAATTGTCTCAAATAGGTAATAATTGATTTTTATAATGATATATCATACAGGTGTATGTCTTGTTCTCGCAAACGTCTCAAAGGATCGTACATCTATGCGTTCAAAAAAACATACAAATTAATAATAATAATAATAATAATAATAATAATAATAATAATAATAATAATAATAATTATTATTATTATTATAATGATAACAATAATAATAATAATTAAATATTAAACATTAAGTATAGAACATTAAACATCAAGCACGTTGAACATTACACATAATAATAATAATAATAATAATAATAATAATAATAATAATAATAATAATAATAATAATAATAATAATAATAATAGTAATAATAATAATAATAATAATAGATTGGTCTTATTTGAAAGAAAAAAGAAAAAGAAAGAAGAAAAAATAAAATATAAGGCGATTCTATCGAATATTTACAATCGATAATTTGATAGAAATTATCATAAATTGTTAATTTCTGGTTAGTTTTTCGAATTTCAAATTTATAGCAAAAGTAATAAGAATAGGTGTGTATTAATCATTTTGACAGTCGATTTATCAGCATTGTTTGTCGAATTTTACGATAGTACGATTCTGGTAATATAATCTCTCGTCAGATTCGTAACGTAAAAAGAATAGTTAAATGCGTCCTGTTTCAAACTAATGATTCTACTCGGACGATAATAATCTAACTTTGAAATACAGGTATATACGTACATACGTATTTATAGCACGTGTTGTATATTATTCGCATAAGAAGGTCGTTATCCCTGATTTATTTCTTATTTTCTTTTCGAGGACGACGAGGATTCCTTGATTTTCGTAAATTTTACAATGAAATAAAATTAAAAAAAAATATATATATATATATATATATATTATATATATACATATACATATGTGATTGAAAATATTATCGTAATATTTAGTCATATCACGATTTTCATTATTATTCTGGAAACAGAAATTAACAGAAATATTCTAAAGTTATGAATAAAAAATATATAAAATTTGCTTTTTATTTTTTCTTTTTTTTTTTCTTTTTTTTCTCAAGTAATTTACAAAACCGAGTTAGGTCAAAGAAGAAAGCGAGAACGTTCTTGCTTTCTCGCTTTCTCGTAATTTTTGTTTTGGGGGGTAAGAAGATCTTGTTCTTACATGAATTTGTTTTTTTTTTTTTTTTTATGTTATTATATCATATAAAAATTCGAAAATGGTTGATTAGATAAAAGAAATTGATTTATGTATTTCCTACATGTGGCATTTGGATTTGGTCGTATTATATGGGTAAATATGACCGATAATGAAAGAAATTGATTTATTCCTTTCAAGTAGCACAAGACACATATGCAATTAAATTAAGTTGCACCTGGCCGACACCTCGACGTTCTTCGACAGATATGTGTGTGTGTGTGTGTGTGTGTATATATAATTGAAAAAGTTGTGTCAGCTACGTGTATGGAACATCCCGTAATTACATAGATGAGAGTTACTTAAGTCCGCGATGTCCACTTTGATAGTATAGTTACGTAGAAACAGTGAAAGGAATGATTTCAAAGACGTTACATTCCAGTTCCTTTTTTTTTTTTCTTTTCTTGTATCCTTTGCTCTTTTATCCGATCTCCGATCTATTAATTAGAAAAATTAAGGAATTTTTTTTAAGAGAGGAGAGATAAAAAAAAAAAAGAAATAAAAATAAAAAAGTAGTATAATTGAGAAACTTGCAAGGTCATCAAATTGGTCAGACTGTAAATATGATTAAAAATGATTGTGGAGGGGAAAAAAAAGAACTATTTTCGGTGTTTTATAGTTTAATCAGTATTTTTTTTTTTTTTTTTTTTTTTTTTTTTTTATAATAATGTAGCGTAGTGGGTTGGACTATAAGTACTGTCAAAATTTTGTGTATTTTTTGTAATAGTAACTACAGCATCATCGCGTTGGAGACGATAAAGATAATGCCGAAAAATTCATTATTTTATATCAAAATGAATAACGGTGTAGCGTATGTTTCTGTAATGGTGCATTATCGTGTTAGGAACGACTAATGATGCCGACATTTTTTGACAAATATTATTTCTAAACAAACAAGATGCTGGTGTATATTTTTCGTTTCGTAATACAATAGTATAGTTTTGGATGGATCAATAAATAACGATATTTTTTATTTTTATTATTATTATTATTATTTTGTAATAATATAAAATTACTGGACGTCGACAACTAAATATAACGTCAGAATTATTTAATTAAAAAAAAAAAAAAAAAAAAATACTGGTTATTTATTGAAATGTAATATACTCGATACCGTCCAAGTTGAGACTCGGAAGGTACTCAAGAATTGAGAATACGAATCTTTTATCGATTTATTTTAGTTGAATTTTTCGTCTACACCTGTACTTAATGTGTATTCGACGAAAATGAAATCTTACTGCAATTGAATAATTTTAGAAATAGGAAAAAGGGTATGATAAATGTCGAACGATTGGTATTAGAAATTTAAGTTTAAGGATACTCCGGCATACTATTGTATTATAAGGATTAAGGATTAGACGAAGGAAGGAATTGAAAAGGACGACAGACGGATCAATTGGAAATACTCTAAGTTTAATTCTAAAATAAGAAATAAAGAAGTGGTAGTCAATGGGATTGTAGAAAGTAACAATTTACAAATAACTCTTACATTGTAATATGTAAGAAAAGAAGTTTTATTTCGAGGGATTAGACATTTCCTAAATGTCCTATCCCGAAGGACTTAAGGGATAAGCACGGGACACGGCTTAATGATTTATGAAAGTTTCTTAGAAAGTGAACGACCTGTTAGATGAGAGCGAGAAGAACTTGAAAACTATAATATTTTCACGAATCGTACATTATATAATTTATATATATATATATATATATATTTTTTTTGTATATTGCGTGTCATATGATTCGTATTTATTTATATTTACCCGTATGTTTTTTCTTTATTTACATACAACAGGTTCATCTTTTAAACGAACTTTCACTTTCGACACGTCGTCTTTCTTTTGCTTCAATTTTTTCTTTTTTTTTTCTTTTTTGTTTTAATATTATTAACTTGTCACAATAAAAAATAAAAGAAAGACGTAATTTCTTTTTTCGACACATTGTAAAGACATTAGAAACATTCGGGACCTTGTTATTGTATTGTTACGAGGATAATCACTCACGCGATGTGAAACGCAAAATACAATGAAAGGTACATAATTACGACAATATATAAATTATTAATATGCCGTGTCTATAGGTATATACATATGTGATGCACAAATTAGGTAAAGGTATGTAAAAAAAAAAAAACCAAAAAAAAAAACATGCTATACATACCACCATACATAAGAATGAGATTTCGCTGAAAACATAAGGATACATTGATTACTTTATTGTCATTCAGTTATGGTAATAATGTGGTCCTCCATCTGTATTTGTGTGTGTGTGTGTGTGTGTGTGTGTGTGTGTGAGATAGTAAAATTATGCTGGATAAGAGTCATTAAATCGAAAGGAATTTTCTTTCATTCCATTCTTTTTTTTTTTTTTAAATCATTTTTTATTTATTTTATTTTTTAACGTTGGTATCCTTAATGGCCTATCTAATAGATCGACATTCTTCTTTTATCTATTTTTTGTCCCTATTTCTTTTTCTTTTTTTTTTTGCTCGAGTTAAACAAACTTTTCTCGAACACTTTTGTATGCTCGCAGAATTCGCAATAGTATTTACCTAATAGATGTCGACAGTCGTTCAAGTTAGATGTTTAGAAAGTGTCCTTGAAGATCTACGAATGCGTATATTTTCTTCTAGTACCCGAAGATCGACGACCTTTGCGGTTTATTTCTTTCCATTATAAGATACGATTTTCTGCGATAGGATGATCATAATAAAAACGACAATAATAACAATAACAACAACAACAATAATAAGAACAACAACAACAACAACAACAACAACAACAACAACAACAACAACAACAATAATAATAATAAATCGTTGAGAGAAAACAATTTAATCGTTAATACCAAATTGATAGATTATTTCAAAATGAATTTCTCTTTCTCACGATTTTATATTTTTCTACAATTTTAATGAAAAAAAAAAAAAAAAAAAAAAAAAAAAAAATTTGATTAATGTTTATTCTCATTTTGTTTTTATTTATTTTTTTATATTGTAGGCTGGTAAACATAATTTGGCGTTTGTTGGTGACGATGGCAGAACTAATGGCCAGACTAATGGCATTTTTAATTCGAAAAAGATTGAGAAAGTAAGTTCGGATTTGAAATACATATTTAATAATAGCGCTATATATATCGTGTTATATGCAATAAGTGCCTAACATATTTTCTCGTCGATTTAATTTCTTTTAGAACGACGACAATTTTAACTTCAATTATGGCGTCGAAGATAACAGAAAAGTTATACAACCAGGAATGGCGATGGAAGAACTGGTAAAGTTGAATTAGTTTTATATTTTTTTTTGTCTAATTTTTCTTCCCTCTCTCTCTCTCTCTCTCTACTTTTTTTCTTTTTTTTTTTCTTTTTTAATAATCGAACAGTAATTTTCCTTTTACTCGAGATTCTTTTAAAAGAAATTATTTTACAATAAAGAAAGAAAAAAAAATAATGATTTCGAAAGACGATAATAGAGAAAAACGTCGAAAGAGCTACGTGGGGCAACAGTATCGAATTTCTCATGTCCTGTATCGCCATGTCGATTGGTCTCGGGAACGTATGGAGATTTCCATTTACGGCATACGAAAATGGCGGTGGTGTCTTTCTAATACCCTACATAATCATACTCTTCGTCGTTGGGAAGCCATTTTATTATTTGGAAATGATACTGGGTCAATTCACAAGTAAATCCTCCGTTAAAATGTGGTCAGCAGGTATTATCATCAATCTACTTCAATCAATTCTAACTCTAATACCAAACCTAAATAATGGTATAATTAATTTGTTTATGCTTTTCTTTTTTTTTCTTTTTTTTTTTCTCTCTCTCTCTTTCTTTTTGGTTTGTTTCATACGCGCGCATGCATTCACGAAACAGTGCCGGCTTTCCGTGGCGTTGGCTGGGCCCAAATGTTCTCGATGGTTGCCGTTGGTACTTACTATTGTTCCTTGATATCAATGACCTTGTATTATTTGATCGGTAGCTTTCAATCGCAGCTACCTTGGTCCACATGCCTAATCGAATGGGGAGATACGTGCGTTGATTCCGTAAAAGCTGAAAACGCAACATTTCGCAATGGCACGGAGATGAGAAGTTCCGCTGAATTTTATTTCACGTGAGTATTATTTATGGCTAAACGTATCGACTTATAGAAAGACGTTTTAAGGCTCAACAAGGGAAAGATGGATAAATGTTAAACGGCCGGGTAAAAGAAGAAGGAAGTACAAAACATAAAAATAAATAAATAAAATGGATTATTTACATTAACTTGTTTAATTAAATTAACGTTTTGAGATCCGGTATTACAGGATGCAAACGTATTATTATCGCAAAAATATATATATATATATATTTTTTTTTTTCCCATCACTTATATGGATATATACAGACATGGTGTAGAACATCGAGAGTTGACACTTTATTTTGCATAATTATGACGGATTTAATACGAATCCGGTAAAGTTTAACAGTAGGCCCAATTGATCTCTCTCTCTCTTTCTCTCTCTCTCTCTCTCTCTCTCGTGACTACCCAAGTGTTCTTGCTCGAAACGCTATCAAGTTATAAATATCTAAACGCGTTGTTGATTCCACGACGTAGCGTACGAAAGTGGTTATATCTCAATTACAAACTTTGCACGATCGTTATCAAAATGATCTTTTAGATATTCGGTGACATTACATAGATCAAAACGATCCACGTTTCTTTTTTACCTAAAATATTACACCCACTTTTGGATATATTTGAGATGCCGATAGAAAGGATGACCATTGTCATCTGCTTTTATTCTCATTTTAACGTTGAAGTTATGGAAATGCGACGTAAAAAGACTTCTAATTCGACAGATGGCCCGCCATTAATAATTTAATTGTATAACGTATAAAAGTAAATGAATCGCATATTGGATTCTAGGGTATATCTGTACAAATACAGATTATAATCACGATCCTCAAGTTTTGCTCTAATAAAAATCGTGATAAATTTATTGAACCATATTATCTCCTTATCGTGGTATATATACCAAATTAGTGCTGATCCATGTTTGTACTGTGATCAAACGTATACGAATAATACACGATTATAATAATCGATGCATCAGATAAAAATTTTTCTTTTTCTCGTTGGGTGGGCCGTGTTGTTGTCCTTTCATTTCATTTTATTTTATCTTATTATTCTTTTTCTTTTCTTTTTTTTTTCGTTTATCACAAATATTACAACAATGCCATTACTCGCACGTCGATGATGTTGTTATTTTTATGTTGTTGTTGTTGTTGTTGTTGTTGTTCCACAGGAAAACAGTATTGAAGGAGATACCTAATATCGATAATGGGTTGGGCCTACCCGACTGGAAATTACTTCTTTGCCTGTTAGTCGCCTGGTCAGGCATCTTTGCTGTCCTTGCACGCGGAGTTAAAAGTTCTGGCAAGGCAGCCTACTTCCTCGCAATATTCCCATACGTGATCATGATAGCTTTGTTGATCAGGGCGGTGACCTTGGAGGGAGCAAGCAACGGGATAATCTTTTTCATTCAACCGAAGTGGGACAAACTGTTCGATCCAAATGTCTGGTACGCCGCTGTGACACAGTGTTTCTTTTCACTGTCGGTTTGTTTCGGTGGTGTCGTCATGTATTCGTCCTACAACGACTTCAGGCACAACATCTACAGGTTTATTTCATTTTCTTTTTTTTTTTACCTAATATACGACGTAGTAATATTTTTTATTGATTAATTTTTATACATAGAAAAAAAAAGAAGAAACGATTTTAATTATAAGATGACAAGATTTTGGGAGGATTTTTTTTTTTTTTTTTATATTAAGAACGATCTTGGTAAGATCGGAGGAATTTTCTTTTCTTTTTTTTTTTTATATGCTTATGATTTATTATTGAGTTGGGTGATAAGTAATATCGTTTTGGTTATTTGAATATAAAACGTCGCAAATCTTTTCTTTATTGTCATTATTACATGATAGTAATTCCGTGTTAAAGCTGTAACTTGTGCTAATATTCTGTTGATATTAAAAATATGTGTATGTTGTGTTATATATATATATATATATATATATATATATATGTGTGTGTGTGTGTATAATACTATAATATATTTGCACATTATATATATTTAATATGCCCCGTGCTATATATAATAATAACTTATGCTTTCTCTCTCTCTCTCTCTCTCTCTCTCTCTCTCTCTCTCTCTATCTTTATCTTTCTTTATGATGTTATGATACTATATATAGTAGCAACGATGTCTTATATTAACAGATAACTTATGTTAATACTGTGCTAATAACTAATGTTGTGTTATACCTACTCTTATTATGATAAGCCTTATCATAGTAATAATTTATAGTTAATATGTGCCATTAATAAATCAAGTTGTTACAACGATAATCTATTACTACGGAGTAATAAAAAAAAAAAAGTATAATATTATAGTTTGGATATGAAGTATTAAAAATCCACGGATTATATATTACCCAACGCATTGCAAAAAAAAAACAAAAAATTCGTCGCGCTTATGTAACACGCGATAGACGTAACGATTAAAAGGCACAATTTTGAGAGAGAAAGAGAGAAAGAGAGAGAGAGAGAGAGAGAGAGAGCTCACGATTATAATTTTTTTTTTTTTAATTTTTTGTAGAGACGTCATGGTCGTGACCACTTTAGACACCTTCACAAGTCTAATGGCGGGCTTTACTATATTTGGGATACTTGGTAATTTGGCTCATGAACTTGGCACAGATGATATCAGCAACGTCGTCCGCGGGGGGACTGGATTGGCCTTCGTTTCTTATCCGGACGCCATTGCAAAATTTACGGTCCTACCAAATGTAAGAATGTTTTACTTAAACGTCGATTACTTCGATCGATCTCGCTTTTTTCTGTTCTCTCTCTCTCTCTCTCTCTCTCTCTCTCTTTCGTTTTTTTTTGTTATATTATTATTGAAATATCGTACAAGTATTTTACAATTATTCTAAAATTACAAGAGATAAGGAATAGGTGTGTAAATCATTTGTAATATATGCGAGAGAGAGAGAGAGAGAGAGAGAGAGAAGAAGAAAATGAGAAAATGAGAGAGATACGTCCTTCGAGTTCTCAAGGTATTCAAGATAATTAGATCGAATGATAGTTCCTTTCTAAGGATCGCCATCATTAAAAATCGTTTGTTCCACTTCGTTGAATAAGCATCATCGTATATTATCATATTTCTATGATACGATTAATATACTATAGATACTTATAGATACATTTGTTTAACCCATAACGAAGTAAATAGATATACATTTAATTACGTATTTATATATATATATATATATATATATATATATATATATATATGTATATATATACATATGAAACTATTTACGTAGCAAAGATAATAATTTATCGATCGATACGATACGTGGTTTTAATTTATTATACATAATTAACATGTTTTTTTTTTTTTAATATTTTCTTTTACAGTTGTTTTCTGTATTATTCTTTCTAATGCTATTCGTTCTTGGAATCGGAAGTGCCGTTGCACTCGTAGGAGGAATCATAACTATAATCAGTGATCAATTCCCAAGATTTAAGCATTGGTATATTGTACTTGGTACATCTATCGTTGGATTCTTCTTTGGTACTGTTTATTGCACACCGGTGAGTAACTACTTATTGTTTAATACATTACTACGATCATTTATAATATATCATATAACATTATATTGCAACGTATAGTGATATTATTGTATGATATATGCATCAGAATAATATTAACATACACAATATATATGTATACTTATACCAATGTACAATATGGCGTACTGTATATTTTAATATATTGTAGTATAATATAATAATAACAATGAATATACTTTTTGATTTTCAATCGAGTTATTTAGATTAGAAAAATGTATATTATTTTATTTTATACATATACATATATATATATATAATTTTTATTTATATCATGTAATATAAATATATATGATAAAATATTTTCACATTTGATAAATTAATACGTAAAATTAAAGAAAAAAAAAAAAAAAAAAAAAAGAAAAGAAAAAAAAATTTCAAAATACTTCAGATCGACTATTTTTTTGAAAATATCTATGAGATATGAATTTTGTTTAATACACTGAAGAAATATTAATTATATACAGGGTGGCCAATTTATATTAGGCCTGGTCGATTATTATGCTGGTTCCTTTATCGTATTCGTCTTGGCCACGCTCGAAGTGATTGGAATTTTTTGGGTCTATGGATTAGAAAATTTCTTGGACGATGTTGAATACATGTTGAAAAGGAGGCCGTCGGTTTATTGGAGAATTTGTTGGGGCTTAATCACGCCACTCCTTCTGGCAACTATTTTAATTTATACTATCATTGGACTGACACCACTCACTTATGCTGGTGTCTTATATCCTTCAAGCGCATATGGTTTGTATTATTATTATCATCATCACCATCATCATCATCATCATTATTATTATTATTATTATAGTTATTGTTATTATTATTATTTTTATTATTATTATTTTTATTATTATTATTATTATTATTATTATTATTATTATTCTGATTTTTATTATGTCTGTTGATAACAAAATGCAGTAATATGAAAATGATTCAATTATTTTGGGAATAATTAAAATTTAATTTTAACTTAAATTTACAGTAAATTAATAGTAAATTTCAATTAAAATTACTGTATCATTAATTATACCGTATTATTAATTATATATGGTACATATATTAAAATTATGCTGTGCTTATATTAACAAAATTACAATATTATTAATATCGTAGTAAAAAAATCATAATATTATTATTAATAACATTGTTTCGGAAAAATTTTCATTTGTACGCGTCTCTTATAAATTTTAGCCGCTGGATGGTCGCTATTTGCATTTGGTGCATTACAAATACCATTTTGGATGATATACACGATAATGAGCAAACGGAACTTGGGCATGCCAAAGGTATAATAATTTAAATTTTTATTTTATATATATATATATATACACACAAAATCTTTGATAATAATTAAATGTTGAATTGCATTAAAACAAGAAAAAATAATTGTTTGATTTTAGATGATCACAAACTCTTTCAGTCCATCGGTCGATTGGGGCCCAAGAAATACTCAAGAATTAGCCAGTTGGCGGGAATATAAGGAAATGATGAGAAAGATACGTGAGAAACGTAATTGTTCGAAATTGAAACAATTCGTTTATGTTATTTTCTGTTTAGAAGAGAAACTCGTATGATCTCGTTCTTAAAAAAGGAGATCGAATTTATGTATTATTATATCACACCTCGCGCGAACACACACACACACACACGCACACACACACACGCACGCACGCACGCACACGCACGTACATATACAATTTTTTTGACGAGAAACAAAGCTCAACAAAATGAAAGGAAATCTCTTGACTGATAATTTTTTTTTTGTAACATTTTTCTTTATAACATTAAAAAATAAAAACGAAAACGTACGAATATATATATATATATATATATATATATATATATATACATATATATATATTCAATTTGGTTTTCCTTCTTTTTTTTTTTTTTTTAATGTTATAGAATACCATTATCTTAAAACAAAATTAATATAATTATATAAATCTTAGTGTGTCTTAAAGCTTACGACGTCCTCTATGAATAATTTATATTTAAACCGTTTGAAATTATTATAACGTATTATTATTAACAAAGCGTAATATTTTTTTTTGTCTCTTTGTTTTTAATAATGCTTTATCATACAGTATTATATTGTTAGACGTAAACCTTGAGAAAGAAAGAAAGAAGAATAAAAAAGGAAAAAGAATTGTTAGAAAGAAACGGTATGAATGAACAAAACCAAAAAAAGAAATTACATTCAAACAAACAAACAAACAAATAAAAAATTACTTCGATTTGAACGACCAGGATCAATGACTTGGATCATTGTTGAAAATATAATAACTTTTATTTATACAAAACACTCTATTTTGACGATAGTAATGAATAAGTCACGAATTATCGTGCATAAAAGTATTTTAATAATACAGTTTTCATAACAATTAAGCCTCTGCGTCTTTTATTTTATTTTATCTTTTCTTTTTTTTTTTTTTTTATTATTCTACCTATACTCCCACGAAAATTTTAACGAAACAATCGATCGATTCTCGAGACTTCTTTTATTTAATTCATATAGAGAGTCTCAAAAGTTTTTCTAAATTACTATAAAAATCGATTATTCTTTTTCAATTTTTCTTATTATCTGATATTGTTGATATTCTTCTTATCATTTACTTAGAATAATTTTATAAATAATTAAGAAAGAGAATACATTTTTTTTTATATGAATCTCTCTCTCTCTCTCTCTCTCTCTCTCCTCTCTTCCCCAATCTCTCTTTTTCTCACGATTAACATTACTTTTATCATGTCTGTCAATACTTGAGAAATGAAATAAAGAAGAAGAAAAAAATTGATTAGTTAATACATTTTTAATAAATCTTTTTTTTTACAATAATAAATAAATAAAAAATGGCACTCATTAAAAAATTCCCTTACAATTGTGATTTAATTAATTTCGAAAGAGAGAGTCAGTAATTCGTCAATTTTTTATAGGTTTGATAGTTATAGTATTAATATGTCTATAAAATATCGACAGAAGTATAAGGAGAGAGAGAGAGAGAGAGAGAGAGAGAGAGAGAGAGAGAGAGAGAGAGAGAGAGAGAGAGAGAGAGAGAGAGAGAGAGAGAGAGAGAGAGAGAGAGATGAATGATCGATATTAATTACTCGTATAATTTATAAAGTTAGTGTCTGTGATTAATTCTTCTTCTCCTCTGCTTTCGATACTCACAGATTCTTGATCCTCTACCATCTTTTATAAAAAAGAAAAAAAAAAGAAACAAAATATAATTCCTTTTTGTATTTTTATTCTTTGTTAATTTATTTATATTAAAGAAGTATCGATCGATCGATCGATCTATACGTACCATCATTTTATATTTTTCTCTTTCGGCCATTAATTCTACTTCGAATTCACGTTGCCTGTTCCTTTGTTCTTCAGACATCTATACACACACACACATACACAAGCACACACTTATATATATATATACACATAAAATATTACAAATTAAAATTATTGAACATTTAATTAATCTTATCGATTAATGTTATTATTATTATTATTATATATATATATATAGATTTATTATTGATTATTAAACAATCATCATAAACGAACCTTTAAATGAAGCAACCAATGTCCAAGATATTCGATAGGATCGTATGGTTTTTTCGAGGCAATTTCGGGTAGTGCTTGGGTCAAAGCTTTGCTCAATAAATTTTTCAAATAAAGACTATCAGGTGACAAGTAATAGTCGGAGGAAGTCGAGGAATACGTTGATACAAAAGATTCGTCGGATTTAATCGAACTCGTCGAATCGTTCAATTCCATTTGGTAAGTCGATTTCATATGTTCAATCTCGTCGTCGGTTATACGCAAAGCTTTCAAAAGTCTGAAACGAAAAATGTTTATTTGATATATTTAATATTAATCAACAGGTAGTACTTATCACTTGCCGGATGATAAGTACTAACATTGTCAGAAGGCCCACGTTATCGCATTCATTCCGTAGAACATGATTTATTATATTTCGTTTCCTTTTGTTGTATTGTATTAACGATTTCTATTTTTTATTTATTAATTTATTTTTTATTTTATTCTATTATACATCAAAGAATCAGTTCGTTCGAACATACAACCTGATATATTCGTCGGTGAATCCATTAGTCAATATAGATTTGATCAGACCAGCACTGAGCCCTTTTTCACGTAAATATTTTTCTATCGACTTTTTCCCTCCCTTTTTACCCTCTTCGACATCAAAAATATCCGTTGTCCCTTTATAAAATCTTCGCCTCGTCTCATCGTCCTCCTCGTACCGTTCTTCCTTCGGGACACATTCTACGACGTCGTTCGTTGACCGACGATCATCCAAAATTTCTTCGTCCCTTTGCCCGATCTCATCTCGTATTTTATCTCTTTTTATCTTGTCTATATCGACCTGGCTCAGTTTGATACCACTTTCCAAACTCCTCTCAAGTTTCCTTCTCTATCGATTTATCACTTACAGTTAAATACAATTAATAATGAATCCGATCGAAACTCAAAAGTAACGTACGATCTACGGAAGTATAGTACGTAAATCTTATGTAGGTATTTCATCGGTACGTAACAGGAAAAAGTGAGAAGTGACGTAAGACGATTAGAATAGTTATTGAATGCAAAAACGTAGTCTCGTTAACTCCACTTATGCAGATAGATAATATTATTACTTCTGAATACCATGCGACTGTTTAGTTAGGGATTTTTTTTTCCTCGCGAGCGCGTGTTTCTTATTTCGCACACACACACACACACACACACACACACACACACACACGTGCGCGCGTGTACGTGTCGTCAAAGACGTTAAATCGAAGAAATAAAATTGAGAAATATTTGAATAATTACAAATATACGAATATTACCATGTTGAGTATCGAAGAAACGATGAAATAACAAATGGCGTTATTTTAACGTATAACGAAACGAAACAAAAAATTGGATCACATAGATCGTTTTACGTACTTACATCCTCGTTGTCGGATATTAAAGGGGAGATTGATGGCGATAATAAAAGTTTACGAAATTCTTGTTTGGTATAATCTCCCGAAATTTCAACCTGATCGCCCTTCTTTTTCAGAAGTACTCTCTCGTGGCGTACATTTTTTTTCTCCGATCTTTCGTCCATATCCATTGTCATTTGATGATCGGCCTCATTATACGTTACGGTCTCCTTTTCACGCCCAATTTCCTTCAAAATCAGTTCGATTATCTCGATCGATCTTTTTAATATGACTGAGAAAAAAAAAAAGAATCACAAATTTCAAGAGAACTACCTTACCGATCGACCCATAACCGATCGCGATAACGACGATACGCCATTTTCTTTTCCGTTCAATGTTTATTTTTTTTCTTTTTCTTTTTTTTTTTTTACAAATAAAATGAAGGAGGAAAAATACCAAAGGATTGACTTCGTTTGAAAATTACTTTATCGACCGAATAAATCATTGATCGCCAATAATAATGTACGATTTTAATTTGGATATGAAACGAATCAAATAAATAAAGCAAGAATTACGAGTAGGACGATTGCGTTCATTGATAATTCTTTCGTTTAAATCGATTCTAATTTTTTATGGGGGATGGATGGAGGGGCAAGGGGCAGGGAGGGGGTGGGGGGGGGGGGGGGACGAGGAAAGAAATACAAGGTGCAGAAATCTTTATAAATGAAATCGAGTTTTCTTTCTCTTACGCAAAATTTTCTTTTGTTCTTTTCTTCCGTTATTCCCATCCATCGCCTTCCCCCACCTCCCCCTTCCCCCCTCCTCTCTCACTATCTCTATTTCTCTCTTTAAGGAAGAAAGAGAGGAAATTCCCATTCATTGGGCGTGCGCGATAATGTTCCTGCGTGAGAAAATAACTGAAATGCGCATCAATGAATGAGAAGGTATATATATATTAACGATTGCTTAAGAAAACTCACGGTTTAGATCTTGAATCATAGCTGAGAATTTTAGTTATGTTTTAATAATCTTTCATACGCAAATTTAACACTTGTGATTATCACTTGTTCATATAAGAACGAGAGAGAGAGAGCGAGATACTGAGCAGAGAGACGAAAAAGATTATAACTTCGGTGCAACGAACAAAATCAACTATTACATTTGTTCGTTTTCTCGAGATAAACAATAAGGTATATAAACAGTTTCTTACGTATCCTTTTATTTGCTTCTGTTATCTTAATAACTGGTGGATTTCATTATTTTATCTAATCTACAGGGATACGTTGTAAATGAGTGAGACATATTTGTCAGTACTATTCACGACGTAATCCTTGACGGAATCTTTTCTGTTTTCTGTTTTTTGTTTTCCGTTTTCTATTTTCCGTCTTTTTTTTCTTTTCCTTACCTATCGCAATCCGTCTTAATTTACGAGATAAAAAGTATAATAAAAGAAGAAAAAAAATTTATATATATATATATATATATATATATATATATATATTAAAAGTATTAAACATATACGCATAACTAATTGATTTATCTTAAGGTAAAATAATTATTATATATTTATTTATTTATTTTAAATTTTTTATTATTTATTTTCATATCAATATCACATTAAAAATTTTACATTTCATCGCTCCCCTTGCACCGATAAAAACAATTCTCATTCTTATTCCTATTCTTATTCTTATTCTTATTAATATTATTATCATTAATGATAGAATTTTGTAAAACACGTACGTTTAGTTATAAGAAATTTATCTTTCGTTCAATAGTTTTTATTTTTCTTTTCTTTTCTTTTTTTTTTTCTTTTTTTTTATCTTCGTTTCTTTTTTTTTTCAGCGAAATCGCACGCAAATACCGACCATAATTTTTATGTACGCGCGGTTATAAAAATTTCTTACGTATTAATTAATGTATTTCTTTCTCTCTTTTTTTTTTTTTTAGGAATCACAAGAACTCCACGTGAACTTCAATTATTTTCACACTCTCTCACTCACACGCATACACATACACACGTACTACACAACGATCTCTTATTCGAAAATTAGAAAGTATCCTGGTACACATGGGGAAAAAGGTATGGTAATGATTTCCTATTACTTAATCTTACCAACGATACGTAAGTACGTAAATACACATACACACACCATATATTGTCATACGATATTTCTCTTATATAAAATATTATCTTTCCACTTGGCTAACGAACGTTATTGGTTAAAACGTCATTCGATACGATCGATGATCAACGAGTAACCGGTGACTGGGAGCACTCTTGGTGTCCTTTGTTCATGATAAAGACTCGTGATCAAGCTGACGTATAATGTATAGATAGATCATTACATGTACATGCATACATACATATATATATATATATATATATATGTGTGTGTGTGTGTGTGTGTGTGTATACATAGTAGCTACTTCTACTACATTAATGCGACATGTGGGTTGTAGACTTTTGATACAGGATGAATCAAAAGTTCTTAGATAATTTTGAAAATCAATTGTTATTACCCTTCCGCGGCTTTTTTTCGGGCAAATTTTGTTGGTTCTTCTTTTTTCGTTCATTATCGAAAAATTCCTAGAGATCTGCTTTAACGATTTGTTGGAAAAGATAATTAAGAAAGAAAAGAGAGAAAAGAAAATTACAAGGATCTCGAAAAAGTATAATCGATGTTTCAGATCACATGGCAATTTTTTACCCGGTCCAACATAAATCAACATTCGTTACAATCTCGCTTATTATTATCATAGATATCTCAATGTCATTCACATTGAAAAATTCCTTTCGACGTTTATAATTGATAACGACGTTAACGAGACACTCACTCTCTATATACTTTTAGGCATACCACTTTAAAAATGGAATCACCAATCAGGCTTTCACCTTGGACGACATCACAGAATGTAATGGCAATCGAATTGATTCTAATTCGATTTCTCAAAAGACCGTAGGTCGTTCGTTTTATATATATATATATATATTTATATTTTTTTTTTTTCATGTTAAACAATGATAACTGATTTTTTTCTTCCATCCTCTAATAACGCGTCGTTTAATTAGACGGAAAGGACGCAATGGGGAAACGACAAAGAATTTTTGATGTCCTGCATAGCCATGTCAGTTGGATTGGGTAATATATGGAGATTTCCGTTCACCGCTTACGAAAATGGCGGAGGCGCTTTTCTCATACCCTACATAATAATCCTCATTGTTATTGGAAAGCCATTTTACTTGTTGGAGATGATTTTGGGCCAATTTTCAAGTCGATCTGCCATCAAAATCTGGGAGATAGCGCCGGCCTTCAAAGGTTAATGTCGTACAAAACAATTGGACCTTTAAATCGGATTCCTTTATGATCGATCGATTCGACATTTGGACGCTGTATTTTCTTTCCTTTCTTATCTTTGTTTGTTTCCCCTTTCTTTCTTTTATTTATATCACAGGCATAGGAATCGCCCAGTTTCTAACATTATTGGCATTAACGTCGTACTATTGTTCCTTGATGGCACTGACCTTGTTCTATCTGGTCGCCAGTTTTCAATCGGAATTACCATGGGGTAAATGTAAAAAGGAATGGGGCGAGTATTGTGTGAATTCGTCGAAGGGAAACGATACCGAATTCACGTCAAACGGTACGAGCCTGTCAAACGTGACTTATCTCAGTTCGGCCGAATTATATTTTTAGTGAGTATTATATAATTAAAGCGATTTACATAACCTGACGATATTTAAAAATCCGATGATCCGTAAGAAACAAAAAAAAAATGTCTACGGTTAGCAAGGAGGTATTACGCGAAAAGGAGAACATCGACGACGGAATTGGATTACCCGATTGGCGTTTAACAATTTGCCTGTTCATCAGCTGGCTCTGTATATTCGTTATCGTCGTACGGGGAATTAAAAGTTCCGGCAAGGCCGCTTACTTCACAGCTATATTCCCATACGTTGTTATTCTAATATTGTTCGTCAGAGCCGTCACATTGAATGGCTCGGGCAATGGTATACTTTACTTTATTACTCCCGATTGGGATAAATTATGGACGTCGAGTATATGGTACAACGCGGTCGCACAATGTTTCTTCTCGTTGACCGTCTGTTTTGGAGCTGTTGTAATGTTTGCATCTCACAACAGGATCGATCATAACATTTATAGGTCAGTATCGTTCAACATTTAATGTTCTTTTTTCTTTTCTTTTCTTTTCTTTTCTTTTGATCGTTTCCCCATTCTTTTTTTTTTTTCCTTTCTTTTTTCTTTTTTGATAAGAGCAATCCCATCGTGTTTCGAGAATTTATGATATTGGTATATTAGTAATAATCTATTGGTAATATTGATCGATCAAATTATTTTTTCTCCTTTCTACTTTTGTCGATTACCATCTTGAACGTTACATTGTACGATCGTTGATGATTAATTAATTTAGAGATTATCAAAGGACACCGCGATGAATATATATTTTCCTACGACAATCCGATAAATCATATTCTGAAATTTATTCGATTATAAATTAATTATTTTTTAGGGATGCGATGATAGTGACGACGCTGGATACCTTTACCAGTTTCTTAGCAGGCTGTACGATATTTGGTATTCTCGGTAATCTAAGCTACGAATTAGAAGCTAATGATATCGGGAAGGTAGTACGCGGTGGAACAGGATTGGCGTTCATTTCTTATCCAGAAACAATCGTCAAGTTCGATTTTCTGCCACAATTTTTCGCCGTAGTCTTCTTCGTAATGATTTTTGTTCTTGGAATTGGTAGCGAGGTTGGACTTACCTCAAGCATCATATCGATCATCAATGATCAATTTCCACAATGGAAACAGTGGCACATTGCGGCCGGTACATGCCTCTTGGAGTTTCTTATTGGATTACTCTACGTCACTCCGGTAATGTCATGAAAAAGAAAAAGAAAAAGAAAATGATTGCTGCTCGAATCTTTCATTTCTTTTTTATTAACTTCTTTTTTATGAGTCTCTCTCTTACCCGACTATATAGCAAAGAAAAAGATCTTGAATTTGTAGGATTCTTCGATTCCGTTAATTTTTACCCTCTTCCTTTGTTTTTTTGTTTTATTTATTTATTTATTTTTTTTTTGTTTAATTAGGGCGGACAATACATGGTAACCTTCATAGATTATTATGCCACATCGTTTCTTGCATTTGTACCAGCCATATTCGAAATGATCGCTGTATCTTGGTTTTACGGTAAGCGTTTTATTATAGATCATTGTATCATTGCATTCTCGTTTAAACGATAAAATGAACGATAATTGTTTTACGTGAGAAACTTTTCGTAGGTATAAATAATTTTCTCGACGACGTCGAGTTTATGTTGAATCGAAGATTGTCGTTTTTTTGGAAAGTCTGTTGGACCTTCTTAACTCCTGCGATAATCGCAGTGATATTTATTTACAATATGATTAATTTGGAATTCTTAACTTACAATGGTTCAAATTATCCTGATGTAGCTTATGGTAAATATTTAATATATATATATATGTGTGTGTGTGTGTGTGTGTGTATATTATTTTTAATATTGTTATTAATGACTAACGATTGTTTTTTTTACGTTATTAGTTAATTACTGATATTGTTTAACTTGGTTAATTATTAATATTATTCAATATAACTGTGTTTATATTTTTTAGTTGCTGGTTGGATTCTTTTTTCTATTGCCGTTTTACAAATACCTTTATGGATATTAATCGCCATATTTAAAAAGAGACATTTACCTTTTCTTGAGGTTAGACACGACGAAGTATATTTTAATTATTTTACGACATATGTATAATTTTTATTATACATATGTCGTATATATTTTACATATATATTTATATATTTTTTTCTTTTCTTTTGAAGATGATCTCCCAACCATTTCGACCTTCAAAATATTGGTGTCCAATGAACGACGAGACGAGAAGAAAATGGTTAGAATTTAAAGAACATCGGCGAAAAATGAAAGAAGACGAAAGGGAAAATGAAAATGAAAATATCTTTTATAAATTATTCAAATTCGTTACCCGTCGGTAGTATCGAAATAAGAGGAAAATTTTTTTTGGTTCCTCTCTCTCTCTTTCTCTTTCTCTCTCTCTCTCTCTTTCTCTCTCTCTCTATCTATCTCTCTTGTTAATTGTAATATCATGAAATTTCATCTACCTATTTATAGATTAAGATTTAATTCATCGATTTTAATGAGTGTGACAACAATTGTTTTTTTTTTCTAGATTTAAGTGCTACTAATAATAAGAAAGAAACGACGTTAATTTCTAATTGATTTTACAAACGTACGTGAAATGTGTATTTTTAATTTGGGCTTAGAATATTAGTTTTGTTCATTGATTCTAACAATAGAGAGAAAAAAATAAAATATTTATATTTGCAATAGAACATTAGATTTCGTTATTAATTATAACGATATAAAGTAAAATAAAGAATGAAGTAAATATAGTTTCGAGACGTTATCGATTTGCGATTTAGACAATTTTTACAATGACACTTTTTTTATTCAAAAAAAATTTCAGTGAAAGAAATTAGACATAATTTAATGCATTTAGGATGTAAAACGGAACAAAAGTATAATTAAATAAACGATTTTATTTAATTACATTTCGTCAATAATCAATTTACAATAACTGAACTATCAACGATCGAAATACGATGAAATACAAATGAAATACAAATTGGAATCGGCATAATTGTTATAAACAAAAGTAAACATTTCAAAGTTGAGAAACGAATTTCTATTTCTATTTTCTTTTCTCTCGTTTTTTTTTTTTTTTTTCTTTTTAATGTATAATTAACAATTTTTTAATTTTCTTTTAATAATTTTTTTTACTTTTTTTTTTTCTATCATTTTATCTTCCTAAAATATTTAATCGAAAATGAAAAAGTGTATGAGAAAAGTCTGCTGGTGAGATAAGGAACCATTTCTAATCTTACATACACACACTCACACTCACACACACATACACACACACAATATATATACATCAATTTCAATAAAAAAAAAAACGAAGAATGTACACATTAGGTACACATAATCAACTATATAGCCTTTCAGAAGATTTATCGATCATAAGGAAATGACATCGATTGGACATATTGATAAAGTCATATGATTATCTGGGCTTTATATATAGTAGGATCTTCGAGACTTAAACATCAATTTAACAGCTTTCCTCTTTTCCTCGTTCCCTTTATATTACTCTCAGAAACGTCTATATCGACAGATACTTATCATCTCTTTATCGTTATAGTTACAGATAATATTTTGTAAGTTATATAAAAGCGTTTTGTTATCAATATTTCATCGTAACATTTCCACTAGAGTATCTTATTCGCGCGCGGACGACAGCCATACGAGAACGTTTCAATTTTTGAAAAAAAAAACGTCGTACCTAACTTTTTTATTTTTAAGGTTTTTCTCGGTTGGTTGGTTTAAAAAAAAAGAAAAAAATAAAAAAATAAAACAAATAAATAAAAAGAAAGAAAAAAACATGTCAAAAAACACGGTGAGTTATGACGAAACTTTAAAAATGTTTGACGTATATAAAATTATTTCTGATAGAGGGGACAAATTTTTAGCTTATCGAATATAAAGTTGTGCGCTTCCACGTTTTAATCCCGCGCTGTAAGTCATCGAATAACGACGTCATCGTGCGAAATCTCTTCTCTCTCTTTTTTTTGTTTTCCTTTTCTTTTTTTCTTTTTCTTTCTCTTTTTCTTTTTCTTTTTTGTCAAACGAACACGCACGATAAGTTTCGCATCCGAAGAGAGAATTGTATAGCAATAAATTTTACGATCGTCGATAAACAGTGTTCCAACGGTGGGATTTTATTGTCGGAAAGTTATTCGTGATATTCTCGTTAACGTGTTCCACGTACTCGATGATTGTCGAGTCAACGAAATAGTAATGTAATCAGAGAGCGAGAGAGAGAGAGAGAGAGAGAGAGAGAGAGAGAGAGAGCGGAAGAATTTTACTTTTTATAATTTAAATATTAATGATTTTTTTTTTTTGTTTTTTTTTTGTTTTTTTTTTTTCGTTTTTTTTTGTTTTTTTCTTTTTTCAAGTAAATTATTTCAAAGGTAAAGTTATCCAAAGTAGATAGCAATTAATTGTATCGACTAATTATAAATTATATATAATCATATCGCGCGCGATGTTCCAATAAATTTCGATTATTTGAAAATAAATGACAATGATAATTCCATTTTTTATTTTTTTCGTGGTTATCGTCGTAACCATTTTCTTGTCTCTTTTTTTTTTGTTTCCAGAAATATGGAAACCACGAAACGAGCTATGACAATCCATCGTTCGAAATTAACAACAAGAGAAACTTTCGAAGATCAAGTAACGATCGTTACGAATCTCAAATATC
The DNA here is from genome assembly GCA_918808275.2 of Dolichovespula sylvestris. Classification (NCBI taxonomy): domain Eukaryota; kingdom Metazoa; phylum Arthropoda; class Insecta; order Hymenoptera; family Vespidae; genus Dolichovespula; species Dolichovespula sylvestris. The sequence continues at coordinate 6,197,440 of OU964968.1, forward strand.
GGAGGATCTAGAAAAATCGCAGGAGAAGGGATCTCAAGGATCTTGGAACAATAGTATTGAATTTTTAATGTCATGCATAGCTATGTCCGTCGGTTTTGGTAATATCTGGAGATTTCCATTTACTGCTTATAAAAATGGCGGCGGTGCATTTCTAATACCATACGTTATCCTGCTCTTTCTTGTCGGCAAACCATTTTACTTTTTGGAAATGATAATGGGACAATTTTCTGGACGTTCCTCGATTCGCGTTTGGAATGTTTCGCCTGCCTTTGTTGGTATCTAATCATTATTTATTTATTTATTTATTTTTTTATTAATATTTCAATTTTTATTAATTATTTTTTTTATAATATATATATATATATTTTATATATTATTTTAATAATTTGACTTATATTACATTTTATTTAATATTGAAGAACAATTAATAAAAATTATTAACAATATATTGTATGTTAAGGCGTTGGCTGGGCTCAGTTCTCTTCGACGATCGTCTTAGCGACTTATTATAGTTCATTAATGGCACTAACTCTTTACTATTTGGTCGCATCATTTTCGATGGAATTACCTTGGGCAAAGTGCCTCGAGGAATGGGGTGCTTATTGTATAGATTCCTCCAGCAAAAAAACATATACCACGATGGCCAATGACACGTCATTTTTAATAGGAAATTACTCCTTAAATAAGCTCGATTATACCGCGGACAATCCGGTTTATCGAAGCTCTGCTGAACTTTACTTTTTGTGAGTACATTTCTTTTTTTTTTTTTTTTTTGTATATTCTAATTAACCATACCGAAGAAATATTTTTAAGCAATTATTTAATAATTATTTTAACAAAACGTTATCTCCAATGAATTTTAATGACGATTATAGTTTAACAAAATCTTATTTTTCATGAAAATCGCTTTAACCAAAAGATCGTAATAACTAATTTTATTAAAAAAAAAAAACAAAAAAAAAAGTAAAAGATGAGAAAATCATTTTTGATAATAGAAACACGGTATTACACGAAATGGACAACATCGACGACGGAATTGGTTTACCAGATTGGAAGTTAACACTTTGTCTGTTTGGATGTTGGGCCTCAGTTTTTATGGTCATTTTCCAAGGTGCTAAAAGTACAGGAAGGGCGTCATATTTTCTAGCGATCTTTCCTTACATAATATTAATAACATTGCTGGTACGTGCCGTAACATTGAACGGTGCCGTCAATGGTATACTATTCTTTATTACACCACAATGGGATATGCTGTTGAAACCTGAAGTATGGTACGCCGCAGTAACCCAATGTTTCTTCTCTTTGTCCGTATGTTTCGGTGCCATCGTCACTTACTCGACCAACAACGAATTCAAACACAACATTTACAGGTACGTTGTCATTCTCATAATCTTTCCCTACAATCGGATTTGCGTGGATAATTCAACGATACCGTGATTTTCAACGTAAACCTGTAGAAAAAATTATCGAGACATTAATTTTCATTTGGCTTATTGCCGATGAAAACATCGGAGAAACGATTGTGAGAGCGCGCCGGAAAGGTTGTTGGAAAAATTATTGAAAAAAAAAAGAAAAAAAAAAGAAAAAAAAAATGAAAAGAAAGAAAACGGTCGACGTCCCTCGTCGACTAAACGACCGAATACAATTTTTTCTTTTTTTTTTTTTTTTTCTTTTTCGACGACGATCAAACATTTGTTTTCCTCGCAAGAACAGAGATGCAATGATAATTACCACATTGGACACGATCACAAGCATGATCGCAGGCTGTGCGATCTTCGGAATCCTCGGCAATCTTGCTTACGAAATGGATATCAAGGATATAGGCGCAGTTGTGAAAGATGGCACCGGTCTAGCGTTCATTTCTTATCCCGATGCGATCGCTAAATTCGAAGTTCTACCTCAGGTAAATTATTAAAAGTTTCGATTGACGTAATGATGTAACAGAAGGGACCTTCCTTTTCGTAAGTCCGGTAAAAAAAAAAAAAAGAAAGAAAGAAAGAAAGGAAAAAAAGAAAACAGAACGAAGAAAAAGAAATCAATATTCAACGTCGTCGTTGCAGTTATTTTCCATTCTCTTCTTCGTCATGATGTTTGTTCTTGGAATTGGCAGCTCGGTGGGTATGACAACGAGCCTTCACGTGATCCTGAATGAACAATTTCCGAATCTGAAAACATGGCAAATTGTTTTGCCATTGTGTACGCTTGGATTTTTAATTGGAATAACATACGTTACACCGGTATAAATCGTTTTTTCTCTTAATCTTATCGAGAGAGATCTCGATCAATTTTTCTTTCTTTTTTTTATTTTTTATTTCTTTCAACAATGGTTTCGTCTATCTTCAGGGTGGACAATGGGTTCTTGTTTTGGCTGATTATTATGGCACTTCCTTTGTCGTGTTCATTTTAGCGACTTTCGAGATGATCGGTATCATTCATGTATATGGTGAGTCTAAAGATAACATTGTATCTAATTAATTGTAACATTATTTAATTATGTGTATATATATATATATATATATATATATATATATATATAAGAATTGAAATAGTGTAATAACAAATAATTAAATATTTTAATATAACTTTTAATTAAATCAAATGTTATATTTAATTAATTAATTAGTTAAATTATATGTTAACGCAGGATTTGAAAATTTTATCGACGACATAGAATTCATGTTGGGCATGAGGGCAAGCGTGTTTTGGAAAATTTGTTGGTACATAATAACGCCCGTTATATTGATCAGCATTTTCCTCTACACCGTCGCGAATCTCTCGCCTTTGGTTTACGCTGGAAAAACCTTTCCAACGGCCGCTCATGCTGCCGGTGTAATAATACTTTGCATTGGCGTATTACAAATACCAATTTGGATGGTGTTGGCTATAATTAAGAACAGACATCTACCATTAAAAGAGGTATAGTATTGATTGTTTTTTCTTTTTTTTTTTTTTTATTTGAACGAAAAGAAAAACTCTTCAATGACAATATTTATGATGGTATGATTTTGAAAGACAATAAATAATTAAAAATAGATTGAATTTATAGTAAAGATGCGATAAGATTAAAAGCCAATAAATAATTAAAAATAGATGGAATTTATAATAAGGATGCGATAAGATTACGTTGAACACTTATCGACTGTCATATCAGAAATAAATTTATCTGTGCATATATATATATATATATATATTATATTTTTGAAGTGTTATATCATTTTATCATTTCAATCGTGTTACTTCGTATTAAAAATTTGTAATGTATATTAATAAGTTTATATATTAACTTAAATATACTACTTACAATTACATTTACAATTGGTACATATACTGTAGTAAAATTGTACAATAGTATGAGTAATTTCTTAATATATATATATATATATATATATCACGTTTATTTTTTTAATTATAAAAATAAAGTAGTTCTCGTTGCTTTAATATTTATTTAGTACAATACATATAATAGTATGATATAATAGTATTTAATATAATTATATTGTATCATATACAATATAATACTTAATGAAATTGCATTGTAGTAAATCATAATTGTACAGTACATAAAAAAGGTTATTTAAGATTTATTATTACATTGCATAATAATAATACTATACGTATACTAACGATAAGTAATACTTTCAAATAATACAACTTTTTTTTTCTAGACACAAAAAAAAGATTTACCAATATCTATTGCTAATTACTAATTAGTTTTCTAATTGGTTTTACTAATTACCATTTTATTTTACTATTTTAATAATTATCATTACTAATTACTTTTCCATTGCTATCCATTACCAATATCTACATTTACAATTTAAGTAAACTATGTTTCTTATCTTTTTTTTTTCTTTTTTTTCTTTACAGATGATTACAAAAGCTTTCCAACCAACGTCCCAATGGGGACCGAAAGAAATGAATTATCGAAGAGAATGGTTAACGTTCAAAGAGGCAAAAATGAAGATTAGAAATATGAGAAAACAATCAAGATTATTGCAAACACTTCGAATCGTTTTCGGTATGAAACCAAAGTAGACATTGTTTTGGTAAAATAAAAAAAAAAATAAAAAGAAAGAAAGATCTACGCTATTATCTCAGATAAATTAAACTGACGAGACTGAAAAGATTAAAATTTGAACAACCAAGAACCATTTGTTCTGCGATGAAAACGATTAAAAAAAAAAAAAGAAATAAATAAAATAAACGCATAAAAAATTGTACATATAGTCAAGTATAACTCGAAGACGGTATAATAATTAATGCATATATATATATATATATATATATATAAATTTCGATATTGTATATAATAAATAAATAGCTAATAGCAAATCTATCACAAATATTACAATAGCTATAATGGAAAAAGTTAATGAACAATTAAAATCATTTATTACATGGAAAGAAAACCATTACATCGCGACCAAATACTGCCCGCCGTATTTTTGATTTAAATAAAAATGTTATATTGTACATACAAATGATAAAAATTGTCCTTTTCTTCTTTTTCGTTTTTGTTTTTTTTTTGTTTGTTTTTTCTTTCCGTTCATCGCCTACCAAACAAAAATCGAATTAATTTCGATCGTTCAATATTACAATTTCTCTTCAATTCTTTGAAATCTTTCCATTCTTTATATTTTTTCTTATTTTTCGGGCCCCAACTATCCTCCGACAAGAATGCCTACAAAATTACAATAATTATATCACCTCATTAGAAATATATAATTTAAATATCCCGAACGCTTGGGTTAATCATTGAAAATTTTTAACGATTGCACGTAAATATTATGGAAAACAAAAAAAAAACAACAAAAACAAAAAAGAAAAAAATTAAGAAAGAAAAAAAGAGAGAAAAAGAAAAACAAGTTTACTCACGGCAAACAGTGACGTATTTTTATTTTTTATGATTCCAATGATCATCCATATAGGAAGTTGAGCCGAGCCAAAAATCAGAAGTATCCAACCAGCAGCTGAAAATTAAAGAAAGATACAAAAATCCCCCTCTCCACCGTTTCAACAAAAAAGAAAAGAGAGACGAAACGAAGCGCGGTATCATAATTTTAATTTTCTTCTTTTTTTTTTCTTTGTTTCTCCTAAAAATTGCAAAAAGTTTCAACGAAAGAGTTGAATAAACGTACCGTACGCAGCATCGGGATAATACTCATCGTTATAGGTCAACGGCGTCATACTAATCAGAAAATATATTAGGATGACGAGCAAAGATATAGGCGTCAAAATGCCCCAACAAAATCTCCAATAAAATGATGGCCTGGTACCGCACATAAATTCGATGTCGTCGATAAAATTGTCGATACCTGAAAGAGCGTATTTTACGTATGTAGAATGAAGGGAAAACGACGAAGCCCCTCGCTCCCCCACCCTTTTCTCCTGCACCCCTTAAAAAATTCATTGTTCTCGTAATCACGACGATAACAACGATAACGATATCCGTATAAGGACACGATAATACAATAACTATAAAACATAATTTTATACCGTATATCCATGATATCGCAATTACTTCGAACGACGCAAGTATCACTATGATAAACGTTCCGCAAAAATAATCGATCAAGTTGAGAATATATTGTCCACCCTGTAGATGAAAAATATATACGATAGATGCACCGTGTATCGGGCCAAGGAATACGTGTGTTCAATCGAACCGAGTCGAAAGATTAAAAAGAAGAAGTTCCTAGATCGATAATTAAAAGAGGATCGATAATCGATCCTTCCTGGTTACTCGTCGATCTAATTCCTTCCTCGGGGATAGACGTAATTCTAAAATCGATTTTTAATATTGCTTAGGAACTCTTTTTTTTTGTCTTTCGATCCGACCGTTAACATCGATAACGATGGAAATAAATTGAATGATCTATTGCAGATCTATGATAGACACGTCACTTACTGGAGTACAATAAACGATGCCAACCAGAAAGCTTACGAAACAGAAGCAAGCTGATATCTTCCATTGACTGATATGAGGAAATTGATCCTTGATAATACTGATGATCACGCTACTAAAGGCAACTATCGTACCGATGCCTAAGACAAATAACATTAGAAAGAAAAGTACGGAGAATAATTGTTGGGCTGCCGTGAACTTGGCTAATGCTTCGGGATACGAGATAAATGCCAAACCAGTTCCAGCTCTTACTACCTTACTGACATCATCGCTACCGATTTCGTAAGCTAGATTGCCCAATATACCAAATATTGTGGTACCGGCCATTAAACTGGTACAGAGATCCATTGTGGTTACTATCATGCAATCCCTGTTGACAATATAATTGATATATTCAAAATATTCCAATGATTTCGACTATCGCGCGTCGAATCATTTGTACCCATCGATCGATCTTTCACGATTTAATTGAGGACAGATATAGCGGTGTTACTTTTTTGATTTTGTATATTAATTTGATCGACGGAATAAATAAATAAATAAATATATATATATATATATACATAAAATTATTATTATTAATAAAATCAGTATATATAACATAATATTATAATTTTAAATAAATATTATATTACGTAATAATTTACATAATAATAATAATAATATAGATCGATGGATCGACAGACGTATGGATAGGCACAAACGCGCACGCGTATAATGTCTATTGTTATATGTAATATAAATCTACGAAGGGTATATATTATTTAGGTGCACAACAGTTTACGTAATCTTAGAAAGATATAGATCGTTAGACTTACGAGTAAAGAAAAATGATTATAGTAATTTAACCTACCTCGATACGTTATGATCGAAGTTGTTATAAGACGAATACATGGTGACGGCACCGAAACAAACGCCAAGGGAAAAAAATGATTGTGTAACGGCCGCATACCAGACCGATGGATCAAAGATCTTATTCCAGGTTGGTTCGAATAAAAAGATAATACCGTTAATGGCACCATTCAAGGTTACGCCTCTTATCAACAGACAAATCATAATGATGTAAGGAAAGAGAGCTAAAAAGTAAGAGACCTTTCCGCTACTTTTTACACCTTTCGATATCACGCCATAAACTAATAACCAGCTTGCCAACAATGACAATACTAATTTCCACGATGGCGTCCCTAGGCCGTTGTCTATGTTGGTTTCATTCAGTACAACTTCCCTGAAAAAAAAAAAAAATAAATATATTATCGTACTGCGATCGTTACGCCTCAATTTTTACATATATAACAATTAAAAATATTATTACGTGACGCGCGGTAATATCGTAAATATTAATATCAAATAAAATAACCTGAAGTATAACTCGGCCGAGCTACTCTTATTGCCGTTGCTCGTTTGATTCGACGTCGACGTACTATCGAAACAAATGTCACCCCAATCGTCCCAACAATAAGACCATGGTAGTACGGATTGAAAACTTGCTATCATGTAATAAACTATCAACGCCATTAGAGCTGAATAATACGTGACTACTCCAAATACCGACACAGTAACTCCATAACCAATACCTACGATGTATTAAAAATAGATTTAAAAATAAATAAATAAATCGAAAGGCTAATCAATTAACTAATTCGATTTTATATATTTTATATCGCACGTCATGTTATTTGATTAAATTATTGTATCTTAATGACCTTTGAAAGCCGGGGACAACGACCAAATATCGATACAGGAACGGCTACTGAACTGTCCCAAAATCATTTCCATGTAATAAAGTGGCTTTCCTATTATAAATAGTACTATTATATAGGGTATTAGAAAGGCCCCGCCACCATTTTCGTATGCCGTATATGGGAACCTCCAAATATTTCCAAGGCCGACGGAAAAAGCCACGCAGGACATTAAAAATTCTAATTCGCTTCCCCATTGGGCTCTCTCTTTCTCCGTTTGATCAGACACCAAGACGGTCGTTGATGCCTACGTCGGTGCATATGTTCGTTTATTAATTAAATTTCGCGTCATTAAATGATCATCAATTAACAAATATTCAATATTGACGACAGATAAGTGTGTTTTATATACGCAAATGGATAATGAACGGAACGGAGGTCAAAAGTTTTTAGATTACACCTCTTTGCGAAACTTTTTGAACCGATTGTAAAGTCACAAACCTCAAATGTCCTTTTTTCTTTTTTATACGGACGGCTGATATTCAAACATCGTTTAAAAAAACTTTTGGCCCGTTCCTTGTATTATATTACATTACTATACGACGTTAAACGCATTTTGTATTTTAATCTAAACGATACACGTCCTATATGATATATTTATTTGTTTTAATTAGACGATTGTTCTACTTCGGACTTACCCCAATATCGTGATTATTTCTATTGTCTGATACAACAGACAGAGTGTAAATACCGGGTGTCCCTTCGTTATCGATCCCATTGCTCTATCAAAAATATATTTATTTATTCGATTATTTATCAATTTATCTCCCTTCTTCCTCGTTTTCATATTTTGCGTATATCAAAACGTATTGTATATAGATATCTGTGCGGGTGCGTGCGTGTGTGTGTATGAAAAATTAAAAGTATATAAATTTTACAAATCATTAATAATCGGCTCTTTTATCGGTGTTTCAAAACAAAAAAGAACAAAAAAACAAAAGAAAAAACGAAAAATTATTCAAATCAAATGCTAATTATTTTAATTTCATCACTTAAATTATATAACTATAGCCGATTATATAATTAACCACACAGCATACCTTTTCTTCGTTTGATCACATTACATTTTACCTTCCGAAAAATATTGCAAAATCAAATGGAACAATTATTAACATAATTTATTATCGTACGGCTTAGAACTGATCTTATTCGTTGTAATTGTCATTGTTGAATTATCTTTAAGATTAGTAACGTTTTCAGATAATAATACTAACGAGAGAACATTTCGTAGGCTTGATGCGAATTATAAATTAGCTGTACAAATATTTACGTCACATTGAAGATAACGTGGATTACTATAAAAAAAAAAAAAAAGAACTTGTGCATTTTCCCTTTCAAAGGGGGGAGAAGGAAGAAAAAATAGATAATATTGCGAAATTAAAAATATGTTTAAAAAAATAAATAATAATAATAATAATAATAATAATAATAACGACAAACTTTACTATACCAAAGTATTTACTATACCAAAGTTCCTACCTTGTCGTAGGAACACATTCACGATAAATAATACTTCTTCTAACAAACAAATAATTCTTTCAGTTCGCTCGCGATAAAAAAACAAAGAAGGTTATCTAATCTAAAGGATAATTCATTAATGCCTCTTCAAATTTCACAAAATTTCCAAATTTCAATTTCAAAAATTTCCAACATAAATTAAGTAATAATTAAGTATATTGTTTGACGAACCTTTGGCTTAGAATGTCGCATATTTTCTTTCTTTTTTCTTTTGATCGTATCAATACCTTCGATACGTATGAGATCCTTTACGCATATATATACCAACGAACACAAACACACACAAACATGGATGCACTATATACTTTTCTCGTTGCACGAGAACATATAAACACGTCTTGGCAAGTTGACGGAACTAGAGAGACTGCTTGGTAAATCTCTTTCAGTAGGTATATTCGCTTACATTTTAAAAAGTGACTGCTACCTCCTTTGTCTGTACTTATCAATATCTATTAGACTCATACTAATGACGGTTATAACACAAACACACACACACAGGCAGAGGTTAGCGCGTGTCCGTACGTACACGTGTGTGTGTGTGTGTGTGTGTGTGTGTGTGTGTGTGTGTGTGTGTGTGTGTGTGTGTGTGTGTTGTGTGTTGTGTGTGTTGTGTGTACGTGTGTATGCACACATTTTATGCGCGTGCTATACATGTGCACGTGTAAAGTATATCAAAAAATTATCCTTGATTTATATTATACTTTCTTCCACGAGATCATATGACCTCAATAAATTAACAATTTTTTCCTGACGAATTACGAGCATTATATTAAAATTTGTCGAAATTTTTCATAACGTCAGTTTGAAATGAAAAAGTGATGTTGAATTTTTTTTTCTTTCTCTTTTTCTTTTTCTTCTTTCTTTCTTTTTCTTTTCGTTTTAACAAATTCTATTCGTGGCTCGATAACGTTGCGCGGAAAAATCAACACTTCGAAATTATTCTTATCGTTCGATTTTTTTTTTCTTTTGTTAAATCGAAGCGCAAACATTAAAATTATATATATATATATATATATATATATATATATATATATATATATATATATAATGTTTTTTGCTTGCACGTTTTCGACCGTAAAAAAAAATTTGTTCACAACTTCGACGCATTTTCTTTTCTCAAATGGTGATATCATCAATGAGGATTTCTCAATGATGATTTCTCTTTTCTTAATGACATGCGCACGATTTTTATGTAAAAAAGTTGGTCGATCAGTTATTTAATATTTTCGTAATATCAAAATTGATTTCGTAATATCAACATTTCTAAATGTCAAATTTGTACAATTACAAAAATTGAAAGAAAAAATTGGTTTGTCAAATCGATCATTATCGTTCCAAAAAAAGTTTCCTACTTATTCGACCTGTTGCTTCTTTTCTTCTTCATTGACTTTTATATATATATATATATATATATATATATATATATATATATATATTTTTCCAAACCACATAACATGATCAAATAATCGTATCAAATGTTTCGTATTTCGAGAGCCGAGCTTAGCAAATAGAATTCAATAATCCTCCTTATTACATTTCACTACTATCTAAGATAAACTATGCAAACATTAATTACGGGAAAAATGATGATAGACAATAATGATCCGACAGAAAATTTTTATCGAAATAAATTTTATGCTTTGTAAAATCTGTCGTAAAGATCAATTGAAATACACGAGATAATACAAATATATTTCTCACGTTACAATTATCTGATAATAAAAATTTCATAAATTGATATAAAATATTTAAAGAAAAAATAAATAAATAAATAAATAAACATGAAATAGAGAAAAATTTATTCAAGCGTTTCTTACCTTTTTTCTTTTTTTCTTTTATATTCCGATTGTAGAACATTTTCCAATTTATTTACAAAACTTTTACAAGAAATTAATAATCTCATAATTATTGAACGTTGTTTCCCGAATTTATTGATTATCGAATTTATTAATTTTTAATTTCAATGCAAAATTTTCGAAACGAGAAAAAAAGAATGATGTTAATAATTAAACAATTAAAATTTGTAAAATTTATTTATAAAAACGTTAGAACAGATGATTAAACTTATATAAAGACTATTAAAAGGAAATCACTTGTATAGTCAATTGTAGAATCACATGTATGTGCAATCGCTTGTCTTTTGTATTCGACTGGATTTGAATGGAATAATAATCCGTCCTCATTATTTAAAATGACATATAAAACTCAATATGAGCAAAACATTGTAACGCATCGTCCGACTATTTACATCTTACGTCATACATATCCATACACATATTAACCTAATTCATATACGTATTATTTGAAATATTTTTCGATTATACCTTTCGAAGGTAGAAACTTTTTGTCACCAATGAAATCTTTCCACTTCATTCTCGTCGCAGGATCATTTGGTCCCCACTTGTTTTCCGATGGTCTCAAAGCTGCCTTCAACGTCTAAAAGTAATTAGGATACGTTACGAAATTTCATCGATTTTATATAACTATCGATTCTTATTTCCATACTTACGTCGCTAATTGACGCTGACATATTTTGAATTAATACGTAAACGAACCATGCTGCTATTAGACCGACACCAATGAATACTAGGAACCATCCGATACCTAACATAATTTATTTAAATTAAATCATTGTAATTAATTCTAGTGTCTTCATTTAAAATAATTATAGTCGTACGAACCGTAAGCATAATTTGGAAATTTTAATCCGTCGTAAGTTGGTGGCTGATATGAAACGATCGTGTAAATTAATATAACTATCATTAATACTGGAGTTATAATTGACCAACACATTCGCCAATAAAATGTTGGCTTTGTTCCTAGCATAAATTCAATGTCGTTTAAAAAATTTGATAAACCGTAGATCCAAAAGATCGTGACCATTTCAAGTACACCGATGATAATTGCGACGAATGTACCACCATAATAATCGACCAAAGTAATCAGCCACTGTCCACCCTAAATAAATAAATATTCATAATTTAATTATATATCATATATATATATATATATATATATATATTATAAAAATAAATTTAAATACCGGAGTGATGTATACAAGGCCAATAAAGTACCCAACGATACTGATAAATAAAACCAAGATCCATTGGCGTACTTTCGGGAAATGATCGTTGAGTATACAAAATATGGCGCCGCATAGGGCAACCGCACTTCCGGTGCCAAGTACAAACATCATGATGAAGAAAAAGAATGAAAAAATTTGTGGTACAACGTTGAATCTGGCCAAGGCTTCTGGGTAAGAGATAAATGCCAGACCAGTTCCACCTCTTACTACTTTCGATATGTCATTAGCACCCATTTCGTGAGCTAAGTTCCCAAGAATACCAAAAATTGTACAGCCAGCGATCAGACTGGTAAATGTGTCTAATGTTGTTACTATCATCACGTCCCTTTCACAATAAAAATTCACTTATATAACTCACACACACACACACACACACACACACACACACATATATATACATAAATACAGGATGTCTCTGTTGTGAAAGATCTTTTAGAGATAATAAAACTTATGTTGTAATATGTAATTACCTGTTAACGCTATGGCCAAAAGTATTGTACGAGGAATAAGTCAATATTGGTCCAAAGCAAACGGACAAGGAGAAGAAACATTGAGTTATGGCCGAGTACCAAACATTCGGATTCCACAGCATATCCCATTTTGGCGTAACGAAAAATAAAATCCCATCTATGGCGCCGTCGAGGGTGACCGCCCTAACCAATAACACTATCATCACCACGTAAGGGAAAATTGCTAAAAAGTATACCGCTTTTCCTGTACTCTTAACACCGCGACAAAGAACGCCGAATATGCAAAGCCAACTAACGAATAAACATATCGCAAGTTCCCATGATGGCGTCCCTATGCCATCTTCAATTCTGTCGTATTCTTTTAGAACGATTTTTCTAAAAATTAAAAAAAAAAAATAAAGAAAGAAAGAAAAAGATTAAAAGAAAATGCGGTTTAACTTCGCAAAAAAAAAATTCACTTGTTAAGCGAATGATTAAATTTATCGATTGGATTAGGTCAAATATATATATATATATATATATGTTTGTTCACCTGAAATATAATTCCGCTGAACTTTGAACCGCAATGGTATCATTGATCGACGACGTACCGTTAGATATCGCATCGAAACATTGTCCTTGCCATTCTTCACGGCAATACGACCAAGGTAATACCGATTGGAAACTTGCTACCAAGTAATAGATAGTCAAGGCCATCAAGCTGGAATAATACGACACTACGGCGAACGCCGCGAAAGCTTGCCCATATCCTAATCCTAAAAGTATATAAATATATATATATATATATCGATTTTATTATTGCATCGATATTCCAATATGAAATTGAATATCGTGATTTTTAGAATGAACGAAGAAATTAATTATTGTTTATTAGAATCGAACGATATTTATGATATTATTATTTATCGGAATTAAACGTTCATTCGTATTGATCGAGATGAAAAAAAAAAATTGAAAAAAGAGCATGATTTCGAATTGATTATTATTATTAATTT
>OU964968.1:6213651-6306151 GCA_918808275.2 Dolichovespula sylvestris
CACTTCTTTTTTTCTTTATATATTCTTTTTAAATTGCAACGAATGAGATCAGATTAAGATCGTAAAGCAATAAAGGCGTATTTATAAGGCAATGCCAAATAATCCATGATAAAATCTAGAAGTAATGTCTAAAGCCTTACAAAATTGAAGGCATATCAAAACTGCAATAAAATGAATTAAGCTGTTGCCATATAATACGATGATACAGTGAGAAAACTAATTGTTATTAGATAAAATAAAGTCAGATACAGGAAAAATCATAAAATATAATATGATATATATATATATATATATATATATATCATATATCATATATATATTATTTATATATAATAATTATTATTATTATCATAATTTATAAATAATAATAATAATAATAATAATAATAATAATAATAATAATAATAATATGATTTTTTAACAATATCATTTAATATAAAAATTAATTAATTTATCGATTAATTTATCGATAAAAATTTAATCTTATTTTTATATGTACATATGTATTTACATACATGTGAAATATGCATATATGTATATTCTCAAATCATCATCGTCATCATCGTAATCCTTTTTCTTTTCTGTCAATGCTACTAAATTTTTGTCATCTATTCTAAACGTGAGATACATTCATATTGCACACGTTATTTTATGAAAAAAAGAAAAAAAAAATAAAAATGAAAAAGGAAAAGAAAAATTCCAAGAAATGTCATATCTGTACGTACAGGGTGTACCAAAAGTCGGAAGGTATCTATATTTCGTTGACACAACGATTGTTTTTTTTTTAAATGGCACAGAAACATGTACTTTTGATGTAAATTTGTATATTTGAATTAAAAAAAAAAAAAGAATGAAAGAAAAAAAAATGAAGGAACGTTTCAAAACTCATAAATTAGATAAATTATTAATAAATTAATTATAAAAATTACTGTTGTCGTTATTCTCATTATTGTATAAAAATATATTTATAAAAATAAATGGTTTTATATATTTTTGTGACGTCTTAACCAGTTTCCTTTTTTTTTTTTTTCTTTAATTCCCATTATTTTTCAAAATAGATATCTTTTTGAGACAACTGGTATATGTACACGACGTTTTATGTCTGATAATATAATTCATAAGATTTCTTTTGAAAATCGTCAGAACAATATAATGAGCTTATTAGCGTATTATGACGTCATATGTGAGCGGGTTATGTATCAACAAACAAAATATAAGTAATATGTAATTTGTATTTTCAATAAGTATGAAAAATTTTATTAGCGACGATAAGGAAATTTTTTTCTTTTTTTTTTTTTTTTATTAAAGAAAAATTAATTTATTGCTTTTTATAATAATAATAATAATAATGTAGTGTTGTATCATTTATCTTTTCATAAATTTTAAGTTTCTTGTAAATTTTATTCGAAAGACTTGCCATGTATCCTAAATCGATATATACACGTGTATTTTTCATTACCCCAATTTGATAATATTTCTACCATGACATTTTTAAAAGGAACGTTTGATAGTTCACGTTTCTATGAAAAACAAAAAAAATTTCAATGTTAATAACGATGAATAGTGCATAGGATACATATATATATATGTATGTATGTATGTATGTATGTATATTTACTTTATGATTAGACTTACGGTAATAAGAAATGTTTGCGCTGGTGTTCCTTGAATATTGTACTCGAATGTATCTATCGGTATGTATTGATTTCTGAAATAACCCTGTATAAGAAAATCATAATTTTTGTTTTTTAATAACGAAAAACCCATCAAATAAATAAATTCATTTAAAAAGTTTATAAACGTTAGAAACGATTTTACAAGAATTATTATAAAATATGATACTCGAACGATAAAAAAAGGTCACTTGAAAATTGACGTTAACAAATTCTTATACGAAATGCGATATAAGCTGGGATAAAAGAAAAAAAAATTTTAATTAAATTAAGAAATAAAGAATAATCAACTATTACGAAATATCTGAAACAAGGAAAAGTATGTTAATAAAATGCGTCTATACAATATTTAAAATTTCGGATTAACGAAGGAAGAAGAATTAAATGGAAGAAAAATTAATAAATGAATGAATAAATAAATAAATAAATAATAACAACTTACAAAGACGATAAATTTTCTTGGCGCCGAATCTATTTTCCCCGTTAAGGACATACTAACTGGTATATGTTCCATGGTCACGTGACTAATGGTAGCAAAAATAGCCAACTCCAATACAATTTTTCCATGGGAACCACGAAAAGCCCAGCATTCCCCTGCTTGACTCCAAGGCTATAAAATATCATAGGGTCGAGAATTTCTTTGGAAGAAAAAGAAAAAGAAAAAGAAAAAGAAGAAAAAAGAAAAAAGAAAAGAAAAGAAAGGAAAATTACATATTTAGATTTATATGTTATCCTTATCTTGCTTATTCACCTGTATTACTTTCCGAGGCGTGAAATAATTCGGCCGCCAAATTGGTATGCCAAAGAAATAATATTGAGTAATCTTCGATTCGAAATATGATTCTGTATCTGGCGTCGATATGACTGAACCACCGACTGATTCCGAAACAAAATCAGGCATTTCTAAATCTAATGAAACATATATTCAATGAAATATCTAAATATACAATTAATAATAAATAATTTATTATTTATTAATTGTAAAATAATTTTATTTAAAAAAAAAAAAGTGAGGTTACGTGTTTTTTTCAAGGGCGAATGAATGTTACTTAATTCCGCGTTCTGCGAAAAAAAGAGAAAATATATTAATAAATTATAGAAATAATTTGCACGCCCAAAATGACTTATTATATTAATATCAATTTTTATTTTGTCTTATGACTCGTTACTCGCTATCATTCTTACGAACAATTTTTCGCATCATCATGTCGAGATTAAATGTCTTCATTTTTAACTTTGATATTTCTTCTTTCAATAATACCGTATCGACTTTTGAACGATCAGAAATGGCAAGAATTTCAACATTTGATTCCTTCGAATCTTTGTTCTTATTGTATTCCTCGCAGGTAGTCGAATTGTTATTGCCATTAAGCAATATATATATTAATAATATACCTAAATACATTAACGAGAAATAAATTTAAAAAGTTGCATATATTTACAATAAATATATATATATAATAAATTTTACTATATATATATATATATTTTTTCTTGTTTAATATAAAATAATTATTCCGTGTGTATATGCAATATGAATTATAAATAATATGTAATATACATAACGTTTATATAAATTTTTTATGAAATAATATATTTGTAGTAAAAAAAAAATTCGTTTAATTACCTGCTCCAATTGCCATGAAATATATAGTTCGTAATATTGGATGCGATACTTGATAACTAAGTCGACAAATTTGTCTAACCTTATAAAGGAACCATAAATCAAAAATCATTAATTTTACGAGTGCATGACTTGTACCTGTGGGTAAATAAAAATTTCAAACGACTGTTCACATTCTCAAATAAAGCTGTATTTAAAAATATATATATATATATTTATATATATAAAATATATATATTATATATAAAATAAATATATATATATATATATATATATATATATATATATATATATATATATATATATATAAATAGAACTTTTCAAATACCGGTCGTTTTTTTATAAGAATTTTTTTTAATTGCTATATCTCCTTTGACTCGCGACATTACGTTTTATAATTGTGATACGGACAACGGAGACAAGTTTACTCCTAACGGTTTTCAAATTTAAACGATTAACGTCTCTATGAATTATCAAATAGTACAAAAATGAATGTATGAATAAAAGAAAAAATAATTCTACTTGTATCGCCATCTAGTGTAATTTTGTAGACTCGTAAACCTACTACCGGTAATGCTAGGATCTGTTATTATCAAATAAATTATTATCATGTTGTCGAGTTAATTTTTATTGCTGACGATCGGTAAGTTAGATCATAAATTGTATTCATGAATCGAATGTCATCTTGATCGTTATTAATGTTACTTGATATTGCACTATTTTTTTATTATTCGAATGCAACGTTGTGACAAAAAATTTATTGTACATTGACAATTCGTGGCGTAGTGATCAGTAGTGATCACTCGCTCGACCGATAGATATCACGATTTTACAAAGTGAGAATATCTTCGTAAGAATTATCATTATAATTTCTCTCATAGATTCTTGTATAATTGAAACTATGACAAATTAGAGAATGTCGTGCAATACGTGTCAAGCGAAGTTTTCATTCTTTAAAAAAGAAGTAAGCAGTTATATATTATTCGATCTTTTTTTTTATAGATTCTTATAGGTTATGTTGTAATTCATCTAGCAGCATCCTTTTTATGCGATTTACTTTCAATTCTTTTTTATAGCGGTTTTTATAAAAGAAAAAAAAAAATAACGAACATAGATATAGTTAGCGTTCATACGATTACGATACTTTTTAGCATGCTTGTCCTACTTGTGGTTTCTCACATTGTAGCAAGTGTCTGAAATATCAACATAATGCGCCAAGTAAAACAGTAAAGAAGATCTGTGGACGTTGTTACCACAAGAATAAATCTATCAATAAATTAAGTAACGATATGGAATCTCCGCCTTCAGATTCTTCGGAGACCCCTTTAGCGCCGGTAGACATCGTAAGGAAGTAAGTATCTGTAGAGAAAGGCAAAATTGATTAATATGATGTAATAATAATACATTTCCCCATTTATATCAGATTAGATTCCTTAGAGAATCCAGCTAAGCCTCCTATCGTTATGTATACCCATGCTAACCATTGGGATAAATTTAAAACCGGTATGGAGCCTGCCGATCAAGAGATAGTAGATCGTTTGAGAAAATTGAAAGGAGAAGACGACAAAGTAAGACTTCCTAGCATAGAAGAAATCAAAAGAAGATTGGCTATATTGAAGGACGAAGAACCTGAAGAGAAAACCGTAAATGTGAGAGGATACAATCGACGGGACGATATTTCTTCGATACTCAAATAAAATGAAAAATTTTAATGAGGAAAATTATTTCCAGATTCACCGGGTCGACGGCAGAACGGATCAGGAGAAAACTGACGATTTGATAAAGGAATATCTCGAAAGGCTTAAATTATCTTCCGAGAACGATCGCGATAAAGAAATCGAAGGACGACTGCGAGCGCTACAGGATATTAACAATTCTAAATCCGTGAGAAAGTACAATTAAATCATCCCGTTTTATATCGAATGTTACGACGTTAACATCGCGATGTATATGATATTTTAGAACTCCGGTCAGAGTCACAGTTTTAATGATTTCGACGACGAGGACGAGCATACGTTGACGAAGAAAATCATTGAAAAGGCAATGGCCGAGGCAGCTCTCGAACAAAAATATAACGACCTGGATGATCTCGAAGAGATGGAAGTGGAGGTATATATGAGACAAAAATTTTCTAAGAAATTAATATACCACTTAATCGTTTTAAATATTATTCCCTTTTTTTTTTTTTTTTTTTTTTTTTAAGACTGGAACTCCAAACGATGACGAGGATGAAAAACTTTCCTGCGTGATGTGCGATCAAACGGTTGACTTGGTGAAATGCAAAGGTTGCAGTGGTGACTTATACTGTACAATATGTTTCGAGGATAACCACGATGACTTTGAAATGAATAAGCACAAAAAAGTGCCTTTTAAACCTACCAACGGTATGATACCGGAATAAATCAATCTTAAAAAGTATATTAACCGCATAAAAGCAAAACATTGCTCCCTAGGATATTTGGGACGCTTTTTATATTCTTCTATGCACGCTCAAATATTACTCGCTCGCTCATTTTTTAAATAACTTTAATATTGAAATATTATACATTTTAAACGACGATTGAATGTTTGAACATTATCGGTCATCAGCAAGAAATCGTACGATTTAGAGACTAATAACATGGTTTTTCATTAATATTTATATGGAAAAAAAAAAAAGAGAAAAGAAAAAAACGGCCATATAAAAAAGAAAAAATACACTTTGATTTCTAAAGTCGATAATAATTATTATTTCGCGTAATTTAGAAACAAGTGCACTTTTAAATGTAGTACATTTTATGCGAACGGTACGTGTTTGCAATGAGTAGATTTGTAGAAACTTTCGCAGGTTATTCATAGAAAAAGCTTTTAACGTAGAACAAAGATTCCCAAAGGACGTAAAATTTAACGAAGTTGTTACTAAATTTATACATTTAAAACAAATTGTAAACGTGCGGTAAACTAAAATTGCACAATTATTCTAACAAGTTAATTAACTACTATAGCAAACACTGTGCGAGTCACTAAAAAGAAAAAGAGAGAGAGAGATAATTAACATTCTCAATAATTTTCATACTAATTAATACAAAACTTGGGTATCTTTAATCCATACAATAATGCCATGTATTAATGTATACCACATAAGTATTGTAGATGTACTTTGAAAAGAAAAAAGAAAAAAAAAAAAGAAAACGAAAGAATGAAATCAATTTCGCAAACAAGTATTTTTTTTTATACTTATTTTGAACTTTTAATACGAGAAACAATACTTGGTTTGCTGCCCTTATAAAATATTTGCGATTGCTGTATGTACATTTTGTGTATATTTCTATTATTTAAGATTTCGTCAAAATGATTACATATAAATAGCGATAATTATTTCTGTCGTAAGGAACTTTCTTTACTACAATTTTATCAAACGATAGAGAAAAAAAATTATATATATATATTTTTATTAAAAAAAAAAATATATATATATATATTTTTATTGAAAAAAAAAAATATATATATATACATACCTACACATATAATAATAATAGTTGCTTTGTTAATATTAAAATTTTGTCGAAAAAGACACGTGGGAGCGTTCGTACATTTTTTTATTTTTTATTTCTCAGAAACCAATCCTCGATAAAATAAATATTAATTTGACTAGCATAAAAAAAAAAGAAAGAAAAGAGTAAAAGAAATGATAATTATAGTAATTTTTTTTTTTTTCTATATAATTTACATTTTTAAACGACGATCATTTTCGCGTTTAATCGATCTCATTCGAAACGCGTGATCCACCCTTTTATTCCCTTCGTATTAAATGTATCAAAAAAGTACAAACCCTTTTTGAGTAGTTTCTAAGAAATGGTGAAAAAGAAACTTCGGGAATCATCGGCTATACTCGACTGTATTCGACGTGTTTGATTGGGAATCATGGGATTCCCCAAAGTAAGAAGAAGAAAGATGAAAAAAGAGAGACGACGTTCGAGTACGGGCGTCGCGACGCAAAAACATTTACTTCTAACAGTCTAAGCACTGCCTACTATTTTTAGGTCTGTCGTTTCGCTTGGCCATGCCAAGCTTTCAAATCTTACGACGACGTTTCGAATCGGCTTCGGGAAATAATTCGTCGAAATTTTATATATATTAATCGCCACAATTTTTCATTTTATCAAATCATCTTTCTTTCTTTCTTGTTTTTTTTTTTTTTGTCAAAGAATCCTCTTCAATGATAACAAATTTAGATCGATAAGATAAAATCTCTAAATGAGAAATTAAAACTATATATTTGAATGTGTGTGTGCGTGTGTGTGTGTGTTTTGATATTTTAACGTATATACATATGTACGTACACGCGTATCCAAAATAGATACATATGTACGTAATTCGACGTATCAAAGATGATTAATATAAATTAAAATATAAATCTTTACTTTTGATAATTCAATTATTCCTCTAAATCATATAAAAACTCATCGCTAAAACATTCGCGAAATTTTCTAAATCATTATGAACAAAGATGATAAAGGGGTTAATAGTACGAAAGAAATAATTTTCCATAATTACCAGACGACTTCACATCTAATTAATAAGCGATAATATTCAGTTTTTTTTTCTTTTTTCTCTCTAAATACGTTTATAATATTTCCTTTAAATTGTTTAATAAAAATGGTATGAACACGTGGTAAGGACGTTCAGAACAAAGGCGGCCATTTTGAATATTTCTCTCGTATGGAAAGAAATGGATATTGTGACCTTTCTCAAAAAAAAAAAAAGAAAAAAAAATGAAATAAAAATTTTCCAACGATCATAAATCGAATAATACGAAAGGAGAAAAACGTCCTTCGTCCCGTTATTCGATAATAAAAACATTTAAAAAAAAAATAAATAATAATAATAAAAATAATAATAATAATAATAATAATAATAATAATAATAATAAAATAAAAAGAAAGAGAAGAAAATTGTCAACGAAAGAAATTCGTTGGCTGATCGTAAATTGTACGACGTAAATACAACCTCGCTACTGGATATTTCGGACTTTGGATATTTCTGTGAAACGAAACTTACGAGCGTGGCAAAAAGCTTAGCGGAAGCATTTTAACACTAATGCAACATACATATATATATATATATATGTATGTGTGTGTGTGTGTGTGTGTGTATGTATGATATACTATATGCACACTCGAGATGAATTCGTTTATTCGTGTAAAGAAAGAAAGAGGGCAATAAAAAAGTTTTCCTTCGTGGTTGTTCTCTCTCACGTTTGTTCTCACTGGGACTTCCCTGAACGTGGATGCGCCATAATGAAACAATTCTAAGGAATTTGGCAGTGAACGAAACTTTTGCACGTGCCGGATGTTGTTATTCGCAGGAGGTCGTTGGCGTTTTCATATTACTGTTAATGCACCAATCGAACGATCCTAATATCGTCTGAGAATAGAAAAAAAAAAATCGGAAAGAACCGTAGAAAAAAAAGAAAAGAAGAAAAAAAAACAGAAAAAAAGAACCAGAAAAATTGATTACATAATTAATCGAGACGATTATGAATATACGAACATTTATCCGCATACGTACAACAAATTCAATTTTCTATGAAATTCGAAATCTTTATATAAATTTAATATAAATTTATAAATAAACAAAACGAAAAAAGAGAGAGGGATATATATATATATAGATAGATAGATAGATAGATAGATAGATAGATAGATTGATAGATAGATAGATAGATAGACAGAGAGAGAAGGAAAAAATGTATATCCTCACTTTTGAAATTACGTTACGAAAAAAAAAAAAATGTTGATCCGACTGACGGTCGAACTTTTGGCACACTCGGTGTATTTAACTGTTTCTATTTTTATATTCGAGAGATTGTGGTATTATCTTACAATTTTACTGACATTTAGTCCGACACTTCTTTTTTTTTCTCCCTTCTTATATACGCCAGCTTTTCTTGCCCCCCCCCCTCTCTCTCTCCCTGCCTCCCTTCCTCTTAATCATTTTCTCCATGGTATTCTGTAGTTTTCGAAAAGTTATTGTTAATTGTACATCGTAAAGCTACAAGTCTCTAAGAATTCTTTTAGAATCTGAAAAAAATTAGCTTACAAAAAATAGATAACTTGGACGGTCGGTTTCATTCGATTCTCTTCATATCGAGTTTCGTCGTTTGAAATTTGGAAGAAACATTTTATGTTGTAAGACTAGTTTTATATATATATATATATATATATATATATATATATATATATGCATGTATTGATATATTTAAAAAATAAATTTTTTTCTCTTTTCTCGACACATTTTTTTTTTATTTTTTTATTTTTTTCTCGTTTTTATTTCATTTCATCTTCATATGATTCCGTTTTCTTAAAAAAAGAAACACCAGAAACTTATTTATTCTACTTTACTTACTCTATTGTATTATCGGGACACGTCGTTAGAAATTTGTAAGAAACCATAAAAATATGCTTGTAAAAGTTTACAAGTCAATACCAGTCTATGTATTTTCATTGAATTTCGTTTACTCGTCAAATTATTACACGTTCACCAAAAGGTTGTTGTATTATTATTATTATCATTATTATTATAATTATTATTATTATTATTATTCCCTTTTTTTTTTGATATTTTTTCATATATTTTTTTCCTCAATACAACGTTCTTTTCGACACACACACACACACACACACACACACACACACACACACACACACACACACACTTTCTCTCTCTTACACATACACGCGCACACACACTCACTCACTCACTCACTCACACGCACACACATCTACCATATCGTTGTCTTTCTCACACTCCCTTCTCGTTGCATACATTTCTCTCAGTCTTTCACACGCTCTTGCTCAGAAAAAAAAAATACAAAATCTCTGGCTAAAGAGAAAAATGTCTCTACGAGAACTTAACTCTCGTATAAATAGACAAGGAAAGAAAGAAAGAAAAAAAAAAGATAAAAGATAAAATAAAAATAAAACGAAAAAGAGACCAAAACATAAACCGAGTATCACCATGTACAAGGAACCATAAAAACAATGCAAATCATCCCTCGTCCGACTTACAATGTACTTTTTTTTGGTCACATACGTACTTTTTTAACAAAAGATTTTGTTCAAATTTATTAAAAAGAAAACGCAAAAGAAAAAATATATATATTCATATATATATAAAGAAGCCACCAAGTAAATAATCACGCCACATGATTTTTTATTACCTAGTCATTCCTAAGCTAAAAATGAAGGTTTTTTTTAATTACATCTTTATTCGTTCATTTAGCGTTATTTTTTTTTTCTTCTCGGACAACGGACAAGATGCATATAGTTTTTTGACGAACGAATACACGCACGCACGCACGCACACACACACACATACACATACGTTCCTCCTATATATGTATGTACATGTTTCGTATTCGCACACTGTTACACTGTTACACACACGCGCAAGCAAGCCGCAGAATCGACTTGAAAATTTTTTTTGAAAATTTTCCCTCTCTTTCACACACACACACACACACTCTCTCTCTCTCACACACACACACACACACACACACACAGAGCTCAGTAGAAGCATACACAATAAATTATAAATAATAATATTAATTAATATAGTTTATATACTTTACAATGTGCGCGCCGTAATACTAATGTGTACGGGTCTCTCTATTTGACGTAGGCGTTTACATTTTTGATTTCGTTTGATTATTATTGTTATTATAATTGTTATTTTCATCATCATGATCATCATCATCATCACCGTCATCGTCGTCGTCATTATTTTATTTCATAGATATTCTTATAAACTTTCCTCCGTTGAATAATTTATTTATTTATTTATTTATTTATTCTTTGTTTCCTAATAAATTCGTGAGAATCTTTTAAAAAGCATGGACTATCGTTAAAAAAACGCCATTTTCGCTTTTGTCTCTTTTTTCCCCGTCTTTTCATCAATTTAGGATCAACGATCATCCCCTTTCGAACGAATATTCCACACATATGTATACGTATATTTGCATGTGTATATATATGTGTATGTATATATATATATATATATATATATATATATATATATGTATATGTATATGTATATGTATTTTTTACCTAACTCGGTAAACAATACAAATAAAGAAAGTATTGAGTACTTAAAATTTTTTTTCTGTTTTTTTTTTCTCTTTTTCTATCGATAAGTTTTTAACGATACTTGACAAGGCACCATCATCAATTATTTAATTAATTATTTTGGTAAGAAAATAATGTCGCATTTTACGATTTGGTGGATGGAATACAAGGAATAACGCTACTTATATTTGTGAATAAAAATTGTTCACAATAAGTTCGTTAACGATCATATACAAAAAGAAGGAAAAAAATGCAAATTTTGAGACACACGCAAAAGAAATTATTATTTGTTGTTTTTTTTTTGTTTTCTCTTTTATTTATTTCTCTGCAACATACGTATTGTATGTTATGTATAGTATATAAATAGATGGGGTACCCATTTCAAGTATACCGATTTTTTAACGTATCAAACCTACTACACACATGTGCATGCGATATGCGTTTCTTAGAAAAGAAAAGAGAAAAGGAAAAAATATATATATATAAAATATCAGAAATACAAATCAAATAATACTTTTCTGATAATTCATATACGTGTGTGTGTATATATTTATATACACGAACACACACGCTGATAGAAATAAGTCGAGTCCTTCGAGAAACATTGTGTGCATCGCTGCGGTAGAAATTTTCATTAAAAAAAAAAAAAAAAAAAAAAAAAAAAGAATATATATATACTTGGAAGATTATCATCATCATCATCATTATTATTATTTTGTTTTTTGTTCATCGAAGGACAATAAAAATAAACGAGAGAAAAAAATATATCAACGTGTAAAACGTGTTACACAGATTCGTATATCTGTCGATTATCGGCGGATTCACGACGATCATCAGTCCAACCATGAATCGTTATATATATATATATATATATATATATATATATATATATATATATACACATATAAAAGAAAAAAAAGAAAGAAAAAGAATAAAATGGCGGAGAGTCGCAAGATTCGTGGTCTCTATAATGTAGAAACAATCGTGTTCGTTGGAGTGGGGGCACCACGAGCGACCCTTATCGCCATCTGGTGGCCAACGAACAAAATATGATTTACAAAAAGAAAAACAACATGGCGACCCAAGTCCCTTCTTCTCCTCTTCTTTCTCTCTTTACTTTGCATTCGCTTCTGTACTTTGCGGGGCTGGCAAAGGTATCGGCTTTTCCGATATAGGCTTAACCTGTTTCTTCGCTTTCTTAACTGTTTTCGGTGACAAAAGCGATTTACTCGTCCCTTTGTCGACCTTAGCCTTATCCTGACTATCCGAAATTTGTTTTTCATCGTCCGTCGTCTTTTGTTCGTCACTACCCAATTTTATTTCATTCGATACATTTTCATTCTCGTCCTTCCTTTCCTCAACGGCACTTTCTACCTTCTCCTGCACTTCCATTGGCATAGACGAATCATCGATTTTCATCGTCACTTCGTTAATATTATTCGTGTTATCGTTCGATGATTTATCGCCGACTATTCCGATCTCCTGTTGCTCCTGCTGCTGCTGCTGCTGCTGATGCTGATGCTGTTCCTGTTCCTGTTCAGGTTGTTGTTGTTCCTCATTTGTAACAGTCGGAACCTCCTGTTCTTGTTTCGTCGACTGATTTTCAATCGATACATTTTGTTGTTGTTCACATTGATTTACCGCAGTAGCAGTTTCGTTAGTTTCCAAAATGGCTTCCGGCGAGGAGGTTCCAGGAGGCAATGGGATTGCCTCGTTGGCATGTACGTTCTGTTCGTTGCTCTGTTCAACGTCCATCGGTTCGTTCGATTGACGACTTTCCTGTTCCTGTTCTTGACATTGTTGTTCCGTTTGCATAGTTTGCGATTGATCTTGTTGGATTTGTAGTTGTCCAGGTAAAGGCGCCTTAGATTCCAACAGACCTATCGTTTCCTGTATCGTTTTGATAGCATTTTTACGAGCTTGACGAACATTTTCTCGTCCCTCCGTTTCAATGTCATCCAATTTGATAAGCTCTCTCGTTAGCATCTCGTCCAAGTAAATATATTGTTTGTCCTTGCGAGAGTTGCCGGTATAATGTTTGACTTGTTCGGCAAGAGAGTCTACCTCTCTTTGTACCAATGCTACTCTCTCCAGGGGATCTTTAGGTGGTGCAGGTTTTGATACGGGTTTGGATGATGTCTCTTGTTGTTGCGCTTGTTGGCCAGGAGCCGTCTGCTGTTGCTGCGGATACGGCTTTGGTTCCTGTTGCGGACGCGCTCTCTGCCGAGACTGATGATGTTCCTGCGGCTGATTGGACTCGAACTGATGATGTCTTTGCGGTTGTGGCTCGTGCCGTTGTTGTCTCTCGTTATATTGTTGATAATTCGGCGATTGCTGATTGCGGCGTGTCGGTGAATGATCGAAGGATTGGTGGTGGGGGTGATAGAAAGATTCTTGGAAGTGTGGCCGCCATTGTCTAGAACCGAAGCCTAGATTGAAGGGAGAGGATTTGCCGAAATGCGGCGAATTTTGAAATTGCGGCGGCGACTGTTGTCTTTGGAAGGGCGCATGGGCATTCTTCGAGATTACCGGCTCGTCACGGCCTTCCACAAATATTGGTATATGCCTGACGTTGCTCTGTGGTTGCTGAGTTGATGATTGTGGGGGCGGCGCCGGCGCCGGCGACGACTGCTGTTGCTGAGAAGGTGAGGATTGCTGATTGTGCTGTGGCGTTATGTCGACTCTAGAAACGAAACGTTGTCCCGGCTGTTGCTGATGCTTATCCTGTTGCTCATGCGAACCTTTATGTAAGTTCGTTTGTTGTCTGTTCTCCGGTGGCGCTGACATCGAACGTTGCCCACGAGCATCCTTCTCGGGATTCTCCATATTGTCGCGATGATGTTGACCTATGTCAACGGTATTACGTAAACCGTATTGCGGAATAGGATTTCTTCTGTCCTCCCTGTGCGACTGTTTATATTGTGAACGACCAGATGAGGATGATGAAGTATCTGGTTCACCGTGCGAGCTAACGCCACTTGCACCACTCGCGGCGCTGGTAGCACTACTACCACTGGCTTGACTCCTGGCGTCCTCGTCTGGATAATTTGGATAACTGCTGCTGCTACTGCTACCACCACCTCCGTTCCCTGAACCTCGACGTTGATTATTATGGGTTGATCCTCGGAATGGTATATCACCCCAAGGAGGTCCTAAAAGATGATCTGCGAACTCTGGGTGTCGAGCCGCTAGGTCGTCCAAATGTGCTCGTATGTCAGTACGTCGACCAAAATCGTCGTCGTCGTCGAACGGAAAGCCCTGGAACATGGAAGAAGCATAAACGTTTCTATATACCCTGTGTCTTCTCTCTTTTGAAAAAAAAAAATAACATAAAAACGACAACAATCATATTAAAATACGTTTCATTAAAAACTGACTCGTTAGATATATCTCATTCGTTAAATGGCACACGATTTTCAATGGCCGAGGCTACGAAATATACATACGTGCACATATAATCTTATTAAACTCTAAATAAGGAAAGTGCGTGTAACCTATGCACGTGGTTTCTATCAAGCTGTGCTGTTAAAATCCTTTAATATAACACGATACCTATGTTATTAGTCGAAAGATATATATATATACAAATAGATACATATATATGTATGTATGTATGTATGTATGTATGTATGTATGTATGTATAGATGTATGACAGAAAAGCGTGGGCTTCAATCGTAAATCCGGTCAGTTGGCGCATTGAAATGTAATCGAAAAAATGAAAAAAAAATTTCTGGGGAAATGTAAAAGTTGCTTTTGTAACAATGATCCTTGGAAACTTTTGTTTTTATTTTTCCTGTTTTTCATTTCTTTTCTTTTTCTTTTTTTTTTTTTTTTTTTAATTTTTTGATCTTTAATGGGCACTCGAATGGGTTTTTAAGCAATGAAAATTACCAAGACTATTTGGATATTAAAATGAAGAGAATGCAATTTTGGACTGCTAATATAACGCATGTGACTCAACACTAAATATAACATCGAAGATTTTATATGATGCGTGTCGACGAAAATCTCTTGGAATTTGCCTAATTTCGAAATTAACCGAAGGTCACGGAAAATAGCGGATAATCGTGAAACATATTCGTTAAAATATATATCTATGCTACCCTTTACACTCTTTCGCTGTATATCACCCCCCTCTGTACATAAAAAAAAAAGAAAAACCAAACGAACGAACGAACGAATGAACAAAAAATTGAAAGGAATTGGAGAAATAAAAAAAAATGTAATTTTTACAAAATTCTAAAAGAGAAAACAAAATCAAATCTGGAAAAATTGCAAGAGTGAAAAAATGTGATCGAAAAGAATTGGAAGAAATAAGAAAAAATAAATCGGATGAAAAAATTCCTTTCGTTTTTTTTTTAACACATTTTTTTTTTTTTTATTTCGAAACATTTTTCAATCAAATCGGAAGTAATAATGTGCATGGTAAAACGAAATTAGTAGGTCGAACCGTATTGGTTGTGCGGACGAAATTACATTTTTAGCTTCCATCAACAATCAGCGATAATATACTCGCATTCCTTGCCTTATAAGTGACTAAAATGATTTCACTGTGACTTCTGTCGAACTGTTTATCTATATACTATAGTATATTATGACGTCAGTGAAAATGTGTGTAGGAAGAATGCAATAACCACTTATACGATAATCCCCCCGAGTGTCCATTATTTATATAAGGATTGAACATTGAAAAAAGAAAAGAAATAGGAAATATATATATACATATATATGTGTATATAATATATATATATATATATATATATATATATATATATATATTCTTTCGAAAAAAAAGAAACAAAAATGCTATACGAGATAAATCAGAATCCCGTCGTTTACCGGTGTTGCCAGTTCTTCGTCTAGGTTTGCGTTTCTTTTGGAGGGGGGAGAAAAAAAGAGAAAAAATTGAAGTAAATTAAATCAAATTAAACACGTAAATTACTAAACACGTAAATCTGGGTGAATGTCGTCGCTCTTTTGGCATAATGATTATTCTAACTAGAAAACTACGTGGTCGCGTCCTTGAACAAACAATTTGATTTAACCTCGAAAAATATAAGGGGGAGGGGGGAGAAAAAAGGAAAAACGGACGGTGACGAGTACGAGACGCGTTACCTTTGTTTTTTTTTTCAAGCACCTTAATTTTTTTCAGTATCATTCGATTTTATTAAAATTACATCGAAGCGTGTGTGACTACATGCGACGAATGTGTAATTTTTCCAAAGAATTTTCTTCGGTAATGATTAGCTATTGATGATAGAAGAACTTATCGTCTATCTGTTCGAATAATTTCGAGCGGATGCATGACGCGCGTTCTTTTGTAATTACTATCATTATGTAACATTACGTCATGTTAAGAATTGAAACATGACTTTTTTATTGACTCTCAATGTTTCTCTATGGGACAATATACACATATACACACACGTGCGCGCGATAATATACGTGAAAATTCTTACTATGTAATATAATATATATACAATGATGTTGTGTGTGTGTGTGTGTGTGTATGTAAAAGCTTGAAAGGTAATTAATATTGTTATTAACAATATACACATATGGACAGTTTATTTTGAAAATGGCGTAGCAAATCCATTTTTCCTTGTTTCGAGAAAATTAAAGGTTAGGAATATAAATCGCTACGCAATATCTTTTATTGGCCAAATTTAAAATGAACAAAGCATTGACGTTTTTTATGATATTCAATATCAACTAGTTATAAATAAAAAGTTTACACTAAATTAATTGCAAAATATGTGCTCGCATTAAAAGAAGAAAAGAAAAAAAAAAAAGTGGACACCACTTTCAAAATAAACGGTCCCGTATATCCGCATATACATAACTAATCAATTAACGATTGTAAGATTAAGCAAAGTGTGTTAATTAACGTCTACAACATTACAAACTTGGCGCAACCAAAAAAAAAAATCGGTCACTTGAAAAATAAGCGTATTAAATGTGGGGGGTGAGGGAGGAGTTATTCCAGAAAATAGAAAATTTTCCCAATGTATTCGAGAAAAAGATAATAAAAAACTAGAATGATCCGTAATCCTCTATTGTTTGTTACTACGAATGATCGACTTTAGCTTTTTCCCCTTTCCCAAACAGAAGAAAAAGAAAAAGAAAAAGAAGAGAAAAAATTGAAATAAAATAGAAAGGAACAGAGAGAGAGAGAGAGAGAGAGAGAGAGAGAGAGAGAGAGAGAGAGAGAAGCATAACGCATCTCTACCTTCGATAATCGTAGTTCCCTATTTTTGGTGCAACGTTGCCAGTTGTTTCTCTCTCTCTCTCTCTCTTTCTCTCTCTAACTCTTCCATTCCATCCCCCCTCCACCGAACCCTTCACCTTGCGCGTAAATTTGCCATGTTGCCACAAAACATGTTAAATGTCAGTGGTATCGGAGGAAGAAGGACAGAAATCGGCGAGAAGTCGCGCGCGCGCCTCTCACGTCTACGTTGTTTATTACTTTCTTCTCTTTCCTTTTTTATTAATCCGCATTTAAAGAAAATTCGTTCGTGTATATAAATATAAAGTGTATATATATATATATATATATATATATATACACTTGTGTAAGTGTATAATATATATTATACACTTCGTGTATAAAAGATATTAATAAAAGATATTAATATATATATATATATATAGATATACATATATATATATATATATATATTAAAATTTTCTTAATATTTCGTTATTAAGAAATATTATTTCTTAATTATTTTCTAAATATTTCGTAATATCTACATTTGTTTTTTTGTTATATATTTAAACGATTTGAAATATATAAAGTTCAAAGCATATATATATATATTAATATTAATATATATATATATATATTAATATCTTTTACGAAAAGGGTGAAACAGGCACACACCACAATTCTACTTTTCGTTTTCTCTTTTACCGGTTTCCGGTCGGCATATTGCCACCCACGTAACCCTACACCCGTTATACGTTCTATCTCTTTTTCACCCATATTAAAAATACACGTAGAAAATAAGAGAGAAAAAGAGAAAGAGAAAATGTTAGATGTTAAACGATGTGATCATATCTTTGACCCTATTACTATTATTACTATTACTACCATTACCACTATTACTGTTATAACAATAGAGTTGGACAGTGATTTGAAGAAAAAAAAGTCGACTATTCCTTTTCGAGACTTTCTATGATTAATTTCTTTCCGTCAGATTAAAAAAATTACAAGTCCTAATTGGGATCACGAAAGGTCACGAAAAATCACGAAAATTCACGAGGAGTAATTGATATTTAAAATCATCCGCGGTACCACACGATCGACCTAGGAGAACTTTTTAGTTCGTCCTGTATTTTTACTGCTAGTACCACTACTACCACTACTATTTTACTATTACTACTCACTATACATACTAACTATACTCGCGCGTGACAACACACAGTAGTCTCTGTCTCTCCTCAAAAAGTGTTTATCACAAAACCGGTTTCTTCGTCTTTATTTTTTTTCCTTTCATCCTTTCTTTTTTTTTTTTTATTTTTTTCGCATATATATATATATATATATATATATATATATATATATATATATAAATGCGAAAAGCAAAAGGGACGTACTCGATTAGATCACGAACAAAAATATCATCTTATCGTTCACGTTCTTTTACTGTCGATATCGATGATGTGTCGTACACCACAGGTGTATGTATTATTCTTTAGTTGGACTATGTTGTCTCTGTGTGTATGAATATATATGTGCACGCGTGTGTGTGTGTGTGCGTGCGTGCATAGATATATGTGTGCTTGACTCCGTTGGTACTGATCAACTAATTCCTGGAATCGTTATAGGAAAAAAGCCAAAGCGAATAAAAAAAAATTCACAACGCGCGAGCGCGCACACACGTGGAGTAGAGATTACGCTAGCTTCTTTTTTTATTTTTTTTTTTTTTTGTTTCCGCTATATAACTCCTCTAAGCCGTTGTTAATGTGTCGCCGTCTCTGTCACTTTGCCTTATATGGATCACTCGAATGCTCGACAGATGACGCGACCAAACACTGAAAGTGACCGATTGAGTTATTCGACGCGTCTTGTTGGTCACGTGCCCCATAGGGGAACATGACAATTATTATTAATTTACTTTACTTTCTTTCTTACTTTCTCTCTTTACTATTTTTGAGGAGAGATCTAACAATTTCAAAAAAAAAAAAAAAAAAAAAAAAAAAAATGGGGGGTCCACCAGTTTTTTCTTTTTTTTTTTTTAAATTGATAGAATTCTTTTTATAAAGTAGCTGAAGCAAATAAGATAAATACTTTCGAAATAAAATAACGATGGAATTTTTTCGCTGGTATACCCCAATATCCTTTTCCGTGGACATGGATTGTACTGTAAAAGCTATAAAAAAAAAAAAAAATAAATAAATAAATAAAGACTATTAAAATGAACGATGGAGATCGACTCTAATCAAATCGTGTTCTTCGATACTGTTTTCTACTTGCTCTTATTTTTTTTTTTTTTCTTTTTAATTATTAAAGCCAGCCAATGTGTCGTGCAAAAAACGGTTGCCTCGGCGAAGGTGGTGATAATCGGAATAGGGAAAAAGAAGCAAGAGCATTATGAAGGAAGAATAAAAAAAAAAAAAAAAACAATATTTCAATCGACTTACGGCACTGGTACGAACGATCCTGGCACCGATCGAGGACGTTCAAGAAGAAGAAGAAGAAGAAATCGATCGAACCAATGAGAAGAGGACTGCTCGAAGGAAGGAAACATAGCGCGATAATCTAAACGTTTCTAGCGTACCTCACCTCTCTCGCGAGAGTGAGAAGGAACACTCACTCACAAACACAGAAACGACGCGCCAGTGCTATTGTGACCTCGATTGGGCCGCCGGCAGAGTTGGTCGGCTCTAAGAAACGATTCTCTTACTCTCTCTCCTCTCTCCTCTCTTTCTCTCTCTCTCTTTCTCACTCTTTCCTCGAGGAGTAGGTTTATTATTAGCGTCGGCGCATCACTGTTTTTGGAGGAAGAGAGACACGACATTAGTGGTCAAAGAAACGTTGCCGATTCTCTCTCTTTTATTCGAATCGCTATTTCCTAATCCTCCGATTCTATATCTCCTAGGAAGTTGGAACAATATCGAACAATTTTAAATCTCCGTATTCGAATGAATTGTCACGAGTGTTTTCTTTATTATTATTATTTCTTTTTTTTTTTTTTTGTACAATCGCGCGTTATTTCGATTAATTTGCATCGGGGGAGAAAAAAAAAAGGAAAAAATATCGTCTTTTTTTCTTTCAAACTCGCTTGGACGTCCGTCGTATTAGTATTGAAATGACCTTTTTAAGACACATTATTATTATTATTATTTTTCTTTCTTTTCTTTTTCGAGAACAAAAACGAGTACGTTTCGGAGAAATCGAAATAATTCGTAATATGTACGACACGTAATCCGATTTAATCTCTGGCGCCATTTTACAATAGGATTGTTATCGTTTATTATTTTTATTTTTAATTTTTACCGTCCATTAACAATCAAAGCAAATTATTTTATCGCGACGATAATATCGCGCGTTAACTTATCGACCGGGAGAACGATGCGATACGATACATAATACAATCGTAGAATAAAAAACACTCATAACCTATCTTGTTTATCTCCCGCGATGATTATTTTCTTTTTTTTTTTTTATCTTTTTTTTTCCTCTCACTTTTATTTCGTATCTTTGTATCGATGACGTAGTACACCTCCACCGAAATATGCATACCGATCGAAAAGAGGAGGAAGAAGAAAAAAAAGAAAAAAAAAGGAAAAGAAGAAGAAAAATAAGAATCGAAACAAGTTCGAATGGAATCGTAAAGAGACTGGTGTCTCATTCGAGAGCTACGAAAAATACGTCATTACGCGAAAAATCTATTTCTAACGTCCATGCGATCCAAGAGAAGAAAACACGAAAAAGAAGGTCGAGTTCTAAGGATATACATACGTACATACATACATACGTTACAATATATATATATATATATATACACTCTTTTACGAAATATACAGGTTATTAGAGACTACGAAAACGATCCAAAGAAAAAATGAACAATATAAAGAAAAATAAAGAACAGAAAAAGAAAATAAATATTATCACTGTATTATCGACCGAGAAATTTTGACCAAAGGAAAATATAAATAAACTACATTAAATAAAATAAAAAATGAAAAAATACATTCAAATAAATCCACGTGGATTAAATTTTAAAAAATCAGTGAAAAAACATGTATTTCGAATTATCGAAAAGATCGTAGATTTTCACCATTAAACGTGATCTAGGATTCCGACTCCTTAACCCTCTAGGAAATTTATTCGAATGTAAATCACGTCGGCTCTCTCTCTCTCTCTCTCTCAAATCGAATTAAATGCGACGTAACATACAACTACTACATGGCACATATACGATTATATTACACACCTTGACATTTTTAACGATCTAATAACACCGTGCCCTACCCGCATGATAAAACTCGCCCGATAAGTGGTCAAAACATAATCGTAAAACATCGTCGTTAATAATAATCCGTATGGCGATAGAAAATAAAAAATTAAAAAATTAACGAAAGAAAAATAACAATAAATAAAACAATTGTTAATCGATCGATTGTTCATCATCAATACCTTCATCGTTCTAATTAAAATATTTTTTAATATCTATATATTTATAAAAAAGAAAAAAATAAATAAAAAAAAAGAACCGATTCTTTATTTTTTATTTTTCGTTTTTTTTTTCTTCTCTTTCATTTTTGGTTCGTTTCTCGAATATGGTCCAAAGGTAAAAACGAAAAGAAAGTGTTTCTTTTTAACGCGATTAGGAAGAGGAAAGAAAGAAAAAAAGAAACAAAAAGAAAAAAATAAAAAAAAAAAAGAAAAAGAAAAGAAAAAAGGAACGTCCCTAACATGGAATCGATAGAGCAAAAAGGAATTATAATATGAAGTAGACACGCGAGAGGGTTAAGGTCGGGCGTAAAACCGTGATGATGTAATCGCTCGAATGGGGGACTACTACTGCGAAAACGCGAACGTATGTATATATAACACACACACATACATATATATATATATATTTATCAATGATATATCTCGATCCTCGCAATCTTTTTCGTGTCATCGTATTGTCATTGTCATTGTCGTCGTCGTCGTCGTTCTCGTCATCGTCCTCGTCATCGTTGTGTTTAAAACTGCGTGCGGGGGAGGAAGGAGAGAAAAAAAGGAATATATCGAAAACTTACAGGGAACGAGTGGTCCAGATCGATCCCTCGTCCGAATTTGGATGCTGAGTCCACGATGACGGGCGAATCCATTCTCTCTAAACTAATTTTATTCTTTCTTTTTTATTTTTTATTTTTTTTATTTTTATTTTTTTTTTTTTTTTTTATTATGAATTTCGTCCTATTTCTCTCTCTCTCTCTCACTCTCTCTCTGAATCGTACGTACGTTCGCGAGAATTTCTAGATCGTTCTTCCTCGTACTATATAGAGCAGGAGTGGGGGAAGATATTAAATCACCTCTCTCTCTCTCTCTCTCTGCTTCTACGATCTGCTTTCTTTTACTATCTTATATATATATATATATATATATATATATATTTTTTTTGTTTGGTAACACCCAAAGAAAAAAGCTCACTAACAAAAGAACAGCTTTTGCGTGGGTTAACGAAGGCGAGCGAAAGATTAATAAAAAAAAAATCGCACTCTCGTGCAAGGATCTTTTCTAAATTACCAGGACAGTTGGTCTCTTTCTCTCTCTCTTTTTCTTTCTCTTTCTCTTTCTCTATTAATTTCTTCCTTTTTTCTCCTTTCGTCTCTCTCTATATCTCACGTACACTTCCAAATTAGTTTTCTCGTACCTCACTAACTACAATATTGCGTCTTTTCTCTCTTTCCCCGTTTCTCCTCACTTTTATTTATTTATAGTCCCTTTTCTTTTTACTTCCTAGATCTATTTTCCTTTCCTTTATCTTCCCCTTTTTCACTACTTTCGAAAATACACTTCACTTTATTCAAGATTTATTATATTAATGCGATAAACGAAGAAATATATATATATATATATATATATATATATATATACACATATATATATAGATATGCAAAAAAAATGTATATTCCTTACTAGAAATATATTATTATATTATATATATATATATGTATGTATATATGTAATCTTAACACGCACGTCGAATCTTTATATTATTCTTTTACGAACCGTCGTCGTTCAAGTCACAGTGAAACTGACAGAGCGTGCTCAGTTACGATCGATTTAAATATATTTCTCGCGTGGGACGGCATGGCCGGTCACGTGACCCGACTACGCCGGCGCCGACTATCGCCGAACATTCGCGGAACTTTACGATCGAACCTACCAGAGAACACTAGAACCTTCCTTTATAGAATTTTCATTTCTTTTGAAAGTATCCGCGAAAGTGTTTAACGTTTTACTTAGAACTCGGCACTTGTCACCTTCATTCGTTCATTTCTTCGTTCGTACGTTTGTCCGTTCCTTCATTCGTTCGTTGTTATTCTTAATTCGTTGTAACATTCGATCTTTCGAAATAATTTCATCTACGATTCCGACGATCATTAAACGATCTTTATACGCATTTTGTTTATTTAATTCGTATTTAATCCAATCGATTTTAAATTGATATCGCGATTCTATTCGTACATTTTACTATTATTATTATTATTATTATTATTATTATTATTATTATTATTATTATTATGATTATTATTCTCATTACTAATATTCGTACGTTTCATTATATTTGTTTTTTGTTTCTTTCTTTTTTTCTTCTTTTTAATCATACATACATATACGTGCTAAAACAAACGTTATTTGATTTTAATTATATATTTGTTTGTTTCTTTGTTTGGACATCATTAATCAAATTTTTTTTATATAAAGATGTATTAATGGATTTCGCACTGGTTATATGCAATGGTAAAAAAAGAATTTATACACGCACACACATATATACATATGTACATACGTGTTCATGTACGTATTCGTGTAGAATGTCTTGATTTACATGCTACAATTGCTACCTTAACGATCGCGAAAATACTGGTACATTCCATTAGGTGATTCACTGCCGCCCTACCCGTATTATTCTCGAGGCTACTTGCAACGCTCTGCTTTTCTTTATTTTTATTATCGACAACTCTTGCAAGGTTGTATTCTCGACGTATCCGGCGCCTTTTATAGCAAACAAATATTCCCTTCGAGCTTGGACCTTCGAACGACAAGACGAAAGCTACATGGTCGACTTGGTTTTTTGGTACGTTCGACGTTTGAAGTTCGTCGAGAATGAGAACTCGCTTTCGATATGGAATAAAGAATTATTATTATTATTATTATTATATTTTTCTACTCTTTTGTTTTTCAATTCCTATTACTTTCATTTCTTCTTTCGACTCGCTTAATTCTTTTGTTGTTGTTTTTTTCTATCGCATTTAGAATTACGAAATCAATGCAATTGGGTTTGCAATTAAAGCCACCTTTTTTCTTTTTTTTTTTTTTACATCAACATACACGACGGAGCATTTCGATCTTAAATCGCGAGAAACAATGTGAATATACTCGAATTTTCTTTATGACATTGGAGTTATTATTAAAACACACACACACACACACACACACACACACACACACACACACACACACACACACACACACACACACACACGTTATAATTAGAATATTTATATTCATATCATCGAGAACGAACGAATATAAAAATCCGAAGAAGAAGAAGAAGAAAAAATTGTAAAGATAATACCTCCTCTCTAATTACGTATCCCATCGAAGGTTATAATTAAAACATTGGATTCATCATCGAAAATCAATTAATCATTATCTATTTCTATTCTGGGACAATGGTCTCGAATTGACTCTCTCTTTCTCTCTCTCTCTCTCTCTCTCTCTTTCTTTTTCTCTCCCTCCCTGCCTCCCTCCCACTCTATTTTCTCGACAATATACTTTCAGATTCACCATCGAGAAACATTAGTCAGCATCCAGAATTTGGTACTTTGCCAAACTCCTTGGTGCTTATCAAGTATACAAAAATGGATAATTGACCGCGGCCATTATCGTTTAGAGGGAAAAATTATTTCCATTACGTATGACAGATTTAAAAGAACGATTCGTTATAATAAATTAAACCAATCACGACTCTCTCCCTTTCTCCCACCCTCTCTCTCTTTTTCTTACTTTCTCTCTCTCTCTCCTCTCTCTCTTTCTTTCTTGAACATAGTTCAATTCGAACTTGACTTTTATTAACCTCTCCTATTGGATACAATGATCTCTCATCGTTATTTATTTACCTGAAAGTGACCATGTATCGTGAGATATATGGTAATACGTACATATATATATATATATATATATATACATACACACGTATGTAAGTATACATATGTAAATGTATTTTCACAACGACCGTGCCTTCGAGGGTGCAACAAGGTGTTTTTAGACGGAGCACGATGATTGGACGTAGGCCAAGTGCACTAGGAACAAGGTTTCATAATCTAATACAGTCGGCTTGACTTTACCGATGACTTCAACGTGATATCAAAACTGAGATTTCTACGAAATGAAAGGTCAGAAAACAATTGAGGTTGAATAAGAAAGGAAGAGAAAAAAAATAGAAAACGCAGGTTGGGAAGCTTGATTCTTTTACATAACAAAAAAAAAAAGACATCGTCACGATCCGTGTAAACAATACTTATAAAGGATGAGACGAATAAAACCGTTCCAGATGATTAGAAAAATTAATTTCGTTTTAGAAAAATCGATTACCTTTTCAAGACATTTTTAGGCTAATTTATTTATTCAATTGTTCATTAATGTATATGTAAATTGCAATACTACAAGTATAACTAGATACGTCAAGGAATATTTTCCAAAAAGAGTTATTGATCTTTAATTCACTCTCAATCAAAAGTATTTTCCACGCAGGAATAAACTTTTTGGCCTACCCTGTATAACAAGATTTATCGAATTTCAGTCCGACGCGTTGGATGGCATGTTTCATGTTTTCGTAAATCTAATAAAAAATATGGCGCGAATTTAAAAGACAAAAAATATATTGATTGGATTATAATGAGTGACAAGTCAACTGGTATGAACATTTGCTTAAATATATATATATATATGCAGAAAAAAATATATATAAGTAGAAGCATACACCTACATATATTTTTCATAAATATACAAATGTATATAAAGAAAAAAATAAAAATAAACATTTGCCCTGAGATAACATAAACAAAAGATGGATAAAATGATTGTTTTATCTTACATGTATTCATTACGTTCGTAGTATTATATCTATATGCATACAAGCATGTTTATAATGAGTGTGTTGCTGTGTGTGTGTGCGCGCGCGCGTGTGTGCATGAATAGATCGTATGAAGGTGACACAGCATGAAGTATCTCCTACTTCAACGTGATAAAAGTTATGTAATAGATCAAGTAACGAATACAACGATGAACTGGCGTTCAGAGGACTGTAAGATTCCAGGAACGAATGTTGTTTTCTTTACTGATCCATGACCGCATATATTATTCATATATATATATATATCAATACATATCAATTGCAAAATCAGTTTTGAGAAAAAAAAAAATATATATATATACATTATAAATTTGACGATACAATTTTTAAATTACAATTAACAAGAACAATTGTAATTTAATTTAATTCGATAAAACAATTCTTTTTTTTTTTTTTAAATAAATAATAATTTTCACACTGATAATAGAAAATCGAATCGTACAATATCTTTAAATACAAATGTGTAGATGAAATTTTGCATAATTTTTTCTCATCGACAAGGACCTTGTAATATCGGGAAATTAAATTTTCATATTTTTCTCCATTGAAATGATACGATAATTTTTTCCTTTTTCTTTTTATAATTCAACCTCGAATATTAAAAGTATCCACGGCATAAATCGATGATAAAAAATTTATATGAAATATTCGTATCGGTAATAAACGATAATTTGTCGCGTTGTAATAAATTCAATTAAAATTTGTACGCGCGTAATAAGAAAATATGGCCGACAAAAAGGAAAGATGATGAAAGTCCAAGTATCTTGTGCAAGACTACTCATTGTCTGGTGTGAAACGAATCGTGAAAAGCAGACGCGTTGTTACACTGCTTAAGAACGAAGAGATTGTCAGAGCGAAATGCTGAGCTTTTAAGTTTACCAAGTAACTCGAACGAGTATCACAAGACGACGATTCATCCGATCGTTGTTTTTTTTTTAATCGACACGGAAGTAACCCCGGCTGGCTAATCTAATTCGCATATCCGCGTGAAATTTAAAATGGTGTCAATGTACAAAAAGAAAGTTTACGTAAGTATTTACTTCATACGATCCATAGAAATGGGTCAATGATTATAAAAATGATTGTAAAAATGATTATAAAAATCGATCACTTTTTATCTTCCGAGACTGTTTAGACTTGTAACCGAGCTTGCAGTTTTACAAGTTATACTTGTAATTTTATCAATTTGAAAGAAAAATAAAAAAAAGAAAAAAAAAATTAATCTAAACGGTTTCGAAAG
This sequence comes from Dolichovespula sylvestris, assembly GCA_918808275.2. Classification (NCBI taxonomy): domain Eukaryota; kingdom Metazoa; phylum Arthropoda; class Insecta; order Hymenoptera; family Vespidae; genus Dolichovespula; species Dolichovespula sylvestris. The sequence continues at coordinate 6,241,659 of OU964968.1, forward strand.
AAAATTAATTTATATCTAAGATGATTTAAGAAATTTTTACACATCCTATATATATATATATATATATATATATATATATATATATATTAAATAAAAAATATATATATAAATAATCGATATTGTATTATTTTAATAAGACATAATCGTTGCAGAAAAATATGGTATGTAATTTATCGATCTATCCCGACGAACATTTTCCCTCCTCTCCTCGCCCCCGCCTTATTTACCCACTATTGTTGATCGAGTCGAATAACTAGAATTTGCCGTTAATTGAGTTAACTTCTAATAATTAACTCTTTAACCTTGAAAGTCATAAAAGAGAACGGGATCACTCTGTGCCGATAGACCCTCCCTTTAAAAGAAAATCTAATCGGGTTTATCAGATCGCACTTATATTATACGTTATTTATATTTATCCCTCCCCCCCTCTCTCTCTCTCTGTGTGTGTGTGTGTTTTTTTTTGATTGTATGTGTGTGTCATGAGTATCGAATTATATGCTACAGTAACGTCAGTTATGTCCGTTAATCGTTTTACGAACTACGTCGTAAACAATTTCTAATAAATTAAAAGAGAAATTTCATGGCTCGCTTAATCCAAATAAATGAAGCAGAACGAAAACGAAGCGTTTTTAATTGGATAAATCGAATTCGTGCTGGCTCGTTTAAAATCGTTGCTAGTAAAGTTGCAACATTTATCGAAGTATGTAGTATTTCGTAAAGAGGTCAGAGTTCGTGATAAAAAAAAAAAAAAGGAAAAAAAAAATAAAAAAAGAAAAGAAAAAGGAAAGTTACCAAATTCGCAAACTACACGATGAACAACATACGACTCTGTGAAAATAAATAAATTATTAAAAAAGTATCAAAATATTTCAGGATAAAATCGATAGTAAAAATAAATATGCATTTAACTATGAACATATATACACGCATACATGCATACATACACACTAATCATATTTATATCATATATATGTTGAGAATAAATAGAAATATACACTTGCGATAAACAGTGCAGACGGTGTTGCCATCTATCGGTATTAGACGAAGTTAAAATATTCGAACTATGCAAATGTGTATGTATCCGTTAATATTAGATTCCTTCTAAATTTCTTTTATACCGATGCAAAATAAATCATCAGTTTTTATTGTCCTTAGAACGGGGGAAAAAATTAACGAGGGAGGAGAAAGAAGTGGGAAAAAAACGTTCTTCTTTACCGACCGAATGTACGATCAAATTTTTGCAAAGTTTTGTTAAAATTATTATTATTATTTTATTTATTTATTTATTTTTTTTTTATAAAAATCGATGTAATCGATAATACGAAAAAATTAATACGATGATTGTTGACTGTTGGTAATTGTAATGTGTAGTAGCCAATAGAAGGTCATAATTATATATATATATCTAACTATACTGTTGTGTATTTTTTGCCTCGACTTTCAATTTTCATAGACTTTAACCTTTTAAAAATAAGTTCTATTACTTATCTATGACTGGCAATAATTTTCAATTTGTTTACTTCGTACGATCTCTCGTCGTTAAATATCTTCTTATTTGTCCATTTTAAAATGACGTTTGCCAATAAATACACAATATATAATTAAATACAATTTTATAGCCTAATATAATATATGTAATTATACCCATTCTATATATCTCTCATCCTCTCTCTCTCTCTCTCTCTTTCTCTCTCTCTAATTATTCGGTATATTATAAAAATATAAATAGTAATAATAAAGTAACTACCAAGGTTGTTTCAAAAGTGACAACAGATAATTCGCAGTATCTCATTAAAATATTTCTTTATCGTATATCAATGCTTGATTGTTGGCACGATTGAATCACTTTATTTATGTATGTATGTATCTATAACCTAACCTAAAAAGAAACGAGCACATTGAATCAATCGTTTGAGGTGTGTCTTACGCACTAAGAATAACTGATTGATCCGAACTATGGCGAGAACATTAAAAAAGAAAAAAAAAAACAAAGAAAAAAAATGAAAAGGTAATAAAAAATTAATTAAAAAAAAGGTTATTATGATGATGATAATAATAATAATAATAATAATAAATTACAAACGTAAACTTGTAACCTTGAAAAAAATTATCGTCTCGCATGACGATAAGAAAACGATCATCAGCACTTATTAAAAATACACGTGGACAGTAATATAAGAACGATGTTACAATTAGATAAAGTATAGAAGAGTTTAAACTATTAACACGAGTATAGAACGATAATGACCAGTTAAAAAAAAAAAAAAAAAAAAAAAGAACTGTATGTGTCGCGTCCTTGACTGTATGTATAATACATACTGACAAGAGTAATTAGAAGGCTGGTGCTGATTGCATAGTGAAGTAAACATCATCGATAGCAAACTTCATGTTTGCTTCAATGTAAGTGATCCAACTGTTTTATAGACTATTATTATTTCGAGAAAAACACTTTTAAGTTGGTAGAAAAGTTAGGTTATATTTAGCTGTTTCCTGAGTGACCTGTTTTTCTCTTACTTTTTACGAGATATTATTTTTTAATTTTTATCCAAATACTTGTACATATAATTGTAGAATATATGTATGTATATATATATATATATATATATATATATATATATATGCAAATGTGTAAAATTTACAAAATATTATTATATAAAAAATTACAGAATAAAAATAAAAACTTGTTTTAAACCGTTAATTGTGAGCTTCTGGCCTTGTATATAGCATCATATAAGTGTACATATATAAACACATATACATACATACAAACATACCAACACACACACACGCGCGCGCGCGCGCGCGCGCACGCATGTATATTAATGTAAAATTATAAAAAGAACAGATAATGTTATGTGTATATAAGTTTTATATATATATATATATATATATATATATATATATATATATATATATATTTAGACGACTCAACCGGTTCGTTGATTTCTCCGCATCCGTTTATGATTCCGCCGTTAAGATTCACCTGCTGCTACTCCCATTATCTTGAGTAACAGAATTACATGCATAAGAATTAATCCTCTTCCAAGTATTCTTCGACTTTCGTGTGTTTTCACAATGATACCATCGTTATCGAAAGTATGCAGGAATAATATGCATACGTAGATCGCACGAGTTGTGCACTGTGTATATGAAAATATTTCTACAATTTTTTTTTTTTTCAAAATGATACTCGTAATTTTATATCCATATATACAATATATATAAAATATAAAATTGGTATATATATATATATATATATATACATATATATATTATACTATATTACATACTACTATTATTACTATGTCCCCTATAGTAATAAAGAATTAATATACTATATATATAATTTAAAAAAAATACACACACACATATATTTTGTATAGTAACGGTTAGATAAAAAAAAAGAAAGAAAATTATTATTACTAGTGAGGTACACTGACCCATTTTAATTGAGGGGGTCGTATGGAGTAGTGTAGGGGAGGGGGGGAGGTGAAAGCGATGAGAGTGAAAGAATGTCGTCACTATCGTGAATGATACTCGGCAATGAGAAATGGGCGGGGCTATAGGGGGGAACAAGTGATGCACTTCCGAGAATGGAGAAGGAAAGCACTTTCGAGATATTCTCCATACAGTACAATTACTCTAGTGACTCAGATGTCACATGAAAAGGCTAACATCAACGAGACGTCCGGTTATATTTGACCCCCTCGAATGAAAGTCTCAGCGAAGAGAGAACACGTGATAAAAGACTACTTGATAAATTATATAAACGAAGAAAGAAATAATTATATATATATATATGATGGATGAGAATCAACGATAAAAATATTATCTTGTTATATAAATTATTGGAAGTGTGTGAGTATGTGCGTATATGTATATTTGTAATTTACTAACATTTACTATTAATATACGTAATAAACAAATTACTATTACTATATCATTACTCTTATCACAGTATTACTACATATATATTCTATTAATATATTAAAAGTAATATATTACTAATATTAGTATTAACATATTACTATATTACTACTCTTTCTCTCTCTCTCTCTCTCTCTCTCTCTCTCTCTTTCTTTTATATTAATTATTTTTTTATATTAGTAATGTAAAAATTTTATATTAATATATCTTTATATTATTTACTAATTTCGAAATAATTATAGATAATCCGATAAATAAAGAAGAAGAAGAAGAAAGAAAAAGACTATTAAGAATAGAAATACATATAGATTCGTCGTTATCTTTGAACATTCAGTGACATAACGGGTTTCCCGGATAAATACATATAGCCCAAGTCACACTCGTAAACTCCCATTAAAACTAATACACGTTAGAGTTTAAAGTGACGCATTGGTTACGAATTTCTAAGATCTAAAATCTATTCCTGGCAATAATGAGTTCGTTTATCTTAACCGGATAATACTTTCCAAATTAATTTGTCAACTCGAAATCGATAAAACCTATCGATTATAAAAATGGTCCGTACGGAAAATGGTACGGTGAATTACCTGATTTTTTTTTTTTTTTTTTTTTTTTTTTTTTTAATATCGAATAATCGAAAGGTGGATCGGCCCGAGAGGAATTCGATGATTAATTCGATGAAATACGATTGGTCGTAAGGAAATCCTATTGTACAAAACTGAAGGAAAGCAGAAAATCGGTCGACGCGATGAAGGAACAAAAAAAAAAGGGGGAATCAGAAAAAAACTCTTCTCGAACGAAATCTTTAAAAATTATTTCCATCCTTTCTTTTTTTTTTTTTTTTCTTTACTTTACTTTCCGAGATGTTTTTTGTTTTCTTTCTCTTGCTCTTTCTTTTTCTTCTTTACTTTCTTTCTTTATTTTTTTTTTTTTCTTTTACATTTCAAACGGATCGAAGAAAAGCATAAAACTCGTACCGTTCGCAAAATGTCACTCGGCAAATTTCATGGATTATTCTGGATCGAAGTACTCTACTTCGCCGCGTGGAATGGTGTGTGAGAGAGAGAGAGAGAGAAAGAGAGAGAGAGAGAGAGAGAGAGAGAGAGAGAGAGAGAGAGAGAGAGAGAGAGAGAGAGAATCAATGGCGACTATTTTGAGAGATCTCGCCGCGACGAAGAAGACGACGACGACGAAGACGAAGACGAAGACGAAGAAGACGATGAGTCGAGAACGTTCCCTCCGTCGTCGTCGTCGTAGCCGAAGAATCTTCAAAGACGCAACCCTGCTCCTTGCTAACAGGGTCTCTGGCCACAAACATTATCGAATATATTCACTTCCTCTCCTAAGTGAAATGGCACCTGCCATTTTAGAGACAACGAAATATGTCATAAACATACGCATACGCCCCACGAAATTATTATTTATATTATTTATATTCGTATATGTATGCGTTATATATATATATATATATATATATATATATATATATATATATTATCCCTTTGTTTTCTCCATACTTTAAATATAAATATGTATATGTATTTATATGTTATATGTTATATATTTATATGTTATATTTATATGTTATATATATATATATATTATACATATGTTATAAACAATAATATATATATATACACATATATTATAGTTATAATTTATGATATATAATATATAAACACACACACACACACACCTATAGAATTAACGAACGAATTAATTAAATATTAATATCCATATTTAAACAAAAAAAAATATATATGTATATATTATAAAAAAAAAAAAAAAAGAAAAATGTGATTAACTTTCTTTCCTTTTTATTTTTACTGTTTTTTTTTTTTTTTTTTTTTTTTATATATAAAAATCTTAGCGAGTAATCGGAAAAAAATCATTAGTAAACTCTTGGAGCATTTAGGGCTTCGAAAGAGCAATAAGAGGCATATCATCCTCCCCGCAGGCATTTGGCAACAAACAGTTTATTTCTGGGCCCCCCCCCCTCTCTCTCTCTCTCTCTCTCTCTTTCTCTCGCTCGCTCGGCGGCACAGGCCGCTTTAGAAAACGCAGCGAAATGATTCTCGCAAGTGGACGACGGGTACTTTCGAGCCTCGTGGTTGCAATTCCGACGAGTAACCAACACGTCATATTGATCTCATTTTAACCGACCAACAGATGCCTTTCGTCTGATCACTATGCACAAACAGGGCGGTGGAGGGGGATGATTCCCCATAGAAACTAAGGGGTGATTTATATAAGAATTGGCAACGCTGCTCGTAAACGCAGTTTCCGTTTCGTACGGTATTCTGCTTTATCTTATAATGAAACAAATTAATTACGGACCATTTACGGATAGGCTCGACGTATGTATTCATTCTTTTTTTTTTCTTTTTCTTTTTAAAGATTTCCCAAAGATAACTGTAGTCATTCGAAAGTACACACTACGTCGTACCAAAAAACGTGACTATATTAACCCTTAGTCGATAAAATTCTGCATCCTTTCGAACGAAAAATTGTAAGTGAACGCAATTTAACTATCTTTACGTCTCGATGATATTCGAACGTTCATTTATATTGTTGACATTGTGATATTATTAATTCATGAAAATTCGTTTTACGTCAATTATTGACACAATATTAATGATGGGAAAAATAATTTTTTGCCGACGATACGACCGAGCATAAGAAAAGAATGAATCCTTAATGGCGGAAGGGTTAATAATTAAAAAAAAAAAAAAAAAAAAAAAAATTTCTATGAGAAATAAATATTCGAGGATTGAAAATAATTTCTTCGCAAGGATCGATACATTATTCATCGAGAAAGTAAGTATCGTATTCTCTCCAAGTAACAGGTAATAATCTTAATTTACGTTATCCAACAGGCGCGTTCTTAAACATCAAACAATAAAATAAAAAAGATGGCCGCTATTAAAAATGGATTGGAACTGTTTCAAACGTTCTTCTTGATTTTGTATATTTCGCAAAACGTTTTTAATAAAGCGAGACACGTGTTATACGATTTTCTTTTCCATCAACATTTCAAGAAAGAGAGAAAAAGAGAAAGAGAGAGAGAGAGAGAAAGAGAGAGAGAGAGAGAGAGAGAGAGAGAGAGAGAGAGAAGACAAGAAAAGGAAAATACATTAAAAAATTAAAAAAATTCCGAACGCGACAATATTTTTTAATAGTACAGAACGGAGCCAAAATTTCTTAGACAATCTTTTAAAACTCGATTAATCTCTTTTACGAGACTTTTAGGTTAATTTTTTGTTCCCTGATTGTAACTAAGTTCCTACGCTTGTAGTTTTACGATCTGAAGAGAAAAAAAAAAGAAAAGAGAAAGAAAAAGAAATTTTTGAAAATTGCCTAGGAACAATTTTGGTTCCAATTTAGAGAAACTTTTTGGCAATCAATCCTGTGTATTTTGCGATAGTGTTCGTGGTACGCTATCTTCTTTCATCCTTTTCTTTTTGTTTAGGTTATACGCACACGGATATATACGCACACGTATACAGACACACACAACATAGAAAATAGCAATTTCTCCTTCGAGGGGTTGGTCGATCTGTAAGATGAACTAAAAGGATATCGATCGATCCTTAACTGATCATTCGCCATACGAAGTGACTGCTCCTTTGTTGTACGAAGTTAGGAGGGTGGAAAAACGTAATCAGATGCCCTCTCTTCCTTTTACGAGCCAGTACAGGTTGGCCCAAAAGTTCTTGGATGATTTTCAAAAAAAATCCCTTATTATTTTTATTTTTTCATTTTTATTATTTTTTTTTCTTTTTTTCTAAGTGACTTTTCGTAGTCTAATCTTTCTTCCTTTCTTTTCGGGGGTGTTTTTTTTTTAAATTGTAAAACTACGTGGTTAGGAATTTTCGGACCATCCTGTATATAATCCGAAGAAAAGAATGGGGTAGAGAAGGAGAAAGAGAAAGAGAAAGAAAAAGAGAGAGAGAGAGAGAGAGAGAGAGAGAGAAAATTCTTCGAAAATTTGTACCGTTAAGAAACGACTATAGAATAATTATGTTAATGAAGTTATCGTCGATGCAGAACACAAGTTACGAGATTTACGTGCCCAACTGACGTACTTCCGGTTATAAAAATTCATTTTCATTGTTAAACGCTAATATTACATATTCATATATTGGTCGCTTCACCGTCCCCAGCCCCCTCCCCTCTTCCGCCCTCAATGCCTTTGAAAAAATATTAAAGATATTATAAATCGTATATTAGTTAGGAAGAGTTACGCAGATGGCGCACCTGAGATTAATGTTTTCGACGTATTTGTCGGGGGAGATTAAAAAAAAAAAAAGAAAAGAAAAAAAATAAAAAAAACGGAAAGAAAAAAATGAACAGGTAGTTCCGCAGTTTCGTTTTCTCTTTGTGCATTTAGAATTGCGAAGAGAGAGAAAGAGAGAGAGAGAGAGAGAGAGAGAGAGAGAGAGAGAGAGAGGAGAGACGATCGCGACAAGAATAACCATCAAGTAGAGAGAAAACAAAATAGATGTTCAGGAAACTCCGTAGAAATTGGGACAGACTCTATAAATAAAAGAAATTTCGGTCTAACGTAATCCTTAAAATTAATCAAAATTTATAAGACGACGTCGTAATTATTAGCATACAAATGATAAGTGGTTAATGAGTGAATTTGGCACACTGTATTTGTTACATGATAAAATAATAATTTAATTAGACGGAATAACGAATTAGCACTCGTTACATATACGCATACCTAGATACATAGATACATACATACATATGTGTGCGTGCGTGCGTACATGCGTGCGTGCGTGAGTGCGTGTGAAAGCACTTGAGAAATAAATTGGCTAAGGTACAAAGAAATATTGTTAATTCAATCGGATTAAAGTATCGGATTGAAACGTTCATTGATATTAAAAGTTCGTTGAAACAAAAGTAAAATGGAAAGTTACAAACTGCGTGTGTGTTATTAATCGTTGCATACCTTGGGAAACTCGGCACGCCGGTCGAATGGAAATCTGGACGACCTATTATTAGTCGTAGGCTCGAAAAACGATTTGCTATCCTCATCCAATTGTTGTTGTATTTCTTGAAGTAGTTTGTCTCCCGACTTACCGCGGAATCTCTCACCGAATCTCGGCTTATCGCGGAAATAAAATGACATTTCCGCGAGTACGCTTTAATGCACGAGACTATGATCACACGCGCGCGCACAAGTACACACATACACAAACAAACACACACTTCGCGATCACGATCTATTATGTCTGATCTTTTCCAATACACTTTTAATTAAAATTTTGCGCTTCCCGTTTTTTTTCTCTCTTTTTTTCTTTTTTTTTTTTTTTTTTTTTTTTGAAAGAAGAAGAAAAATGTATTAAAAATACAGTCGATTCGATCGATATCCCTTACACGTTACGACAAATTCGTATTCAAAACTCGTCAAACAACCACACGGTACGGAGTCTCGCGCGTTACTGAAATCTCGCGCCGATTCATAAGCAGATACGACATCAAACCGGTAAGCGACGCATGCGCCCTGTGACTCGTCTCTAACGAATGAATCGAATGCTCCGTACCGATTGGTCCCGCTCTCAAACGAGACGACCAATCGCAATCCGTAACGGCCCTATTTATCGCTGCAAATTCCTTCGCAATTTTCCGATGCTTACAAAGGTCAGCTTGCTATATCTAAATTTAATCTGGGACTGCTTAGGACGAATACGACTTTTATCTTCGATTAATTGGCACAAAGAGTACGCGTGATAATAGTTTTTCATTCTAACATCGAATAAATCGATGGTATGATCGAATTAACGTTTTTCTTTTTCCTTTTTTTTTTTTGTCAAAACTTCATGGAAATATATTTATGACTAATATTAATGGACCGTTAATTGACACGGGGTATCGTATAAACAGAATGGAAATCATTTTTAAACGATTTATCTTGGATAATGATCAAATTCATCTGTTACCCCATGCCAAAGAAATTATTTTATAAATACTTGAACGACAAAACTAAGGTTAGAGTAAATAAATAAAAATGCAATCAATTAGATATCATATCTGCTGTGTATAGGAACGTTGGTAAAGTAGTTAGCATCATGATCGACAGACAGTATGCTTAGCCAATCAAAAATTTCTCGCCATTGGCGACTTTTCCATTGGTCAATTTGTAACGATACAATTCTAATAACAATATTCCTTAATTCGTTTTTATATCAAAAATTATATGTTACATGCGAAAGGAAATATTATAAAGATTTTTATTACAATATTGTTGTTATTTTCGTAAAGTGGTAACATTATATATACACTCTTCATATACATACTAATATGAAAATTAAAAAAAAACAAAGTTTAAATGCAGCCATTAGCTCGATATTATTCCTAATAGAATGTGTGTGTGTGTGTGAGTGTATCATATTTTACATGATATATTATGTTGCATTAAAAATAATATCGATTGGCCAGTTTTCATCACGCGAAGGTTGCTGCTTTTAGAAACCCTGATTCATATTAATATATATATATATATATATATATATATATATATATATATATATAATTTTACTAATTCTATTACTGTATTATTAATTAATATTGCCACGCGATGTTAGCTCGTCGAAGTCTTATATTAAACTGGAACGTTATTTCTCAAAGTCGCTCGAATCTTCACGGCTCTGTTGTTTACAATTACTATTCGGGAACTGTATGTATATACTCTCTTTCTCTGTCTCTCTCCATCTCCTTTTCTCATTCTTCCTCTTCTTATCTTTCTCGATTTGAAATTCGCGACTAAAGAAACGTATATTACATACACATGTGTGTGTGTGTGTGTGTGTATATATATAGTGTGTGTATATATATATATATATATATATATATATATATATATATATATATATATAATCAAATAAATACATTTAAATATAGAAAGATTGATCCTTGACGAAAGAATTTCTTCATACTAATAAAATTAATTTACCTCTATTGAAATTTTTCGTAAACAATTTTAAAACAGTACCACCATCTTTCGTAAAGCCTTTTAAACAACGATTATACAGATTTATAAGTTGGATTATGTTAACTATAAGGATATAATGATTCTAGCATATTTTTAAATACTCCTTGATACGCGTGAAATGTAACAAATTTCGTCAATTGTTATATATCATCATATTATAGGTTATATTCAATATTCCCTATGAGTTATACGAATTTCGCTCAGTCGGTAATACAGTTTCGCTGATACGATATATAAGAACAAATGAGAAGTCCTACGACAAAGATGTTTAGTCGTGTTAGTGAGAAAGCGTAGAAGCATCAGAGGACAGTGAAATAATGTTAATGTTTAATGCCTAAAAGTAATTGTTGAGAGAAAGATTGAATTTGGGCGAAAGTGTACATAAATAGCTTCGGCATTGAGCCGTTAATAACGATTTACTTTTTATGTTACATTCTACCATTATCCTCCTTCGATACAAGGTCGTAAATGATTACTGTCCTTTAAGTTAAATTGTGACATATAAGTGCTTCTTCAGAACACCTTCGAGGACATGGATAAAATAGAATTCTTTTGTGATGCTTTGAAACGTATTCGCGTTGAAACTGAAAATGGTAAAATTTTCTTTATATATATATAAATATAAATAAATAAATATATATATATATATATATATATATATATATATATATTCTTTATTATATGTCTGGTACACACGTACATATACTTTTGACACCGAACACATACGTGCGTGCGCACGTATATATATATATATACACACATACATTAGTTTTTTTCAATGTTGTGTCACTAGGAGCAGATCGAATAACCGAAGAAGGTATACTACCGACAACAATAAATGGAATACCAATACGGAAATTATTTGTTAGTAATGTAGCACAAAGGGTATGTTTCCTATTATTGTCTGACATTCTTTTTGTTTTTTTTTCTGTTCTTTTGTTTATATCGGTTATAACAATGGTGCCTGATGAGTGGCTACCCGCCATCCATATTCATTTGAATATTTCTCTTTATCTTATCCCTCTATAAATTTTTCTTTCTCTTTTCGATCAATCAATGTCATTGTCAGACGAGAACCAATATATTAATAATTGAAATTATGATTTAAAAGATTAGAGATTTCTAATATGGAAATTAATTTTTATGAAAAGATCTGAGAAATTTTTTAAAGGTTAAATATAGAATCTTTTGTAGAGCATAATTTTGGTTATCGTCGTTTTTGTATAAAAAAAAAGGAATTCTACGTAAAGCAATATAGTTGACAAAAAATTATCCATCTATTTATTTATTTATTTTTTATCTATCGTCAAAATAAAATACAACTCAATTCGGTTAAATAATTCGTTACGAGAAAGAATTATTTCTCGTAAAGATAGTATTTATTTCAATCCTATTTTATATCAAATGAAACAATACTTGCTAAAAATTGCAAGGTAACAACTTATGATCCTCTCCTGTTGGCTTGTAAAAAAAAAAAAAATAATTATTATTTTCACGGAAAATGTATTAATTATATCTTTTACAGACTACGTATAAAGAATTGGCTGCATTATTTTCGAAATATGGAGAAGTCGAAAGTTGTTATTTGAAAACAACTGATGGTAGAAGTAATTATGCATTTGTTACGTTCAGTAATGTTATCAGCGCAATAAGGTAAGATTTTTTTATCCTTCTAGAAAGTCTATAAATATAAAATAAACTTCTATGTCTTTTTCTTTTTTTTTTTTTTTTAATTTATAGAGCAAGAGAAGATGGAAGTAAAAAAGAAATTAATTTACATAACAGAGATTTAAAAGTTATGCCAGCAGATTCATGGCATCAACCAGACAGTATACAAATTAAAAGTTATACTTTGACAAAGTATATAAATAAATCTAATAAGAAGTCTTCCACTAAAGAAACCAATCATAATGTTGTACAAAATTATATAAATGCTTCGATTGATATATTAAATGACGATTGTTTAATGCACATTTTTCTTTATTTACCAATTAAGAATAGAATTGCCATAGAAAGAGGTAAAATAATATTTGATCCCTCTCCAACGTTTCATTTTATTATCTCAAAATTCTCTAATATATGTTTTTAATTAATTCCATTCGTTATATTTTCAGTATGCAAACGTTGGAGGGATGTAGCTCAAGAATCATGGTACACCGTAAAAAAGTTGGATCTTTCCCGTCATACATGGGGAATTTCACCAAATGATAAAAAAATTTATACATCCGATTTGCGTGAAGTATTATTACGATGCGGTAGATTTTTAAAACATATAGATTTTTCGCGATGTTATGCCTGTTTAACGCAAAGTACTTTACTCATTATTGCTAGATTTTGCCATAATTTGGAAATAGTTGATTTCAGTGGACTTGACATAACTTCATCGGGCCTAGAATTATTAGCTAAGAATTGTACAAATATAAAGGAGCTTAGCATAGGTTATTCGGTCCACCTTACATCGTACATTTCTGATAAAGACTTTATAATATTATTTGAAACGAACAAAAGCTTAAGGTTTTTGAATTTTTATCACATTAACCTGACGGGCAAGTGTCTAAATTTTCTTTCATCCAATGCATTTGAAGAGCTCATTTTAAATTTTTGTAAGGAAATCCAAGAATCGCTCTTTATCAGTGTAAGTTTAATATCTATATATATATATATTTTTTTCTCAGCGATTTTATATTTAAATAAAATAATCTATATATATTTGATTAAATTTTAATATCATTGATTTAGGCATTGATGAATCTGACCAATTTGAAAAGTTTGCTGCTAAAGGACTGTATATTTGTAACAAATCGTGTATTAGAAGTAATTGGAAAATATTGCACGAATCTAAAAATATTCGAGATATCCAAAGAGTGTATATTTCTATCCGTGCCCGTATGGGAAAGCGCATTACCAATAACCCAACTTGTTAATCTCAAGGCTCTGAGACTTGTACAGAACGACTATATAAACGATGATTTTTTAATTGTTTTGGCTTCAAAATGTAGACAATTGATTTATTTAGATATTGAAGGTAAGCTGGAATTATTAAATAAAAAAAAAAAAAAAATAATAATAAACCGTCGACACAATAATACATAACAATCGAGTATATAATATTTTTCAATTAATGTAATATTAATATAATATTTTTGTTTTTCAGGCTGCTATAATGTGACTGATAAAGGTTTACAGGCTGTCGCAACTTTACCAAGATTAGAAATATTAATAATTAACAATTTGAATAAAGTAACAGCCGTAGGTTTAGACAATATGTATAACCTGAGAAAATTAGAATGCAGATCTTGTACTTCGATTACTGATGCGGGCTTGGCCATCCTCATTCATGTGGCTCCTAATTTGGAATTACTTAATCTAAGTGGTTGTAGGGGTATAACTAATGATATTATTGACGTGGCCGAATATGTTACTAGTCGTAGATCCAACAATATTTTCTTAAAAATATACATTGGTGGAACTAGCATCACCCGTTATAATCATATATCCCCCAATTTGTTATTACTTCGCGTACCTTCTATGGGAATATTTAAAGGTAACTAAATTTAAATCTGAATATAACTGTATGTGTTATTATGCAATTGATAAATTTACTAAATAATCAAACAATACAGAATATAATGATGATCAGGTCTCGCACATTAGGATATCCGGAGTTTCCAAACTCATTGATTGAAACAAAAAAAGAAAACAAAAAAAAAAAAAAAGAACAAAAAAAAAAGGAAAAAAAAAGTGCGAAGATTTAACGGGCGAAGCAAACGGGTCATTTTTCAATAATCCTTAATTCAATGCCAATAAACCGACAACCTTATTTACTGTTTTATTTACGTTTATAGTATTTGTACAAGAATCGAAAAAAAAACAAAAGAAAGAAAAAACAAAGTGTTCTTTATAAGAACAGTATTAGTACATAACTCTTGTATTTGTTTGTAAAAGGAAAAGAAAAACAAAAAAAAAATATTTGTTATATAAAATTTAACATATTATGTAATATCTATTAAAGAAAAAGTAAATAAAAGGAATAACTTAATGTATTCATCGTTTTTGATATTTTTTAATGGTTCAAGCGAACGACAATGAGTCCAGGAGCATAACTTTTCGATTCAAAAGATGAAGTTCTAGACTAGGGGACGATTTTTTCGAAAAAAAAAACCCCTTATCAACGAAAATGATTTTTTCACTGGACTTTGATGGATATCGAATTATAATTCTTTCTTTTGTTTATTTTTTGCATTAGTTTATATTCGTTGAAATATTGCACGGCTTGGACAGGCGTTTTTTGACTAAAAAATAATTACAATTTGTTATCCAATTGTATTCGAATTTTGAACTCCCATAACGTTTTGGTAACTCTTATCCAATATCGTACTTGACAATTACTTCGATATAATTATTTAACGATAAACACAGATCTAATCTAGTGTGGGTAAAGAACAAACTCAATTTGCCGCTCACATACATATACATATATTTCTTCTTTTTTTTTCTTCTTTTTTTTTGTATTTTTCTTTTTTCCTTCTTCTTCTTTTAATGTGACCATATAACATTTAGACAATTAATATAACTGCAATTATCCACATCTTTTCTCACGCAACAAAGAATTTGCACATATATTAATAATACCAGCCACAATAAAAGAACGTACATGTTTAAGATTGAAAATTAACACTGCGCACCTTGAAACTAATATCACTAATGTTTCTATCGACATATAATATATCTTGAAACCTGACATTTTAACAGCCAAACAATATTCGTTTATATTACTTTTATTTATTTATCATTAAAGATATGCCACGATAAGCGGCATTATACGAATTATCATTATCATTATAATTATTACTACCATATGTAAACATTTAAGAAACATCTCAGTTCTGGTTTTGTTGGATGGTTTAGTTGATTGTTTATTTCTGGTTATAGTTTCGCGTCTTACGCTTTTATTCATATTAACGACATATATATGTTATCATTATATTTTTTAAACATTATTATTGTAATATAGTCCGAAAAATTTTAAGCCAGATCGGAATAGGCTGATAATGCCTATACCTGTAATTACATCTATGAAAGTCGTCTTTCGACTTTATCTTTCGGATAAATGGAGATAGAAAGAAAAAGAAAAAAAGAGAAAGAAGAAGAAAGAAAGAAAAAGAAACAAAAAGAAAGAGAAAGAAAGAAAGAGACAGAGAAAAAAGAGAAAGAGAGAGAGAGAGAGAGAGAGAGAAAGAAAAAAGAGAAAGAAAGAGACAGAGAAAAAAGAGAAAGAGAGAGAGAGAGAGAGAGAGAGAGAAGAGAAGAGAAAGAAAGAGAGAGAGAGAGAGAGAGAGAGAGAGAGAAAAAAAAGGAGAAAGAGAGATAGAAATAGATAAATAGATAGAGATATAGAAAAATAGATAGATAGATAAGTAGATAGATAAATTGTTAGGTACGATCATTTTGAATAGAATTACATAAAATATCTCCATATATACCATCTATTTATGGGTATGTGTAATACAGGCCATCTGCTTTTGCCTTATATCATATAAAGTGTAATTTGCTTGGTACATATAACATCGATCACAATTACTGTCCTTTCTCTCTTATACATTTTTTCTAACATATATATATATATATATATATATATATATATATATATATATATATATATATATATGGTAATATATAATATATAAGAGAGAAAGAACAGTGATTTTGATCAATATTATGTGTACCGAGCAAATTACACTTCATGTATATATATATATATATAAATTTTAAAATCTGATGACAGTATATTTAACCGTATATTACTCACAAAAGTGATTGATATATATATATATACATACATAGATACACACACATATAGCTGTATGTGTATATATATATATATATATACATATATAACCACATGGCTTGAAATATGACATATAGTATACGGTGTGGCAATAGAGATACTATTATCTAACTGTTTAAACGTCCATGAATATAATGTTAATCGTTAAGCGACAAAGATGGTTTATCGAATGTAATCTATTGAAATTACATAAGAGAAACTTGATGTATAATTATGCGAAAAATCCATTTATAAGTATAAGTATTATATATATATATATTTTGTGTGAACACATGGACATATTTTAAGATCACACTGACACATGTACCTTTTGACAGTTAATAGACCAGAGGCCGCATTTATTTATGTAAGAGATTTCCGTATATTGCGGCTTAAATCATTTAGGTCGATCATATAGACGAAAGTGAACCATTTATATTATAATATTAATTGATTGATATTTAGCGAATTAATTATTTGTCTTATTCGAAAGATATTTTTTTTTTTTGAAATTGATCAGTTTGATAATGTCTACGATGCGAGTGTAGTATACTCTTATCGTAGGTTCGTTTAATAGATACATATATATGTACGTATATGACATAAAAGAACTACATGAGACAGTTATGAGAGACGGAATAAAGTCTTTTTCAGTAATGCGTATGCGCGTGTGTATTTGTTTGTATGTGTGTGTTTGTGTGGGTGGGTATGCGCGCGCGCGAAAGAGAAAGAGATCGTTTGTGTGGGTTGTGCGTGTGGTGTACATGTTGTGTGTGAGAGGGGAAGAGATCGTTTGTTTGTATCTGTGTATTAGTGTGTAAATAACATTCTAAAGATGTCAGGTACAGATTTTCTAAGAATAAGTTTACCTACTTTATATTCTCCCACTGATTTCTCTCGTACACCGGATGTTCATCATATTCATGTATCCTAATATCATCTCAGGGAACACATTGTATATCGGTCGGTAATTCGTTATTATATCTTATAATCCGTTTATATTCATCTTACATACTTGCCACAAATTATAATGAAAATAAATCTAACTTTTCTCTTTAATTGTATTTTTTAAAGAGAGATTAAAACTAATCAATCGAATATAAGATGACAGTGACATTTAAATGGCGTGAAATGCAATAATGATGATCGTTGGTCAGAATTTCTTTTCTCCATATATTATTCCCTCTACGTTAAATCTTCTTTTCTTTTTTCTTTTTTGATTTCCTCTCATCTCTATTCTATCTCCTTTCAACTTCGAATCGATTCCATAATATCATCCTTCTATGCGATTTTAATGGCGATACTGATGACGCATTTATCATTAATTGGTCGATAGTATTATATAATCGCAATTGGGGTTTATACTTGGTTCTTTTAAGTATAAATAATGGCCGGCGTCATCGAAATCTTATCTTTTATCGTTTGATTCTTTAAGACAATATATGAGGGGATGAGATAAACTATGAAAAACGTTTTTCGCGATTAACTATCACAAAAGATGATAGCAATGATAATAATACATAAGGAAAAATAATGCCACTGTCTGATACGGTCGAACTAAAAGTAAATAATAACTAATTTAAGAGTACTGAACTCTTATATAAGTGGTCAAGTATGTAAGAGTTACATTTATTCAGGATTGCACATTCGCCAGACGTGTCGGAGTGGTCGGTTCAAGATCCATGGTGCGGCATACCCAACCAGCAATATCAACTTCTTCCGATTCGGCAGTTTTAATCCAATCGTGATTCTAAAATTTGTTATCGTATTATAAATTGCACCGATCTACACCCTACCTTCCCCTCCTCGCCCCACAACCCAAGCGATACAATCTCTCGTTAAGTTTATTTATTCGAATAATCTTAATTATTTACCATAAGCGTCTTCAAGTCAGCCCTCTCGGATGGATTCTTCTTCAAGCAACGATCAACGAAATCAGTGAATTCTTCGCTGAAATAGCCAGCTGGAAGTTTTGGCGGTGATTCATTGACGATGTAATCCAATAACTCAAATATCGCCATTGGTCTTGGGCTGCTTCCGCCTATAGTACGCAAATTTTAATATCAATATCATACAGCGCATTCGCAATAGTTAGTTAGCTTTATAGATCGACTGGATACGCCCAAGGAGCGATTGCCTCGAATAATACGAAACAATTCATTTTCGAAAATTAAGTATTTTGCAAATCGTGTAAAAAACAAACAAAAAAAAAAGTGGAAATTTTGGCGGTGATTCATTGACGATGTAATCCAATAACTCGAATATCGCCATTGGTCTTGGGCTGCTTCCGCCTATAGTACGCAAATTTTAATATCAATAGCGTACAGCGCATTCGCAATAGTTAGTTAGCTTTATCGATCGACTAGATACGCCCAAGGAGCTATTGCCTCGAATAATGCAAAATAACTTATTTTTGAAAATTAATTATTTTGAACATTATGTAAAAAAACAAACAAAAAAAAGTGGAAATTTTGGCGGTGATACATTGACGATGTAATCCAATAACTCGAATATCGCCATTGTTCTTGGACTTCTTCCGCCGACAGTACACAAATATTAATATCCGTATCGTTCAGCGCATACGCAATAGTTTGTTAGCTTTATCGATCGCCTGGATACTCCCAAGGACCGATTGCCTCGAATAATACGAAACAATTCATTTTCGAAAATTATGTATTTTGCAAATTGTGTAAAAAACAAACAAAAAAAAAAGTGAAAATTTTGGCGGTGATTCATTGACGATGTAATCCAATAACTCGAATATCGCCATTGGTCTTTGGCTGCTTCCGCCTACAGTACGCAAATATTAATATCCGTACCGTACGCGCATTCGCAATAGTTAGTTAGCTTTATCGATCGCCTGGATACTCCCAAGGAGCGATTGCCTCGAATAATGCAATACAACTTAATTTCGAAAATTAATTATTTTGAAAATTATGTAAAAAAAAACGAAATAAAATGTGGAAGTTTTGGCGGTAATTCATTAACGATGTAATCCAATAACCCGCATATCGCCATTGGTCTTAGGCTACTTCCGCCTACAGTACGCAAATATTAATATCCGTAGCGTTCCGCGCATTCGCAATAGTTTGTTAGCTTTATCGATCGCCTGGATACTCCCAAGGAGCGATTTCCTCGAATAATGCAAGACAACTTAATTTCGATAATTAATTATTTGGAAAATTATGTAAAAGAAAACGAAATAAAATGTGGAAGTTTTGGCGGTAATTCATTAACGATGTAATCCAATAACCCGCATATCGCCATTGGTCTTAGGCTACTTCCGCCTACAGTACGCAAATATTAATATCCGTAGCGTTCCGCGCATTCGCAATAGTTTGTTAGCTTTATCGATCGCCTGGATACTCCCAAGGAGCGATTTCCTCGAATAATGCAAGACAACTTAATTTCGATAATTAATTATTTGGAAAATTATGTAAAAGAAAACGAAATAAAATGTGGAAGTTTTGGCGGTTATTCATTAACGATGTAATCCAATAACCCGCATATCGCCATTCGTCTTAGGCTACTTCCGCCTACAGTACGCAAATATTAATATCCGTATCGTTCAGCGCATACGCAATAGTTTGTTAGCTTTATCGATCGCCTGGATACTCCCAAGGACCGATTGCCTCGAATAATACGAAACAATTCATTTTCGAAAATTATGTATTTTGCAAATTGTGTAAAAAACAAACAAAAAAAAAAGTGAAAATTTTGGCGGTGATTCATTGACAATGTAATCCAATAACTCGAATATCGCCATTGGTCTTTGGCTGCTTCCGCCTACAGTACGCAAATATTAATATCCGTACCGTACGCGCATTCGCAATAGTTAGTTAGCTTTATCGATCGCCTGGATACTCCCAAGGAGCGATTGCCTCGAATAATGCAATACAACTTAATTTCGAAAATTAATTATTTTGAAAATTATGTAAAAAAAAACGAAATAAAATGTGGAAGTTTTGGCGGTAATTCATTAACGATGTAATCCAATAACCCGAATATCGCCATTGGTCTTAGGCTACTTCCGCCTACAGTACGCAAATATTAATATCCGTACCGTACCGCGCATTCGCAATAGTTTGTTAGCTTTATCGATCGCCTGGATACTCCCAAAAGGAGCGATTGCCTCGAATAATGCAAGACAACTTAATTTCGAAAATTAATTATTTTGAAAATTATGTAAAAAAAACGAAATAAAATGTGGAAGTTTTGGCGGTAATTCATTAACGATATAATCCAATAACTCGAATATCGCCATTGGTCTAAGGCTACTTCCGCCTACAGTACGCAAATATTAATATCCGTACCGTACCGCGCATTCGCAATAGTTTGTTAGCTTTATCGATCGCCTGGATACTCCCAAAAGGAGCGATTGCCTCGAATAATGCAAGACAACTTAATTTCGAAAATTAATTATTTTGAAAATTATGTAAAAAAAACGAAATAAAATGTGGAAGTTTTGGCGGTAATTCATTAACGATGTAATCCAATAACCCGCATATCGCCATTGGTCTTAGGCTACTTCCGCCTACAGTACGCAAATATTAATATCCGTAGCGTACCGCGCATTCGCAATAGTTTGTTAGCTTTATCGATCGCCTGGATACTCCCAAGGAGCGATTGCCTCGAATAATGCAATACAACTTATTTTCGAAAATTAATTATTTTGAAAATTATAGAAAAAGAAAACGAAAAAAAAGTGGTAGTTTTGGCGGTGATTCATTGACGATGTAATCCAATAACTCGAATATCGCCATTGGTCTTAGGCTACTTCCGCCTACAGTACGCAAATATTAATATCCGTACCGTACCGCGCATTCGCAATAGTTTGTTAGCTTTATCGATCGCCTGGATACTCCCAAAAGGCGCGATTGCCTCGAATAATGCAAGACAACTTAATTTCGATAATTAATTATTTTGAAAATTATGTAAAAAAAAAACGAAATAAAATGTGGAAGTTTTGGCGGTGATTCATTAACGATGTAATCCAATAACCCGCATATCGCCATTGGTCTTAGGCTACTTCCGCCTACAGTACGCAAATATTAATATCCGTAGCGTACCGCGCATTCGCAATAGTTTGTTAGCTTTATCGATCGCCTGGATACTCCCAAGGAGCGATTGCCTCGAATAATGCAATACAACTTATTTTCGAAAATTAATTATTTTGAACATTATGTAAAAAAACAAACAAAAAAAAGTGGAAATTTTGGCGGTGATACATTGACGATGTAATCCAATAACTCGAATATCGCCATTGTTCTTGGACTTCTTCCGCCGACAGTACACAAATATTAATATCCGTACCGTACCGCGCATTCGCAATAGTTTGTTAGCTTTATCGATCGCCTGGATACTCCCAAAAGGCGCGATTGCCTCGAATAATGCAAGACAACTTAATTTCGATAATTAATTATTTTGAAAATTATGTAAAAAAAAAACGAAATAAAATGTGGAAGTTTTGGCGGTGATTCATTAACGATGTAATCCAATAACCCGCATATCGCCATTGGTCTTAGGCTACTTCCGCCTACAGTACGCAAATATTAATATCCGTAGCGTACCGCGCATTCGCAATAGTTTGTTAGCTTTATCGATCGCCTGGATACTCCCAAGGAGCGATTGCCTCGAATAATGCAAAACAACTTATTTTCGAAAATTAATTATTTTGCAAATCATGTAAAAAACAAACAAAAAAAGTGGAAATTTTGGCGGTGATTCATTGACGATGTAATCCAATAACTCGAATATCGCCATTGGTCTTAGGCTACTTCCGCCTACAGTACGCAAATATTAATATCCGTAGCGTACCGCGCATTCGCAATAGTTAGTTAGCTTTATCGATCGACTAGATACACCCCAGCAGCTATTGCCTCAAATAATGCAAAACAACTTATTTTCGAAAATTAATTATTTTGAAAATTATGGGAAAAAAAAAGAAAAAAAGTGGTAGTTTTGGCACTGATTCATTAACGATGTAATCCAATAACTCGAATATCGCCATTGGTATTAGGCTACTTCCGCCTACAGTACGCAAATATTAATATCCGTAGCGTACCGCGCATTCGCAATAGTTTGTTAGCTTTATCGATCGCCAGGATATGCCCAAGGAGCGATTGCCTCGAATAATGCAATACAACTTATTTTCGAAAATTAATTATTTTGCAAATTATGTAAAAAAAAAAAAAAATAAAAAAAAACGAAAAAGTGGTAGTTTTGGCCTTGATTCATTAACAATGTAATCCAATAACTCGAATATCGCCATTGGTCTTAGGCTACTTCCGCCTACAGTACGCAAATATTAATATCCGTACCGTACCGCGCATTCGCAATAGTTTGTTAGCTTTATCGATCGCCAGGATATGCCCAAGGAGCGATTGCCTCGAATAATACGAAACAACTTATTTTCGAAAATTAATTATTTTGCAAGTCGTGTAAAAAAAAAAAAAAAAGAAACATATACCTCGATTTGAGAAATTATTTCGATAGAATGAAACATCCTATATGATTCAATTATCATTGAATGATCAATCCTATGTTCCGTGCCACGTCCTTTTTGCCTGACTTGTCGTTATGGCCATTTAATATTTCAACTAATCAATCATTACATGTAATTATTAATTATTGTAAATATAACAATTAAACGAACTTATATGTGCTTTGTTCTATATTGCATTTTGTATAATGCCTCAATCTTTGAGTAGAAATATTTTTTTTATAGAATTAAATTTTTCCCCATAAACATATATTTTCAATGCATTTAATAAATATGTCTGAGAGTACCACCGGTGGTACACGTGGCACGGAACGTGTTAAAAAACCGCAGAATAACGCGTCACAAGCAAAAGAGAGAGAGAGAGAGAGAGAGAGAGAGAGAGAGAGAGAGAGAGAGAGAGAGAGAGAGAGAGAGAGAGAGAGAGAGATCGAAAAGAATTTTGACAAACGTATATAAGCGTCCGTAACACTCAAAAGGTTAAAATCATGCAAATTATTTGGATACGAACTATGTCCAGGTGACTGTTGAGCCGGTGTAGCTTCGCTGGTACTTGCTGCAGCAGCACCCTCCGTTGAAGAAGATTGTTGACTTCCTATTGGTGTCGCAAATATCTCTGCCAATGTCTTTTCGTCGGGTGGTGGAATCGGATACATGCCAATGGCCATTTCAACCAATGACAAACCCAACGACCAAATGTCGCTTTGTACGGAATAATGAGTACCTTGCAAACGTTCTGGCTGTAAACGTGAATATACAATTATTAGTATGCAAAATATCCCTTTAGGTATGACATTACAAGAGGACCGATATTTCCGATTAAATATATTTACCGACATATAACTTCTGGTACCAACGAATGAATTAGCCATGGAATCAATCAATTGACCGGATACACCAAAATCACAAATCTTTATTTCTCCTGCGCTATTTACGAGAATGTTGCTTGGTTTAACATCACGATGCATGATAGCGTGCTTGTCGCGCAAATAACTTAGACCTTTCAGCACCTGAGGATGGAAAAAAAAGGAAAAAAAAAAAAAAAAAAAAAAAAAAGCCACTTTTATAACATATTTTTATATCATATTTATCATATATATACATGTGTATATATATATATATGAATACATAGATAAATAGATAGATACCCAGTAGAATCATAAAAGGAAAGAATACACAATGCATCGATACGGACGCGAGCCCGTATACATGGTATATACACATAACTAATATACAAACACGATTGAAGCGAACTGAACTGAGCTGTAAAAACAGTACCAACAAATTAAATGTTGAAGTTATTATCATATAAAACATCATTAAACAAATAATTGAGACGACACAATGGAGACACAAGGGATATCTGCAAAAAATCTTTGGTCAAATTTGAACAATTCTATCTCGCAGTCCTTAAAAAAAAGATTAACCGAAACAGAAATCGAAGCTCTTCATAGCGAATTGATAACTACAGATCATTTAATACCTTTGGAAGAGTTATGCGCGAAATTAAATACGGATCTGATGAACGGTCTTACCGAGAAAGATGCTAAACAATTACTTAAGAAAAATGGACCGAACGTTTTGTCTCCGCCAAAGGAAACACCTGAATTTATCAAATTTTTACTATGCATGTTCAGCGGTTTCGCAAGCCTATTGTGGATTTGCGCGATTCTATGTTTCCTACTAGTACTCATCAGTTATTTAATGAAAGAAGAACAAACTGGAATCGAATGGTTGGGTGTTATAATAATCGTGATATGTCTCATATCTGGAATATTTGCTTACATACAGGAAAGCAAGAATACAAAAGTTATGGATTCGTTCAAGAAGATGGTACCTACATTTGCTACAACGATTAGAGATGGAAACAAGGTACGCCTCGGTACCGAGGAATTGGTACTCGGTGATTTGGTAGAGATCAGACTTGGAGATAAAATACCTGCCGATATCAGGATAATTAAATGTAACGGATTGAGGGTTGAAAATTCGAGTATTACCGGTGAAAATGAACCGGTCGTTCGTACGGACTATCCAACGGATCGAAACCCATTGGAATCTTCTAACGTCGCCTTTTTCTCTTCGTTTGCCGTTGCTGGGGATGGTACGGGTATAGTTATTGCCGTCGGGGACAGCACGATGATCGGCAGATTGGCAGGATTAACGTCTTGCGTAAAAAAAACTGAAACGCCGATCGCTAAAGAGATCAAACATTTCGTTCATATTATCACGGTGGTTGCTATAATCTTTGGTATAATATTTTTTGGACTTTCCCTCATGTTAGAACCGAATTTGGTAAAAGCCTTCACGTATTTGCTTGGCATCATTATCGCCAACGTGCCTGAAGTCTTGCTGATAACAGTTACGACATGTTTGACCTTAACCGCGACAAAAATGGCTAATAAGAATTGTCTCGTGAAGAATTTGGAGGGCGTTGAAACTCTTGGTTCCACATCGACGATTTGTTCCGATAAGACTGGAACTCTAACTCAAAATAGGATGTCGGTTTCGCATATATGGTTTGGATATAATACGTTTTCTTTCTCGCAGACGGAAAAGATCGGCGCGGAAAAAGATATATTGATGGAGAAACCTGCCTTCAATAACGTCTTGAGAGATGCCACCCTTTGTCTACGCGCTGAATTCACAGCAGAAAGTACACTTGTGGTACCGATTGAACAACGTAATGTTATAGGCGACGCATCGGAGACCGGTATACTACGTTTCTGCGAGCACATACACGCTACCGAAACGTTTCGTCAGAAATATCCAAAAGTAGCCGAGATACCATTTAATTCTACTCTCAAATATCAATTGTCGATACACCGTAATGTTAATTCATACATACTGATCATGAAAGGTGCGCCGGAAGTAATATTGGATTATTGCACGACGATACTGACTATGGACGGTCAAACGAAAAACATGGAAGTTTCCGATATACAAACAATAAAGCATGCCTGTACTGAATTAGCATATTTAGGTGAACGAGTGTTAGCTTATAGCGATCTAACGTTATCCGGGAATATATACGGCCCTAATTATCAATTTAACACGAACTCTCAGAATAAATATAACTTTCCAATGAAAGGTTACAGGTTTGTTGGCCTAATAAGTTTGATAGATCCACCTAGGCCTGGCGTACCAGAAGCGGTTCAAAAATGTCGTACGGCTGGTATAAAAGTGATCATGATAACTGGTGATCATCCAGTAACGGCAATGGCCATAGCTAGAAAAGTTGGTATTATAAGCGAAGGGCACGAAACTAAATATGAAATAACCTTGCTGAGTGATAATCAACCATCTTTCACGGTTGTACCTGATATTGTGACAGATGCTATAATCCTAACAGGCGCAGAATTAAGAAGTATGGATGTCGATGATCTGGATAATATTATTAAGAATTACGAGGAGATCGTTTTTGCTCGTACCACGCCACAGCAAAAGTTGATGATAGTGGAAAGTTGTCAACGACTGGGAGAAATTGTAGCTGTTACTGGGGATGGAGTAAACGATGCACCTGCTCTAAGAAAAGCTGATATAGGAGTAGCTATGGGAATCACAGGATCGGACGTAGCGAAAAATGCAGCAGACATGATACTTATGGATGATAACTTTGCATCTATTGTTACAGGAGTGGAAGAAGGTAGATTGATATTTGACAATTTAAAAAAATCCATTGCTTATACATTAACGTCCAGTGTACCAGAAATGTTACCGATGTTGGCCAGTCTTATGTTCGCCATTCCTTTACCATTTATTATTGAAATGGTACTTTGTATTGATGTTGGAACTGATTTAATTCCTGCTATATCGCTAGCCTATGAAAAAGCAGAATTAGATATCATGCAACGAGCACCTAGAAATCCTCAGTATGATAGATTAGTCAATAAACGTTTGATATCTATTACTTATGGTCAGATTGGAATGACCCAAGCTGCAGCAGGTTTCTATACTTATTTTATGGTTTTAATGCTGAATGGATTCTTGCCATATCGCCTATTAGGATTAAGATATGATTGGGAGAACAAAGCGATTAATGATCTTGAAGATTCGTATGGGCAAACATGGACTTATAAGGCTAGAATGGAATTACTCAATGAAGCACGCACCGGATACTTCCTATCTCTTGTTATAACACAAATGATAGATTTAGTAATGTGTAAAACAAGGCGTAATTCTATTTTTCAACAAGGAATGGACAATTGGTTTTTAAACTTTTCCTTTGTATTTGAAATTATTTTAACAGGGATGCTTCTATATATACCAGGAACAGAGAAAATATTTAAGACTATGCCCTTAGTTCTTTATTGGTATTGGCCTTGTTTACCACTTGCAATATTTCTTTGGGTTTATGATGAATTCAGAAGACTTTGTATTCGTTTGTTTCCAGGATGCCTTATCGAACGAGAAACGTATTATTAATTTTTTTTTACTTGGGATAAGTAGTATATATGTAGTTAATATCAGCCAATGTTTAAGTATCTAGTTATTTAAGTATAGTATAATGGTTTTTGTCATTGTACCATTGATTGTATCTTTTCAAAGATTAATAACAAATTATTTATGGTACAAAAACCAATATGTTTGGATATTAATAATAAGAAGAAGATATTACTTACAGCGGACGTAATAGTGCCCAGAATAGGTTCAGGAATTCTTCCAGCTTTTTTCAATATCAAATCTAATGATCCTCCATCCATGTATTCCATGCATATGCTAATCTCACCATCGCTGTAACAAAAAAGTCACAACAATGCATAGGATATATTATTTTGAGATAAACTTTGATTTTAAGTTATATACTTTAATGAATATACTAACCTGTAAAAAGCACCATAGAAGCCAACTATGTGAGCAAAGTTACATTCGTGTAATACTTTCAATTCCCTTATGATTTGTTTTTTAATAGCTGGCTTTACTTCCAAATGAATCAACTGAAATGATATTAACAGGATAACAAGTTAAAGTATTTTTCTGTAAGTACATATATGTATATATATATAAATTTTGATCAAATGATCATACCTTTCTTGCCATAATAAGTCCATACTTTTTATGCCTGACTTTCATAACAACTCCGCCATTGCCAGCGCCCAGTTCGCCAAGTTTCTCAAAATCATCATCGCATAATTCTCCTACCTTCTCTTTTTGTCCTAAGAAACTTTCTAATCTCTTTCTTTGCTCCTCATCCATCTCTAATTCTTCTAATCTTTCTTGAATAGCATCAATACTCATTTTTCCCATTACACCACTAATTGAGATATGAAGAATAAAATAACAGTTTAATGGAATACTAGATTAGATCGAAGCACACAAAACAATTAATTATTAAAAGTTAATATAATTAGTACTTACTCAGGTATAACGGGTGGTTCTGAATATGTAGGCAGTGGTGGGACTGATGGTGATGGAGACACAGCTGGAACCGGTTCAATCGAGCCAGGGGGCAACGTCAAGTTTAATTTGTTTTTTGACATTTTTTATGTGAAGAAGTATCACCAACGCAATAAATCAATTCTAAGTTGTATAAAATATATGTATACGTTTAATGCGTGAGGATTTATTAAAATTAATATATATAATAAGAACTTTTCCACAGAGAGAATCAATAGGATAATTATTTCACTTAAATAAAAATTATTTCTTACAGGCGTAGGTTCTGTACACAAAAAAATGTTCTTTATCCTTTTCTTTGTAACGTTTTCTTCTTTCTCTCCTCCTTTTTTTTTTTTCGTTTGTCAAAATTTATTGTCTTTGTTCCAACAACACTCAGTATAGTAATAACTTAGAAATCTAAGTTATTACTTACGATGTTGTCTTTAAATGTTCCGTGAGAAAATCGTTATTCTCTTTGATCTGTCAATCTCTCACAACTCAGTCTTGAGAGTGTATATATATATATATATATATATATATAGACACACAGATACACGTATATATATATTTAATCGAGGAGAGAATTATCTTTCCGATTTATTTGTATTTTATTTAATTATTATTATTACTTTTTTTTCTCTTTTTCTTTCTCTTAAAATCAATACCGACGATAGAAAATCAAAATACAAATATTCGTAATATATATTCTCTTTCGAGATATTTCATTCAAGAAAACAATACTGGTTACCGACTCTTTTTCGGAGAGCCGCGAAATTAACGTTGAACGATAGATAGATAGAACGCACACAGCTTAATCCGAAAATCATAGACTATATTCGAAGAGTCACAATAGTTCGATGATAAATTGTATCTTATATGGATATTATCCTTTATACTTATAAGAACCGATATACTTTTTTATCGAAGGAAATAAATATCACAATACACCTTTTCTATCCTTATTAATTATCTCTACGTTTCGTTAAATTATTGTCGAAGTTAAAATCAAGACTGTCCGTAACTTATTGACTCGCCCTATGGCCGTAAACTATAGTGCTCCCAGGAGCGTATCTATCGTTCAATGTACTTCGACTTTTTAAACCGAAATAGCTGAGAAATGAAAATTTTATTTGTTATTAAATTTACCATATGTTAGATATTACCATTAAATTTTACTTACGAATAATAAGTTGCCAGGTGTATTATTTGACGATCACATCAAGAATAACAGGATTTCTATTTATACGTTCTTAAAATGACATTCAATTGTTTTTTTCACCAAAATATCAATATTTATCAATTTAAATGTTTGAGAAGAATGAATCGAGATAGATGATATGGTTTCGATTGATGATCAAGGAATATAAATTTTCATGATCCTTCTTTAACATTACGAAATATATAAATAAATGATTTGAAAATAAATGAAATTATGTACTACCTATGTATTCAAAATAAAGTTATTGTAAGTTGGTACCACTGTTACGTACAGGAAGTAAGCTACCGTTCGTCAGACGTTCTTTCCTTAACGGTCGTGCTGTTAGAAGGTACGTATGGAACAATATTTTACGTTTATAGAATCCGTTTGCATCTATCACTCTACCATATTATTTGTTTAAACGGATATCTATTTATTCTGTATATGTTTCTGCGTATGTTTATATATCTTTTCTGATAAATATTCCGTGTTGATCGTTTAAAATGGCGAAATGTTTGTCCGTCGAATATCGTCTTGTTGCAATTGTCGACCCTGCGACACTGCTTCCCTACGAAAAAAAATGTTGATTTAGTATTATCACAATTATTATGTTAATCTTTTTTTCTTTTTGCTTATTTGATTTCAGAACACAATGGGTCGTTATTCCTACGAGCCACTAAATGCTACGAAATCATGCAAGGCACGAGGCTCTAATCTTCGTGTGCACTTCAAGGTAAATATATTATCGAAGACATATGTTTACCTATTAACGTATGTATGTCGTTATATATCGTTCGTTTGTCAATGACGATTGTTATTTTTTTAGAACACACATGAAACTGCCCGTGCTATTAAAAACATGGCTTTACGTAGAGCACAAAAATATTTGAAGAATGTGATTGAACACAAAGAGTGCGTACCATTCAGAAGATTCAATGGTGGTGTGGGTCGATGTGCTCAGGCGAAACAATTTGGTACAACTCAAGGTAAATATTTAAAAATAATAAAAATGTTTTAAATTATTGAAAATAATACACACTTCTACTTTTAAATTATTTTCAACGCGATACGTTACGATAACATTCGATATCTTAACCACTTAAGGAGACGTATGCTTTCAGGACGTTGGCCAAAGAAATCTGCTGAGTTCTTGTTGCAACTTCTGAAAAATGCCGAGAGTAATGCTGACTACAGGGGATTGGACGTGGAACGTCTCGTTATCGATCATATACAAGTCAATCATGCGCCCTGCTTACGTAGAAGAACGTACAGAGCGCACGGTCGTATTAATCGTTAGTACATTTGTATTATTTAAGTTTTTTTTTTTTTTTTTTTTATATATTTTTATATATATATTTTTTTTTATTTCTTAAAAAAAAAAACAAAAAAGAAAGAAAAAATATTTATTATATTTATTTATTAATATTACACTTATCGTTATGGTTTTTTGCACAGCTTATATGAGTTCTCCCTCCCATATCGAAGTTATATTGACCGAAAAGGAGGATATCGTTTCCAAGGCAACGGAAGAGGAGCCCTCTAAGAAAAAATTGAGTAAGAAGAAGCTCGCTAGGCAAAAGGAAAAAATGATGAGGGAGTAATTTTTATTTATAATTATCTATTAAAGGTACAGAAAACAAAATTTGAGGACTACTTTTTTTTTTCATATATTTTCTTATCTACTTCCTTTTTAAACTCCGTCATCGATGGATAGAATCGGTGATTATAAAAATGGTCTATAAAATCATTTCGGATATTAAAGGGGATATACTTTTGTCTCACGTAGTCGTCGATACTTTACAATTACAATTAAAAGAATAATTTTTCAAAAAATAAATATACTTTTTTGTTTGCGTCTCATAAAATAAAAAAAAAAAAGAAAATTCTTAAATAGATTAAGAAAAAAAAAAGAATATCTTAAAATGTCCCCCGATTAAAAGATATATTACAGGTCATTTTCATAATCTCTGATTTCAATTAATGCGTCGTCACGTATCCAGCGTGAAACATTTGAGTTTCTCGCCATAAAATATGACTGCGGTCAGGCGATGGAACGTAAGCGGGGGAATATTAAATATGCAATAGGATCTGCGGTCAAGTTTCTAAATTTATGCCAAACTTTTTTATCTCTTTTACCCACTGAAAAGGATAACGACGGTATTGTCATGCTAAAATGGAGAGATAGCATAAATTCAAGAACTTTTGAATTCGCATTATCGTGTTTACAACTCGACGATAATTGGACGATAAATTAAGCTTGTTCAATAGTTTTTATTTTTCTCTAATGATTCAATACTTACTACATAAAATGTGTTAGAAAGGGCGAAGATAAATATAGCATGAACGTACACGTAGATTTTTACGAATACATAGAATCATCATTGCTTTATTCAACGTAAAACTTTTTCTTCATTGCTCCTTGTTCTCTTGTTTCTTGTAAACTTACATTTTATTATTCGCTTTCATATGATTGATATGATGTTTTTTTTTGTTCTTTTTCTTTTTTTTTTTTGTTTTTTATTTTAATTTATAAATGCTTAATGAGAGACGTTGGAACGTAAAAAGATTAATTAATTCGTTATGTTAGAGCATAATAGTACGAAAGAATTAAATGGGGGGTATACATAATAAGATATTGCATTATGTAACGCTATACATAAGTAAATACGTATATTTAATAGGGATTTACCACTAATCGAAATTATGGATATATCCGATACGAGATAACAAATAATTTTCGACCCAAAACCTTCCTTCCGAGTATTTGACACATCTTTGATATTTAAACAATTATCATCGATCTAGCGTGATCCTAATGGCGCATATTATCTACAAGTAACGAGATAATAGTAATATAATAACATAATCAAAATCGATACTCTTAACGCAAACACTCCTTATATTTGTACCTTTTACAGAGTAAAACTTTTCAATTGATTTTTTCTTTTCTTTTTTTTTGCGTTGGCCTTTTTTTAGTCTTGTACAGGGCGGATCAAAAGTTTTTAGGTGATTTCAAAAAAAAAAAAAAAAAAAAAAAAGAAAAGAAAAAGAAAAAGAAAACATTAATTAAACTTTCTCCGTGACACTAAGGGCTTTAGCAGGTAAACTTCTAGCTTTACAAACTGGTTTTGTTATTCGAACAAAAAAAAAAAAAAAAAACAAAAAAAGGAACAAAAACAACAAGATTAGTCCAAAGAATCTCGAAGTAGGATTGATCGGTTTTTTATTATTTTTCTTTTTTGTTTTTCTTTCAATTCACCCAGGAACTTCTTGCTCAACCCGTACGAATAACGAAATTAGAAAAGATTTTCGAAGGATGACGAGAAGATAATGTTTTTTTTTCTTTTCATCTAATCGAACGATAATACAAATTAGAAGTCGTCGAGCCTGTCGTCTCAATTTTTTTTTCTAAACATACACATAATAGACGTCTAAGTAATACTTGCGAATACTTCTTTTGGGAAACGAACTCTCTCCCACCATTTTTTTCATCCTATATCCGTGTACGCGTCGCTACTTAATTATATTATTTAAATAATTGTTTTTTTTTCTCCCCTCTTTTTCGTCTTCATTTTTTTTTTGTCTTTTTCTATTTTTCTTTTTTTTTTTCTCTTATGTCTTTTTTTTCTGCGCACGTTCCTTACGCAAGGAAAAATGTTATTGTTGATTAAATGTTATTATCAATAAATGCTTATTATTGATAGTATGATAGAATATCGGTGTACGCGCCTATAACTCGTACGTATAATTTGTGATAACGAAGAAATATCAAAAAGTATTGCAAAGAGAAGGAGAGAATGCGTGTGTGAGACGGACTGTACAGGACTCGTCGAGGAACGCAACGTCGTTGTTTTTTTAAAAAGCCAATGTCAAGAAAGCGGTTCGCGAGTTGTGTTTGGTAAAAACAGGCACAGTAAACCGCCACCTGAAAAATAACGAGAAAACATTAAAAAAAAAAAAAAAAAAAAAAAAAAAAAAAAACAAAGGTTAACGTGAAAAAGAGATAAAGGTCGAAATAAAGTTTGAAGATTTGAGACGAGGGAAAGAAAAGTTGTTCGATGGGATTCCAAAAGTTTCTTCGGGTGATATCGAGGAATCGTTTTTCTTTCTTCTTTTTTTTATGAGCTTAACGTAACGAAGTTTCGTAGTTTCACAAGTTACACTCTCGTAGTTTTAAGAATCCGAGATAAACGAAACGAAACGAAACGAAAAAATTGGCTCAATAAATCTCTGATTTTCAAGATAACTCGGAGTCATAACTTTTGGCCCATCACCTATGACAACTTTGAGATAAGGTAAATAATTAAATGAAAGTAAATAAATGAGAATAAGAAACGAAGATTGGGCTTACCGATCAAGAGACCAGCGACGATGAATGTTGGTGCCGGACAATACATGTCCAATAGTTGTGCTATAACGATATTACCGATAATACCGCCGAGACGTGCGGCGACCATCGATATTGCAATACCGGTTGCACGTAAATGAGTTGGAAAGACTTCGGTGATCAGACAGTCCAATGCAGCGTTACCGCAACTGATCACACCGCTGAAGAAGGCCGAGACGATAAGATTGTGATATTTGTTGTACACGAAGTACAATCCGATCGAACAGAGCCCCGACGAGAGCGTACTGAACACTGGAGGAAGGATTAAGGTAGAAACGAAAATAGAAATTATTTCAAAAGAAAAGATAAGAGAACAAAAAAGAAGGAACGTATATACAGGGCCCTACCAAAAGTTCTTCTCCAAGCGATTTTAAATATCGATTGATCGTAAATCACTTTTCCGATTACATTTTCTTCCTTGGCTCCGTAATTAGGTATATATATACCTAATAATAATAATCAATAATAATAATCCATATATATATATACGTATATATATATAGTTTTACGATTTGTGTGTAAAAAAAAAAAAAAAATAAAGAAACAAAACTAATAATCAGCCCAATAAGGGTAATTCGGATTTTTAAGATCGCCTGTGGAACACTTTCGGTCTTTTGTGTCTTATTCATGGGGTAAAAAAAGAGAATAAAGACAAATTAGATCTTTATAGAAATTACCAAGGAAAAATTTGCGACCAAGACGATCCATTCCCAGAACGGCAACGATATTTGCCGGTATGGCCGAGGCCACGGTAATAAGTGACTCCATAAAAACGGAAGAACCGATTTTATCATTGCAAATATTTTCAATACGATGGGAGCCCTTGTTGACGACGTAATCGGTGACCTCGCATATAGACGTTGATTGGCCCGGATGATCCCGATGGAATTCGTCGAATCGATTGAACAACTCCGGGAACCACATCATTAACCCATAATAACCGATATGGAAGGTGAAGTTTATAATGATGGAGACCACGGTGAAACGGAGTATCGGTGAGACGAATAATTGACGGCTGTTATCAATTATGTCACCGAGCATCATCTTGCATTTACTCTTTTCCTCGATGCCGGCCTTGACGGGCTCTGGTTCTTGGAAGTCATCGAGGATCAGTTCTTTTACCTGAGAAAAGTTAATGTTTTTTTTTCTTTTCTTTTCTTTTCTTTTTTTTTACAATCAAAAATTACAGTACCTGCGTAGAAAGAGATAGAGGAACGATGATAAAAATGGAAGATGG
Source organism: Dolichovespula sylvestris (assembly GCA_918808275.2). Lineage (NCBI taxonomy): Eukaryota > Metazoa > Arthropoda > Insecta > Hymenoptera > Vespidae > Dolichovespula > Dolichovespula sylvestris. The sequence goes on from OU964968.1 coordinate 6,277,113, forward strand.
TGACGGAGACGGATTATTCAATGTAACGTGACTTACGTTTTTATATAAAATGTGTACATATTTTTATATATTTTTTTCTTTTTTTTTTATTAAAAATGTGACGAAGTGTATTTTTCTTTTATATGTAAAATGTGGACATAGTGTATCCGTATGTATATATATATATATATATATATATATATATATATATATATATATTTATATATAAATGTAAATTGACAAATTGTATATTTGTTATATACGTATAAAAAATATGTGACGAGGTGTATGTTTTGTGTATGGAACGAAGAAAAAAAAAAAAACAAAAAAAAAGAAATGAAAAGAAAAAATATTGGCTTACCGTATAACTGTCGCGAGATCTGCCGGTATTAATGGCATAGATACCGCGGAAGATATCAAGAGCTTCCTGATATCTTCCGCATGATAATAGATATTTGGGGGATTCTGGGAGCAGCAGGAGCAGCCCCGCCACGATGAACGACGGAGCAGCGCAGATCAGCAGGAAAATTCTCCAGGAATTATATGTGAACGCCGCACTAGTGATACCGATGTCCTGAGGGATGATCAACCATGCCAGTCCTTAATAAAGAAGGAAAATAGAAAAAAGGATAAGAAAAAGGGAACAGCAATTGATTATGATTTTTCTCTCTCGTTTTTTTTTTTTTTCTTTTTTTTTTTTTTTAATGGCGATCTTACCAGCAACGAAGAGATTTCCGAGTGTCCAGAAAGCAGCCATGAATGAAAGCATGGAGCCTCGTTTTGATTTTGGTTGGAACTCGGCGAAATACGACCAGATGACCGGGCCACTTCCTCCGAGTCTAAAAGAGACGTGGGGGAGGGGGGGGGGGGGGGGGGGGAGAGAAAGAAAAATTGTCATATCGATTTGCATTGAATAATTACACAATTTTCATTGGAGACTTTTTGAGGATTTTAAAACAGATTTCTGTTTTTTGTTTCGTTTTTTTTTCTTTTTTTTTTTTTTTATATTTTCCTTTTCCCCTCCTTTCTTTTTATTTTCCTTCACATTTAATTTGATTTAACAATCCCGCAATATCTCCGATAATATTAATTGAGGGATGGACGGTTCGGAAGTCGTTAGGCGTGCCTGAAAGTTTTTAGATGTAGGCTTTTAAAAATCGCTTAAACTTTTTCGAGAGCTTTACAGACTGATTTTTTCGTTTGTTTTTCCTTTTTGTAGATAACAAGATTACAATCCTACCGTTGCAAATCGAGTTTAGCAAAGCTACGAACCTAAATGCGAGTCTACGAAAGATCTCGAAAATGTTCGATCGATATTTCTGATTCGTTCACGATCTTTCGATCTATTCTTTGCGGAATCGTTGAAAAAAAAATTAAAAAAAAAAAAAAGAAAGAAAAAAGAAATAGAGAATTGTTACAAGTAAAACGAATTTTTTCGGATTTGAAGGAATGTATGTTTTTTTAACTTACGCGGCGCCGTTTAAGAAACGGAAGAACATGAAGAGTTCGTAGGACTGGCTAAAGCTGGAGGCGACGATGCAAAGGGCGTTCATAAATGATATGGCAATGAGGACCTTGCGACGACCCAAGGCATCCGCGATGGAGCCCCAGGCGTAAGCGCCAGCCATCATGCCGATGAAGATGATTGAGTTGAGCCATCCCTTAGCTTGGGTATCGAGTTTTAGATCACATTGTGCGCTTGGTAAGATGAAGGACATGGAGATAACGTCCATCTCCTCGCTGGTACTGACGAAGCCGCATACCGTGAGTAGGAAGTAATGAAACTTGCCATACTCTGTTTGACAAAATGTTTTTTTTTTTTTTTTTTGTTAACGAGATAAAGTTTTCTTCTGCTTTTTATTATTATTATTTTTTTTATTTTCTTTCTTCTAAGAATTTGTTCAGAAACGTTTTTTTTTTTTTCTTTTTTTTTTTTTTAAACGCAATCGAACAAAAATTTCTTTCCCATTTCGATTCGAAACTTTTCGAGAGGTTTCATTCATTGTTTAATTTTTTTTTCCTTTTATTACATTTTTTTGTTCATTCGCGTTTTCACGTTTCCAAAACGGTTTCCTTATTGTTTCACTGTTCATTTATTTTTATTTTTTTTTTCTTTGGTTCAACGACACTCACCGGTAAGTTCGATGGCCTTTTCGAAATCGGCTTTCGTGCAAGATCCTTTCTCTGGATCTAGGTTCTTTTCCTTGGGCCCGATTCCTACAATTAGGAAAACGTAAGAAGTATAAAAGAGAGAGAAAAAAGAAAAAAAGAAAAGAAATGAATAAAATTAATCGGACAAACGTTTTCGTCGACTTTTGTCGGATGTATAGAAATTTGAACGAAAATATAATTAATCAAGATACATTTCGTGATATAATACAAAATTCACATAGTTATTTTAATATGTAAATTAGGATAATGCTTACGGGCAAGTTCAAGTTCCTTGGAACCACAACCGTTTGGGCGCTCGTCTTTTACATCACACTCTGTAAAAAAAAAAAAAATATATATATATATATATATATATATATATATATATATATATATATATAAATAAAAAAAAAAGAAAAAGAAAAAAAAGCAAAAGATATTCAATGAGAACGATCAAAAAAGTACTGGATCATTAATGCAGGATGTATCAAAGATCCCTAGAGGAGCCAAATGTTTCCAGATCGTCTTAAAAATTTCACGATTGTAAAGCGATAAGTTCGAAGTGTCTCGAGGAGGATGAATAATTGATTTTAAAACTCGTAAAGAAACTTTTGGCCCACCCGGTAAGTGTTAAGTTATATCGAAGGAAAAAAGTACGAGGATGCTCGTACATTATAAATACTTTCTTTTATACTTTGAAATTGTACGTTTCATTTGTTTCTAGAGAAAAATAAAAAACAAAAAGAAAAAAAAAACAGATAAATAAATAAATAAAAAGAAAAAGAACGAAAAGTTGAAAACGCAACGAAGAAATTTTCGCTCGCAATTTTCTTTCCCCTCTCCTTTCTATCCTCTATCTATTCATATTTCTATTTATATATCCTTCCGTCTATCTCATTTTATTTATTACGATAAATACGATGGATCTGTCGTTTTCGAAAGAAAATTGTTTGAATACAAATTGATCGTAAAGTCAATATAAATCGATTCGTCGAACGATTATAACATTTATAATTAGTTTATAACGACGAAAGGAATGAAAGTACTTACTATCGTTGTGCTTTGAGTCGGGTTCACCTTCTACCATTCTACGATGTCCGTGCAGTTGGGTGGAATCTGGCTTGGTAAATTTATCAGATGTAGCAGTGTCTTCGTGTACGATGATGAAGTTCGTTAGATATTTTGTTGACTATGACGATTAAGCGGACCTTGAACTCTCGGTGAAGTCTTCCTGCTGAATCTGCTCTGATCTGCTGCTGCTGCTCGTCGGCGGGGCTAGGTTCTGCGCTCACTCGCGAGCTACGAACAAAAAAGTTATATCGATGAAGCGAAAACAATTGATGCATTTTTTTTTTATTTTATTCGTTGTTTTTCTTCTTTTTTTTTTTCTTAAATAATCGTCAATAAGACAGACCATCATCGTTCATCGAAAGATTCCCCTTTTTATCTCGTTGCAAAACGGATCATGTTAAAGATCGCATTTAACATAATTATACGAAATATATATATATATATATATATATATATATATATATATATATATATATATATATGTATATATGATAAAACATGTTTTACGTGTATATTTTAAAATATTCAATATATTTGACATATCGACGTGTTTTAAATATTTGAAATTACATCATTTCGATATATATTATAATACGTCGAAATGATAATTATTTTTCAAATATTTAAAACATAGTTTTCTCTCTCTCTCTCTCTCTCTCTCTCTCTTTCTTTTTTATTTTTCTTAAGGCACATGCATTATATACAATATATGAGTTAAAAAGAAATATATATATATATGTATATGAGATGAGAAGGAAAAGAAAAGTTGATGGGTATTTTTTTCAATAAATGAATAATAGTCAATTTTATATGTCGACGCGAAAGACTATAATATGCCTTGTCGTACGTATTAAATCAATACAAGAGGGTTAAGCAGGGTCAATTTGTAATGGTACTGATAGCGAGCGTGGGATGCAACGATCTAAAGAACAACGATTTGCAACTTCCCCGATGATCGGAGAGGATAATGAAGGCAGTTTGTAGTAAACGATTTATAAACGGGACCTAATTTCGTATTCGCTTCCATGCTAATACTAAATACTCGACTTTAAACTTTTTCCTCTTACGAAGTGATAATAATAAAACGTTCTGGCGTTCTGGATAAGCGAGTTTTGTTGCTTCCTAGAAATAATAAATAATGGCCAAAGAAAAGAAAAAAACGGAAATAGATAAAAAGGAAAAGAAATAGAAAAAAATAGAAAAAAATAAGATCAAGGGCGAACAAAGAGAGAGAGAGAGAGAGAGAGAGAGAGAGAGAGAGAGAGAGAGAGAGAGAATAATTAAAAAAAAAAAAAAATACAGAAAAAAATAACAATCATACGATAACGATTTTTACGTATCGTTCAATTAACGATTAAAATTTTTAATTTACATGCTTTTTTGACTAATTACGTATAATTGATATTAATTTTTACTAATTATCCAAAATATTTGTTCGAACATTATCGAACGAATATATTGGACGCAACGATCGATACTATTATTATTATTATTATTTTTTTCTTCTTCCTTCATTTATTTATTTTTTTTTGCAATCGTTTCACGTGTTTTCTCACGGTTCATCAGCATGGAAATATATAATGTAGTACAATGGTGATGTAGTATAGACGTAACGATCCATTTCACGCGCAATTTTCTCGATCATCTTTGTGATCAACCGATCGTTACGAATGAAACTTCATAAACCTTGAAACGGACGTGTTATTTGCTAACGAAATCGAGTCACCTGGACCGTGAGATCGATAAAGCGAGTCTATTGTTAACTATTTCGAGCGATGTGAAAAGGAATATAGGATCTATAAATCTTAATGGAAAAAAAAAAACAAAAGAAAAGAACAGATCGTCAGAACGGTTCCTATCGATGATCCGATCGGTAATAATAATTAATTGAGTTGACCGGTACGATTATTTTTTTTAAAAGATATTTCTTTCTTTGTTCTTTTTTTTTTTTTTTTTTTTAGAAGCGCACGCAATACAAAAGGTGAATTTTTTATATTCATTATATTTATTATATTTTTTGTATTCTAAAAATATAAAAATAGAGGGTTTATTTAAGAATATAAAATCCGAACGATTTCTTAAGAAATTTTTATTTCTAATGGAATTGGAAAAACGTTGAAATTAGGATGCATTGTTTGTGATCGTTGAGAAGGACGAGGGGGTGAGGAGGAAGGTGAGGAGGAGGATGAAACAAAATGTTATAGAAGGAACAAACAAATTTTCGTTGATGAAGTACCGAAGAATACGGAAAAAATTACGGAGATGTGAATCTTTGAGAGAAAAGAAAGGACAAAAAAACAAAAATAAATACTCCGACCGTGACAGGACTCGAACCTGCAATCTTCGGATCCGAAGTCCGACGCCTTATCCGTTAGGCCACACGGTCCGTTGAAGGGTAGTTTTCATAATATAGAATTTGAACGTTCATAAAAATACACCCCCTTCGTTAAAATTCGTCACTAATGAACAATTTCATACGAAAAACGTACAATTCGTACGCCTTATCGATGATTAGATCTAATTCAATCTAAGAAGAAGAACTACGTGTAATAATAATAATAATAATAATATATATATATATATATATATATATATATATATATCTTCCAATTTATTAATCTATCGTTATCGTCGAGAAAATAATACATAATTAAAGAAGAGGGTAAAAACGATGAAGGAAAAAAAAAAATAAACAAATGAAACGACGAATGTAATTTGTAAGAAAAATAAAAAAGTTGGGTCGAAAGTTCCATGGATGATCTTAACAATCGATTACTCTTTTCCGAATCTTTTTGGATTAATTTTTTCTCTCTCTTCAGAATTGAAACAAACGTAATTTTACGATCTGAGAAAAAAAGTAAGTGTAAAATATCTAGGGGAAGGGGGGCGGGGGGAAATAAGAGTGACCGATTTTTTTAATTTATTTGGAAACTTTTCGTCTACCCAGTACATCGATTATCCTTACAATGATATACCATAATGATAATAATATTTATGATATCTTACAATTTTTCTTATAAAAGAAAAACAGAATATAAGAATAGAATATAAAAGAAAAAAAGAAAGAAAGGAATAATGCACGAGTAAAAATAAATGAGATAATGGCGGTCATTTGTAAGAGAAAAGAAAAACAAAATGCGAACAAAAAAAAGAAAAAAAAATATATATATATATATATCTTTCGAGGAATCCTAACTCACGAGTTACATAGCTTGAAGAATGTAATTGACTGGTAAGCGTGTCAGGTTTAAGACGCGTTCTAGAAAACGACTGAGCATTACTGAACATTGACGGATATCCTGCGCTAAATACTATCTAACAGGCCGACATCATGCGCGCCATTTTGCAAGCCGCTTCTTCCGCGAAGCTTGATATGTAACTCGCGATCGTATTTAATATTACATCGAGTTACATCTTGCTTAAGGAATTAAGGTAATTCCCATTCATTTCGTAGATCGCTCGGGTTTTTCTATTTTACATTAATTCTTTGTTCTTTTCTTTTTCTTTTTTTTTTTTTTTTCTCTAAATCTTTCCTTTTAATCCTCAATTTAATATCTTCGATTAGAAATTATGAATATATATGCACATGTATTTTTTCTTTTTCTCATTATAAAATTTTATATAAATGCCCAGGAAATGTTTATCAACGAAATCGAGCGGTTTTAATTTTACATAAATTGTTTTGTTCGATTTCTCTTAGATGGAAGAAAATATTTTCTTTTAATGTCTTTTTTTTTCTCTTATTATTGTTTCAATCATAGAATATAATATAGAAAATGTTTAATAATTTATACGAGATTGAATTGTTCGTTATGATAAAGATCCGAAATAAGAGAAAAAGAAAAAAAGAAATATATATATATATATATATATATAAAGGTGATCGATCTGAAAAGTGATCGTTGATCTATGGAACGAAAAGAAACATTAAATGCTTCTCGATTACCATTCGTGATTACGAAACTCAAATAATACTTATTAATTCCTCGGATTGATCCTGATGGATCATTCAATTTTGTAAATAAAATAAATGTTCCATTTGATTTTCGTCGCGACAAAAAGAAAAAAAAAATAAAAAAAAATAATTTTTTTTTCTCCCGATTAGAAACTAATTGATATTTTTTCTTTCATTTTTATCGAATGTTTCGGAGAACGTTCGGTCGATGAATTTGAATGCTGATTATCGATGATCGATTGCGACGAAGAATGAAGATAAACAAAAGAGATAAAAAATGAGAAAAAAAAAATCAAAGAAAAAATAGATAGATAAAGGTGATCGATCTAAAAATTGATCGTTGATTTATAGAACGAAGGAGGCGGAAGGAGAGGAGAGTGGAGAGGATATTACGAAGATGGAAATATAGCTCAGTGCGGGGTCGTCGTACGAGGCCGTTAATTACACCGGTTGAATCGTCAATTATCCATGGTGGAATCGAGTTCAACGGTCGGTCGAGTCCAATTACTATCGACAATTTGTCCCTGCACAGGTGCGGCACACACACACACGCACACACGCATACACGCGCGAAGTATTAAATAATAATGCTGGACTCGCATTTTCTAAAACGTTTTAGTACGTATTACGTACGTAATTTTTTTTCCCCTTCCAATCGAAGCTATTATATCAATCGAATGTAAACTTGTCGGGTAAATACGAACAGGAACCTTTCTTAATTGAAAACAAATCAATTGAGAAATTATTATAATCTAGAATAAATTTATTTTAAAATTTTTCTCTGTTTTTTTTTTTTGTTTTGTTCTTCTTTTTTCTAGTTTTCTACGTTTCGAATTAATTTATTGCTTATTATAACCGAAGGTATGCAACGTAAAATAACCTGTTTCAGAATGAACGATCCTGTATTATTGACTTTCGAATTGTAATTATTTATGGATGCATTATGCACGAATCCATATCCATCGGTATGTATAATAATTATGTATTTATACATACATGGATCTTAACGTATATTCGATCTAACATTAATATTATAATCAACTCGTTATACTAATTCCCGCTATGTAAACGTGGAACGTCGATTTTGTAAAAAATTCAAAAAAGAAAAAAGAAAAAAGAGAAAAAAAATAGGCTTGGACAAAAAAAACATCGTGAACGGTTGTAGAAAGGAAAATTAATTCACACGATATTCGAACTAGCCATTAATAAGTATCCTTCAATTTTATCGTCTCAAAAAATTCGATTGTCGACATTTAGAAAACGCAAGAAAATAAACTAATAAAATAAAATAAAATAAAATAAAATAAAATAAAATAAAATAAAATAAAGTAAAATGAAATGAAATAACAAAAGTAAAAAGAATTCGAGACGGGATCGATTCCTCTTATTTTTATCTTCTTCTTCTTCTTCTTCTTCTTCTCCTTTTCTTTTTATTTTTTACTTTTGTTTACGGTTTGTCACCGTTTTTTCTTTTTCTCCCTTTTTGTAATTTATTTTTACAACTACAATTTGTCATCATGTTTCCGATAGATTCTTTCTTTCTTTTTTCTTTCTTTCTTTCAACGAGTTCGAAACGATCGATCGATCGATCGATCGATCGATCGGTCGATCGAAGGAGTTATGAGAGTGTTGAAAAGAGGTCAAGTCGTGTGGCGATACTCTCGAAAGCTCTAATCGTGGCGCGAAGTACAGAGAGTCGGCGACGTCGACGGAGTTGTAAGTAAAGCGTTTAGTAATTATCGTCGTGTCTCGCAAGGACATAATAATCAGTCTCATTGCCGACAAATTTGTCGGGGAGGGGGCGGGGGGTAGGGTGGGGGAGGAGGAGAGTTGTACTGTCGCAGATAGTCGGTGTGTATTAGCGCTTGAGAGAAGCGGTGTCATCACACTCGTTAGGAGGAATCATCGTGCAAAACACCGTTTGCAGGGACGATTTTGCTCCTACGGACGACCATACTAACGCGTTCAAATTAATATATATATATATATATATATATATATATATATATATATTACGAATATATGTATCGTATGTATTATATCATATATGTATATGTGTTCTTTCTTTCTTTCTTTTTATATATATATATATATATTTGTACCATTATAGTATAATAGATCGATCGATAATTTAATGTAATTTTTTGTAATTTTTTTGGAATTCGAAACTTAAAAATTATCATATAATCTAATGTTTTTTTATTTAAGTGTAAAGTAATATGGGTATATAATTTATTATATATACACACTCATACACACACACACACACATATATATATATATTTTATTGACGACGACATTTTTAATTATTTTACAATTTCTATCTTTCTAATTCTATCTATTTGTCTCATGAAATGTGACACATATGTGTAGATATATGTTGTATGTATTAAAAAAGAAAAAAATGTAACAACGTGCTCAAGACTCTGTCTAATATATTTTCCTAAAACGATATTCGTCAATTATTTCAAAAATAAAAAGCAGAAAAAATTAAACTGCGATGAAAGTTTTACTTACAATCTCTCTCTCTCTCTCTCTTTCCTTCTAATAATCCTAAAAAAATAAATTATATGCACACTCGTTTGTCTTCCTTCCTGGTTTCTTTTTTCTTTCTTTCGTTCTTCTTTTTTGTTATTTATGCAGCTCGATAATCCGATGAAACACACGTTAGATAAAATCACTTGATGAAGATTAATTAATTTCGAATTTATAATCGATCGAACGGTACGAGATGCAGGAAACGTTGATAATATCACGTTATATATATATATATATAAATATATATATATATTTAAAGGACGTTTGAACCGCGTTAGACGGGGCGTGGAGATGAAGTGAGTGTCGGATCGTTGAAGCAACTAAAAACTACCTGCCACCTCCTACTGACTAACACGATATACTACTTGTTACCGTATCCATCCGTTTTATATATCTTTAACTCATAATGCAACGTCTCGACGTTATTGCGATCTCCTTGATTTTTACACCATTTGTTTACTCTGTTTTATGAATAAAACTTATTTTTTCTTCCCCCCAACCGCCAGAGCCCCGTGTTTTTTATTTATTTTAAAATTATAAATGGTCGGAGAGAAAGAAAAAAAAAAGGAGAATACATGAATATATATATGCACATAGTAGAAATTAATTTACGCGTATGATGTCTGTGTATGAAAGTTATTTTTCTTCCTTTTTTTTTTTAAGTTCTATGTTTTCTAATAAGATTAGAATTAATTAAAAGAAGAAGTAAAAGAAAAGAAAACATGAAGATTTATAAAGACTTTTGTTGTAGTAGAAAAAATTTGTTTGTTATATATATAAGTTATATATATATATATATATATATATATATATATAAATAATAATATATAAACAAAATATATATATATATATATATGAACAAAAATTCAAACCTATATAACTATACATATTTAAATAATATTTACGAATTATTTAAAACATCAAGTAACTATAACTAATATGTCGGATATGTTAGCTTATAAAATTTCACAAATATGTCAGACAATATATTTAACGGTTGAAGTTATTCGTGAATAATTCTCACATTTAATTCTTACGTATAATAATACAAACCAAGAAAAAAAAAAAAAAGGCAAAAAAATTTTTTTCCATAATCGTTCGAATTATTCGCCAAATAAACGTTCGTGTAACGTACGAATGAATTCATCTAACACTTTTTATGTAAATTTTTGTTTTTTTTTTATTTTTATTTTGTATATTACAATTCGTACAGATACTTTCTTTTTTGTTACAATAAATTATTATTATTGTACGGCTCATCATCGGGAGTAAGACAAATTGAAAAGAAAATTTTGCGATAGGTGACAAATCAGATTGAAAAATTTATAGTGTTCTCATTGAAATATTATCACTCTCTCTCTCTCTCTCTCTCTCTCTCTCTCTCTTTCATTATCACCCAGTCATACTTTATCATTGATGACTCAGATATGTTCTTCGAGTGGAAGTGCATGTGACCATGTAGAACGAATAAATTCTAAAATGCAAAAGAGATTTTTACGGAAATAGACATACGAAGATTATATTTATTCTCTTTTTGTCAATGAAATAAAACACGATTGGTAAGGTCGAACAGCTGACCTTAACCAACGAAAAACAATATGGATACGAAATAAAAAGGAAGAAGAAGAAGAAGAAGAAAAAAAGAATGAAAACGCGATGTCCCTCGAAGAAAGAAAAATTCTATCTATATAAAGTGTTCATGTATACATATATATATATATATATGTGTGTGTATATATATCATTTGTATATGTAGGATAGGTTGACCTTGTTTGACTGGAGCAAGGATTACCTCCTTGCAACAACGAAGGACGATTAAGAGATATTTTTGACGTTGCATTGCCGGTAGCAATGAAAGAATAAATGATCTGGTGTGTATCTCTAGATGACGTATATTCGTATTTGTAATATTTATTTGAAGGAAATCTCATTAAAAATTATTATCTTACTAAAATAGTTGTATTAATTATACTGTTATATATATATATATATATATATATATATATATATATATATATATATAACACAGTAGAAATTAATTTACGCGTATGATGTCTGTGTATGAAAGTTATTTTTCTTCTTTTTTTTTTAAGTTCTATGTTTTCTAATAAGATTAGAATTAATTAAAAGAAGAAGTAGAAGAAAAGAAAACATGAAGATTTATAAAGACTTTTGTTGCAGTAGAAAAAATTTGTTTAAGTTATATGTATAATTTATATATATATATAAAAATAATAATATATAAACAAAATAAATATATATATAATAAACAATATATATATATATATATATATAATTGTTTTAATTAATATATCGACCATTTTATTATCGTACACGTCATTGTCACTTATGTGTGTATTTATTATTTTATGCGTTATTATGAGTATTCTATAATACAGAGTCTGGCCTATTGCGACATAGCGATAATAAAAATGACTGTTAACACGGTCGCAAATCGAAAAACAAATCAGTGTAACATATTTAATTCATTCCATTACCATATACTTAAAATTTAATTTCATCCCATTCGTCCCATTGCCACCGTCAATGCTAATAAATCAAATTTATTAAATCATAAAAAATCATTCGCGATATTTCAGCATTTTTAATCCTCCATTCGTGGGAAACGAATGAATCGATACTTATCAAGGAAAAAAAAGGTATCTTTTGTAAATAATAACAAAAGTAAAAGATGCGAATCCGTGATAAGAAGGATCGTAAGTATCGCGAAACAATTTTCTACAAAATCGTACCTTACGTAAGAGCTATACTCGCGAACTGATCGATTTCGAGTAGGATACTTTACTTCTTTACGTCATAGTTGTTATAAAATTACTATCACGTATTTGCGTACAGGTCTCTCTCTCTCTCTCTCTCTCTCTCTCTCACTCTCCTTTTCTCTTACTAGAACTAGCAGAGACGTCATCAGAAGTTATTTATATGACATGTATGAGGAGTAAATGCCCCCCCCCCCCCCAAAAAAAAGAAAGAAAGAAAGAAAAAAAAAATAAAAAGAAGAAAATTGGATGTTTGAGAATTCACATTTAGTTTGACGATCCTCTGAGACTTCTGAGAAGGATTTTTTCTTCCAATAAAATTTTTCACGTTTCTCTCTTCCTCTTCCCCTTTTTTATTCCATTTTTATTTCTTTTTCCGTCTAACGAATACAAGACGGAGGATAAGGATCAAGAAGAAGAGGTAGAAGGAGACGAAGAAGAAGAGGAGGAGGAGGAGGAGGAGGAAACGGCATCGAGAGAACGCACAAACAATTAATTAATATCTACGTTCGACGTTACTGTTGGTTCTTCGCTTGCAGGAGAGCACGTGGCTCGATTAAACGGGCCGCTTGTCCGGGCTGTTCCAGCCCTCTCCGTAGTATAAATATTACAATCTTTCAGAGCGGTTTTAACCGGTTAAATCTTGAAGACTCTAAATATGAAGCAATACGACGAGAAAGAACGAGAGAGAGAGAGAGAGAGTGATGTCCTCAGGGTGGAAGAGAAGAAAAATCACGTGATCGTCCATCCGTCCTCGGATCGGCAATTGGCTCCGCGAAGAATTTTGCATTCACTTTCAAATTTAAAGATAGAGATAGATATATAGATAGATAGAAGAGAAAGAGAGAGAGAGAGAGAGAGAGAGAGAAGGGGGGCAGATGTCCATAGGGTGGAAGGGGAGAAAGATCACGCGATCATCCGTCCGTTCCTTTGATTTTACAATCGTATCGATTCCAAAGTAATTTCGCGTTAGCCTTCAACAAATTTTCAACCCTAACCGTTCGTCGTTTCTCGTTAGGGAAAAAAAAAACAAAAACAAAAACAAAAGAAATCTTACGAATTGAATCTCTCGAAATGTCCTGGAGTCAACACAATTGGATCGAATTATGAGTAATGATCGAAGGTTCAATCGACGGCTACTGATTTATCATCCTCCCCCCACCACTACCCCTCCCCCTCTGATTCGAATTATTCGAACGTTTCTTTTGGTTTATTTCTTTTTTTACATTTGTTTATCTATTTTTATATTTTCTTCTTTAAATTCTTCTTTTCCTTTTTTTTTTTTTTTTTTTTTTTTTAACGGGTAAGACACCACTGACACTGTTCACTTGGGTTATATTATATATATATGTGTGTGTGTACCTTCTCTTTTTAAATTTTCATTAATTAACGATAATCGAACATTTTAATGTATATATGTATATTTATATACTTATATAGATACATACATACATGGATATTTCGTAATATATTAATGATAAAACCAAACGAATCCAAGAACAGGAGAATGAACAGATGTTGTTTGCTTGACGAAAAAAGGAATTTATTAACGATTCGTTGAAATTTATTTGACGCTTGTTCCCTCGTAAAAGAAGAAGAAGAAGAAGAAGAAGAAAAATGGAGAATGGAGGATGACACTTAACGACACACACACACACACACACACACACTCATAGACCCACTCACGTACACTATCGGTAACTATTTTAATCCTATGTAAACATTGTTTAACTAACTATCACTATCGGTTTTAGATATTTAGATGAGTAGAAACTTACGGTGTACGGACTGCCAAGTCTTGGAAAAGTTGCCCGGATTGGGGAACAACCAATGCGAGACGAGAGTGCACAATGCTTATATACGACGGGACCTGATCCCCACTCTAATTTCTTCGAAAATGTTCTTCTCGAGAGAGAGAGAGAGAAAGAGAGAGAAAGAGAAAGAAATAAAGAAAGAGAGAAGAGAAGAAACGATACCGATCGAGTCTCAGAGAAAGAGAAGGAGAAAGAGAATACGTTATTGTGGTAGAGTGAGAGAGAGAGAGAGAGAGATAGGGAGAGAGAGAGAGAGAGAGAGAGAGGGATGAAGATGAAGATGAAATAGAGAAATGAGAAAGAGAAAAAGATCCTTAAGTTTGCATCAACACTAATTTCACGACCCTTGGCGTTTTAAAAAAATCACAATGGAATGAGTATGTAACAAAGAATCGTTCAATTTAATCGAATTTAAAAGATAGAAAACGAAACGAACGAGATGACGTTCGCGGTTATCTTCTTCTTGTTCGTTTTGTTCGTCTTCCTGTTCTTCTTCTTCTTCTTCTTCTTCTTCTTCTTTCTTCTTTTCATTCTTCTTTTCTTTCTTTTTTTTTTCTTTTTTGTCGTTGTCGTACTATGGAATATACCATCGCATATTGTTGGAAAATCACTCGGGCTACGTTAGATTTGTAAATCTCCGCAAGTGTTATTACGTTAGAGAAAGAAAGTTTGTTGATATGATTTATGGAATTGGAGAAAGATAAACTATGTGATATCAGCGTGACAAAATTTTGTGGAGAAAAATAAAAGGAAGAAAAAAGGAAGAAGAGAAAGAGAGAGAGAGAGAGAGAGAGAGAGACGATAATGAATCATTTTAGAGACGTTTATTTGCTCGAACGTACATATTTGCAATTGACACCTACCTCGGCGTTCTTTTCCTGCTTCGCTTTATCGTTATTAGTAACCTTGGTACACGTGGGGCCTTTCCTGTTTAGGATTCGATAATTGTTTCGTGAAAGGAGAGAAAAGAAAAATTTTTGTTTTCAATCAAATTTTTTTTTTTTTAAGAAACAATCAAAGAAACCAGAAGAAAAAATATATATATATATATACAACGCGCGAGCAAAAACTAGTATGTGACAAAATGGAAAATGTATCAGAAATTTGATTTACCGTATAGTGATAGAATTTCTCGTAAGTACGTTGCCCTTTACTCGTGATTCGTTGATACATAATAATGCACGATCGCAGGCGATCGACTTTCTATGTCATCAGGTGAGTTCAAAGTATATCGGTGCTGCTAACGTAATCCCATGTAAATATTCAATTTCTACGTGCAGTTTTGTTTTTTTATTGTTCTTCTTTTTTTTTTTTTATTTTACGAAGAAACGAAAAGAAAAACGTTCGATACGGTGATCTCTCTCTCTCTCTCTCTCTCTCTCTCTCTCTCTCCATATATATATATACATATATATATCTCGTACGTATACGTCCGCCATGACGGTCGGCGTACCCCGCGAAAGCCGCCATATTTAATCCGTTCTTCAAAAATATTCATATTTTCGTTGGATATTTTTGGACAAAACTTGTTACGCGTATATTTTTGTATACACACATCTGTGTATACACGCGTATCTTTTCTTCTTCTTTTTTTGTCGTTCTCTCTTTCTTTCGCAAATACAAGAAGGCGGATCTTAGATTTACATTAAGAATGGCATTAAATGATATAAAAAAAAAAAAGAAAATAATAAAAAGAGAGAGAGAAAAAAACAGAGGAAACCGATCGATAAATCGTGTTTACGTAATATTATTACGTGCGAGACGAGATACCGGCGACTTACGAAAATGTCATGACAATCCGATAGGGATCGGGTGGGTTTAACAATAAAAATAGGAACTCGTTGAGCGATGATTCTTGGTACGAATTCGCATAAAATTTGGGTTTAAGAGTTTCCATACGTATGTATAGTTGAAACGTCTTCTCGTGCTCGAATGAAATCGTGTTAATTACTGTTACTGTTTGCCGTTGGATTTCAAATGGCTTAACAAGCCGTAAAGTGGAGCCCGCTTTTCGAACCTCGTTTTTGCGCTTATGAATCATTTTATTGTGTAATAGTACCTCTCTTTGTTACTCACTGTCTGCGAAAATTAAGACGATAAAATAAAAAAAAAGAAAAAGAAAACAGCAATGCCTATGATCATGATCATGATGATGATGATGATCATGATGATGATGATGATGATGATGATGATGATGATGATGATGATGATTATGAACATGATGGTGATCATAATATTATTAACAATAATAAGAACAACAATGATAATAAACGAAAGTTCGTCCTATTAGATCGCCATCTTGGATTTTATATATGATTAACATAAAATTATAAAATTATTCGCATTTATATTTTTCTCGATTGTTATTATTTGAGATCGAAACGAATGCCAATCAAATGAATAATGCGTGAGCTCGATTAATTCGTACGTTTGTACGAACATTCGAATAATTTAATTTTTCTATGAGAAAAATTTACGATCTTGGATCTTCTTTCTTTCTTTTTTTTTTTTCTTTGTTCTTTTTTTCTTCGTATTATCACGGTATAATCGGCGATCGGTAGTGTACATTTATTTGACGTTTGATTTACGTCGATGGAAATTAAAATTTCTATGAGAAATGCGAGTTTGATTGATATTGCCAATTAATTTCTCTTAAGAATTTCTTTACTTCTTTTTTTTTTTTGTTTTTTTTTTTTGCTTTTTCATCTTTATTACCCCTCCCCAATACATTATCGTTATCGAATAACCGTTATTATATGCGAAATTGCGTTTCAACTTTCGATCGGGCTCTTCGTCACCAAGAGATTCAAAGAGAAAATAAGAAATCACAGAATTCGCGTACGAGTAGAGGTATATACATGCATACATACGTATGTATGCCTTCTCCTCTGCGTGTTTATAAAATACGTGTATTTACTCGTGTATGTATTTTATGTAGATATGTATGTATGAGGAAGACGTGGCCTAAATTAATGAAAATGTTTATCCTTTCAATTTACGCCTTGCCGTTTATCTTCTTCGCGAAAAGAACGAACCGATGTTTCTTGTCCATCCTTCTCTTCTTATCTTTCATTATCTATTATTTCTCACTCAGATGAATTGAATATTATTTTATATATATATATATATATATATATATATATATATATATTATACTTTGCACACATTTACCGATAGAGTATTAACCGGTAACTTCAACGGTATAAATTCGTTGACGGATAAATGATTTAGGATCTATAATTTATGATTAAGATAGGCATGGGAATAAAAATATACTAGCGTGAAAGTACGTAAGAGAGTAATTTAAATAGCACAATATCTCGTGGAATTTTCCAAAACGCAGTCGGTAAAATAGAGTACACTCACTTGGAATATATATATATATATATATATATATATATATATATATATATATATATATATAAAACAGCAATTAATTGCTTTTTTTATTACGAATTCTTTTTCCTCCCTTAGACATTTATATATCACGTATGAATCAATATTTAAACTAATATCATTCATATCGATAAATGTCTCACAATATATTAAACGAAAATATAAAATAATGAATTTTTTATTTTTATTTTTATTTATCGTATTCTTATTATTTCAAAATAACATTATAATATCGTAACGAAAACTTCAGTTATGTTTGTACAAAAATGTGACGAAAAGAATTGAAAAAAAATTAAAAGAAAGAAAAAAAGGAAAATTATAACAGCAAAATCCAATTTTCTATCGTTCGTTCCTTTTTTTCTTCGTCTCTCTTAATTATAAACCCGATTCAATATTTATCATCAGGATGAATTGCAAAAAAATTTTTTATACCGATCGGTGATTCAAAATTCTCTGAAGTAACGTTAACAGGTCGTTTACATATTTCAAGTGATACCGCAACGAATTCTGATTTTAGCGTCTCCTTATCTTTTGTTGTCTCGAGACTGATTTAAATACAGCCCCGGCGGGGGAGAGGAGGGGAGAAGAGAGAGAGAGAGAGAGAGAGAGAGAGAGAAAGAGAGAGGTGTTTCAGGAATATCAAAAAATTCGAGACAAGTTTTCTGTCATCTTTGTTTACTAGCGCGAGACAAGAAACGTCATTTTAACCGATAATTTATTATCCCAACGTAATCGATTGTCACCATTTCGCGTAATCAGATATTTGCATACGTACTTGCACGTTAACGTTTCTCACTGTCGACCGTATTTATTAGAAATAAGTACCCCTTCGAAAGAAAAAAAAAAAAAAGAAAAAAGAAAGAAAAAATGGAGAAAAATATGTCGCCTCTTTTCCTTACACCCGGTATTATCGTTAACGACATGATCCTGTGAAGAACGAAAGAATTAAAAAAAAAAAAAAAAAAAAAAAACAAATAGGAAAGACAAGAAAATTTCGGAAACTAGGAAAGAAAAGTAATGTTTTCCTTCGTTGAGAGAAGAAAAAAAAAGAAGAAGAAGGAGGAGGAGAATTTACGAGTGAACGGGGAAAGAAAAAGAGAAAGGAAGGAAATATTCGCAAAAAATCTTGAGGACGAAAATTTTTCTTCGGTCAAGATAAATATATAATATGCATATATATATATATATATATATATATATATATATATATATATGTATATAAAAGGAAGAAAAAGAAAAACGACGAGAAGAAACGAAAAATTTCTACGTATAAAAGAGACATCTTGGCTTGTCCCAACTTGAAGCGAAATAAATTCATAAATTCTGTACGCGAGAAAGATATTCAAATAAAAAAAAAAAAAAAAAAAAAAAAAAAAAACAGAAAAAAGAGAGAGAGAGAGAGAAAGAAAAATACTCGAGGAAGCCACACGTTGACGCATACTTACAAGTGGCACACGCGAAAAAATCTCGTTCTTTTTTTTGATTTTATTATCTTCTTGAACGATCGTCGATACTAAAGCAACCGAAAAGAGAGATAGATAAATAGATAGATAGAAAGAGAGAGAGAGAGAGAGAGAGAGAGAGAGAAAGAGAGAGAAAAATAAAAAATAAGAGAATCAGCACGGATCCACACACACGCACACGCACACACACACACGCACACGCACACGCGTGAGAAAAAAGTTGTGCGTTGGTTCTAATGAATTCGTGTAAACCGCGGCATTATCGCGTATACATATAAAGTGAGTCATCGAGAACCTTACTGACGTCATCAACGTGCTCGGAGGGGGGAGGGGGGGGCAATCAACCGGCAAGTAGTAATGCTAAAATATGTTGCGTATCGTTTCGATATCACCTAGTTGGTTCTGCATTGGTTTTTTTTTTTTTTTTTTTTTTTTTTTTTTTTTTTTTTAATACCATGAACGAACGTGCATGCGCTCCTCCGTTCGAGGATCGGATCGTTGCAAAAATTTCTACTCGCTCGGGAACAGGAAACTTCCCCCCACCCCCCAACCCCTTCCCATCCCTTCCCGCCCAGCATTCATTGACTATTATCGTGCATACGTACGTAGGAAAATGTAAATGAACTTCTAAGAAATAATTGATACGAGTTTAACCTGTTTCGATCGTCCGCGTGTTTCTTTGTTTTTTTTTCTCCTCCCTCCTCCCACCTCCCCCCCCCTGCCGCCCCTTTTTTTCCATTCAACTTTTCTCGATCGTAGTGGAAGGATTGGGAAAGAATAGAAGAGGGGCGTAGAGGAGGGAACGAAAGAGAAAACGAAAAGAAAAAGGAAGATCGATAACGTGTCAATTAACGAGAAACGTAATCTCGCGATCGAACGTTTCGAATTATTTTGAAAAGAAAAATGGGGAGGAAAAATGAAAGAAAAAAATTGTGATCGACAATGGACGGCGAAGTATTCAACGAAAAAAAGAAAAAGGAGAGAGAGAGAGAGAGAAAGAGAAATTTCTTCTTAAGAATATCTACGAAATCGCTACGAAGGGAGGAAAGAAGAAAGAAATGAAAGAAAAAAGAAAGAAGAAAGAAAGGAAAAGAAAAGAAATGGTCGAGATTTATAAGATAAAAAAGTCTTTTCCATTTTTGCGATCTTTTTCGTTGCTCCCTTTTTGCCTCTCTTCTTTCCCCTCGTCTTTTTTTTCGTTTTTTCTTTTTTCTTTTTTTTTCCTTTTAAAAATGTTCACTTTACCTCGCGTTACAAAGACGAGGGGTTTATCGACAAATAACGGATTCAGAGACTATCGTGGATTATTATTCGTATTCTCTATTGTATAAACGTTAATAAATCTGCCTTGGCAATGTGCAAATGAAAAAGAAATCAAGGTTTTTAAATTGACATCGTAAATCAAAAACTTTGTTTGGCATGGTTGATAATTGGCGTAAGTATATATTTATGCACGGATGTGCGATTTCCTTTTGTGAATCTTGGAAAAAGAAGACTTATCGAATGTACCGAACGTATCAAACAGTTTCAAGGTAATTCATATATGTACATTTGTATGGTATGTACGTGTGTATATGCGTATGTACGTACGTATATCGGAATATCGTTTCATTGCGATTCGTTCCCGGAGTATAAATTCGATCGAAATTCTCCGAACGGATCGAAAGTTTCTAATTGTTTTGTAAAAAAAAAAAAAAAAAGAAAAAAAGGAAAAGAAAAGAATTCAAATCAATCTTTTTCCGCAGATCTTTTTAATACTAATTTTTTTTTCTCCGATCGTAAAACTATAGAAGATGTAGATTAGATAGTAACGTCCAATTACAAGCTTGAAAAGTTTCCCAAAAAAGGAGCAATTGATTTTTGAAATCGTCTAACAACTTTGGACTCGTCCTATACACATATATGTATATATATATATATATGTATTATTTTTAAATTTGTATATCGAAAACAATCGAGTTATATCGATCGATACGTTCGACTTAAATATCAGATCGGGCCGAAGTTTAACGAACTGAAAAATATTAAAAAATAAATAAATAAATTAGCTTAAAGGCTATCGAAAAAGAGTAATGCGATAATTAAATCAATCGCTTAAAAACTTTTGACCCATCCTGTACAAATGTGTACGTTCCTTTTTCTTTTTTTCTTCTACTTGAATGAAACGATCGAAATCGATATCGATTACAGAAGTTACGAAAGATCGATCGAACGAAATAGCAAACGGTTTAAATTCGAGTCTTTCGCGGATTCGCATGAGTTTACAATTGAATTCAACCGTGGACGTTAGCGTTATTTCTCGTTAAATGTTTTTGGTTTTTCGTTCGAACGACGATCTTTTTCAATTTCGAATCAACAAAATCCGTTTTGTCGAGTCTGTTATTTATTTGATCAATATACTTTAAACTAAATTTAATTAGCCCAACTCTAATACACAATTATTTACACTGACTAAAATGTGTGTGCGTGTGTGTGTATATATATATATATATATACTTTATTTATTCTATAAAATATTTATCATTAATTAATAAAAATACTGATCGAATGAGCAAAAATATTTTGACGAAAATCAAAATCAATCGCGTACGAGTATTACGATATTATACCGGCCTTCATGTTTTATGTGCATACGTACCGCTTTCTTTTCTTTCCTTCTTTCTTCTTTATATATATGCATTTTCTTTTTAACGGGCCGAACCGAGCTGTCGACATCGATACAGTTCAACGAACTCCAATAATATTTCAGTCAATCGACGGAGGTTTTGATATTAAATAAAGAAGAGAAAAGATATACGATTTAGTTTTCTTTTTCGGTACGTTTTGCGATAATATTATTGCTTCTTTTTTTTTTTTTTTTGTTTAATCTCGATACTCCCGTCGATATTTTTCGAAGTATTTCGTCGATCTTAAATTTATATTTATCATAGATTTTTCAATTATTTTCTATTCCAATGTTCAACGCAGTCGCTCCCATTTTTTCGAATACACGTCGACAGTTATACTATATCGGCATAATTTGAATTTATTATCGTTTTTTTAACAATATTTCTCGAAGCTATGTTATTTTTTTTGTTTTTTTTTTTTAATATTTTGCGGTTCGAACAAAATTCCTTTCGCCTTGGAAACAAAGGATAATAATCATCGATGTCAGCGTATAATTTAAATAGATTAACAATTTCTGACGTTATCTTTTCGGAAGCAAAGTAAATTTTTAATCTTTCACGTTTAACGATATTGGTTACGCTTTCTTATTAAATACTTATGCATATACGACATATAATTTGAATTTACCATCGATTTTATTATCAATTTCAAATGGCGTTTCAGAGAGAAATGAATTAAAAAATTATTACTTTCGAACGATCGGTAAAATTGTTGTCATTAGAAAAAAGGAAAAAGAAATGGATATCGACATTAGTATCCGAGCGATTTAATCGAAAAAAAAAGAAAGAAAGAAAAAAAAAGAAAAGGTAGAAAGGATCGATTGGAGATATCGACACGAATAAAATTTAGATTTAACCTTAGGAGGAACGTGTTAAACGACAAGCACGTACACACGAACACAGAGACATAGACAGAGGTGTTAAACACAGTACTTACATACGTACCTCTAACCTTCGTAGCCTGTTGAATCTCTCTGTCTCTCGTTATTAAAGTTATTCGTATAATCGTGCACGCAAGGCATGATTTTACAGCGTTAGTTTAACCGTTATTTATATCTATCTATGTAATAAATCATGCGCAATAGTCCCATGCGCGCGCGTGTGGGCAGCGTTGTTTTCAACTTCTTTCATTCGAGTTCAGCTCCGTTGCGTGTTCATCACGCGTGAAATTATCACGGATAATCATCTTCGTCTTCATCTTCTTATATTCTTATTCTCGCTTTTCAAATACGCGTGCGCACTTTATCTCCTAATAATACACATCTTTTCAACCCTCTTACATATGTATACATGTGTATGTATTTTTATAGAAGGGCTTACAATAAAACGTGTAAACTGATTCGATAATTCTTTGCATATATATATATATATATATTTTTTTTTATCATTATCGACAGAAGAATTATTTTATTCAATTTATAAAAATTCTTTTATCGCAATTACATGATCATGTATATGGAAACAACAATGATTTCATCGATAACGATATTATTCTTTTTTTAATTGAAATTATATATATATATATGAAATTATATATATATATATATATATATATATATATATATATATGGGTGTGTGTAATAAAAATATTTTGTACGCATAATCTTTATACGCACAACTGATCGACCCGTTTAATGTTCAATACTTTTCGATATTGTTAATTAAAAAAAAAAAAAGAATTATATACATCTTACTTCAACGCGATTGTAACCGTTAGAAATTCGTTGCGTAATATTTCTCTTGTCTCTTTTTTTTTTTTTTCTTATATTTCTTATCCTTTTATTTTCATTTGTTCCCCACTCAACATTTATTATTTTACGATCGAACGAGCACACGTATACAGGTAGACAATGTCGAAGGTTTAATACTTTTCAATATCGTTTAATAAAAAAAAAATGGTTACATTCGTACATACGGCTTATAAGAAGAGCGTGTAAAAATATTGAAAATTCGTTCCATGATAGATCTTTTTTTCTTTTTTTTATTCTTTCATCTTATTTCTTTTCCACCTCCATTTTTTTCATTTCTTTCGAACCCAACTTTTTTATTTTATCGATCGAACGAGCGAACCGTAAGGACAGATGATGTTCGAAGGTGAATTCTGTTAATGAATAATAAAAAAAAAAAAAAAAAAGAAAAAATAATCATTGTATACGGCATATCTATACATACATATACGAATAAAATGATTAGAATTCCCGTTGCGTGACATTTCTTGTTTTCTTCATTCTTTTTATTTATTTTTAATTTTTTCCTTTTTCTCTTCTTTCTCTTTTTTGTTCGTCGACAATTTATTTTATAATCGAACTAACGCACGTACGGATATCGAGCTAATGTTGTTGGTAATAAAATAAAAATCTTTTCATCCTGACGAATGAGAGAGAGAGAGAGAGAGAGAGAGAGAGAGAGAGAGAGAGAGAGAGAGTCGGAACGTAGTAGTACAACGACGATAATGCAGCTTGGTACGGACGCGTTTGAACGAGGAGGCCGACTATCTCCGCTTGAAATTCATGCGGCTCATTATCAGGCTTTATAAGCTGATTTAGCGGATAATAGAAAGCATTTTAGCAATGCGTTGACGTACCAGTACTACCGACCACGCCATACTCGCATACTCGCAGTCAGTGAGTAACGTAATATAAGAGAGTATGAGAATGTTTAGAGACATGCATACGTATACGTACGTATATACTTTTATACATACATACATACATACATATATTTATTTATTTTGTATATTATTAATTAATAATTTTTAATGAGATTGCAATTTTGCGAATCCTTCAAGGAATTGTTATACTCTAATAGATGAGAACGTTAGAGGAAAGGATGATTTATTTAATTCGTTTTGTTAGAATTTATGTATAAGTAAGATCGTTGTGATTGGAAATAGATATTTCTTTGTTGTTTTTAATAATTGTCATTATCAACATTCGCGATATTTATCTATTTATTTTCAATTTAATTAATATGTTTCTTTACATACGAAGAATCTAAGCGATTGCGTTGTAATACCATCGGATAAAATGGTTTTAACGAAGACGATGTGTGTTATTTTTCATTGGTTGTTATACGTTAGTTTAAATAAAAGTTATCGGGGATTAAAAAATGGATCCTTGTCATTATTTATATTCGAATTAGTTTCTGAAATTTTTATCAACTATCGAAACGAAAATAAAAGGATAAAAAGATAAAGAAAAAGAAATTGTTATAACTTTTACTCGATCAATTTTGGAAAATAAATATTAATAAAACATAAGATATTAGAAATAGGTATTATGCATAATTAAAATGAATTATCGCGTTTCGCCATTGATGTAAATTGAATGATAAATACGGAATATCGCGTATCGTCGTGTATACATAATTCATGTATTAAAGTGTGTAGGTATAAAATTGTCTTTCAAATCCTTTTAGCATAACGCGAAAAAGCACGGAGTTTAAATGTGCTTAGAGGTGGTAAGTTTCCACTCTCTTCGTTTTAATCATTTAACAGATGGTCACATAACACGAATTTACCGTTTTAGAGAAATCGTTTGTTTAACATAGTATCGTTAAAATAAATAATGTATCTCTATGATTATATTCATATAAATTATATAAATTATCTACAAACATATATATATATATATATATATATATATATATATATATATATATATACATATAAAACATTAAAGATGTGTGTACATACAATGATCTTGACATACAATGATATTTTATATCCAAATAAAAGGAGAACAATAAAAATTATATAGCGTCGAATTGGCGCATTATATTTAAAATATTTAAAATATCAAAATTTTATAAATATATTTAAGATATATAATATATTACAAATGTCATCAACAATTTCAATATTTTGTAATATTTTATGTATATTTAACATCTTGATATATCATTAATAATGTCAGAATATATATATTTTCATATATATTTTGACATTCGTACTATTTTATATATTTTAAACAAATAACGCCGGTATTTCTTATCTTATAGCGTGGTATTAGGTTGGCTAATAAATAATGTTGAAGTTGGCAAAATCTTTTCTTTTTTTTTTTTTTTATTTAAATAAAACGGTATTAATATTTTTTCTTAAAAATATTGACACGCTACTCGTTAACAACAAAATGTCAAAATATCCAATGATAATACGTATGAACCAGAGTGTAAAACGAGGGTGTAGAATAAATAAATAAATAAATAAAAATGGACGATAAGAAACGATATTAAAAAACGAAATTAGAATTAGATGTGACTCACTTAATCATAATATAATCGAATCTCGCTTCTAATAATACCTCTCATGTACTCCGAGAGTATTTTAGAAATGAAATTAGATAATTAGATCAAACTTACGTAATTACAATAAAATCTCGTTTCTTCGCAAATATCAAATCTACGTAAACACGTACGTACGTACGTATTATAAACGAGAATAAAGAAAAGCAAAATAAAAAATATATTTAAAAACGAAATTAGATAATTAGATCTAATCGAGATAATCATAATGAAATCTGACTCTATGATAAATATCAAATTAACATGTCTAGGTATTAACGAAAGTATAGAAAAAAAAAAAGTAAAAAAAAATTAATAATAATAATAATAAAAATAATAAAAATTAAAAAAACAAGATATTAAGAAACGAAATTAGAATTATATCTAATTCGGCTGATCAAAATATGTATTTTAACGAAATTGTGGAGAAGAGAAGAAAGAAAAAAAAAAAATAAAAGGTAAACAAAAAAAAAAGCAAAATAAGAAGATACTTTACATATGAAATTAGGATTTTATCGGACTCACCTAATCATAATAAAACCTCGCTTCCGATGAATATCTGAAATCGGCGGTAATTAATTCGAAACGGATCGCAATTAGTTTGTGATACGTTTTAGTATATTCTACATATACATATAAATATAATATATATATATATATGTATATGTGTATAAATATATATATATATATATATTATATATATATATCTATATATATATTATCTCTATCTCTCTTTCTGGTTCGATCTTCGACTGTCTACACTTCCGGTTTCAATGTCACTTTTCGTAGGGCACTATGTACTGTCCAACGGGAGGCAAATAAGAGACAGAGAGAGAATAAACGCCGCGCGACTTGCCGAGGCGTCGATAGAGAGATAACTACATCACTATCGCGAACTGAGGGGTCAGTTGGCCGCACGCTCGACCAAGTACGTCTGTCAATCTGCTCGAGAATCACCGAGCTTGAATCGTCCTCGTACGACGGATTGACGAGGTACATATCTATGCACATATGTATATACGGACAAATATATATATACATACATATATATGTACATAGATACATGTACGCATGTATGTATACATGTATGCATGTATGTATTAATGTATGTATGTATGTATGTATGTATGTATGTATGTATGTATGTATGTATGTATGTATGTAAATTTATACATGTGTATATGTATATGAACCGGGAATTACAAAAATGGTCTAACAATAAGTCATATATTTATTTATTTTTTTTATTTTTTGTATTCCTTTGTATTTTTTTTTTTTTTTTTTTTAGATATATTTTGACATTCCTTTATTCGTGAATTATTTACAATTTATTTCTCTACGATGGGACGAATCGAAAAGGTAATTGGGTGTATTGTTTTTGAAGAAAAAAGAAAAAAAAGTACAATAAAGAAGAGATAAATTAATAATTTTCCTTGTCGCGCGATTTAAAAAAATCCTTTGCTTTTTTATTTTTTTTAAATTCAACGCGTGTATCCGACTGTAATAAAATATGTATATCTTTGTAATATATATATCTCAAATGACGTAGGCCATTTTTATAATCGCCAGCTTATATGTAGAAAGAGAAAAAAAAGGAAAAGAAAGTAAGAGTATTATTTTGATGGATTAGTATTAGACGAGTATTTCTTTCTAATCTACGCATTGATTTAATTGAAAAAAAGATGTATATATATATATATATATATATATATATATATTATATGTTCATAATATTTATTATGTTACAACAATAATTTTAATAACTTTTTGTATGTTATGTTTAAATAAATAATATAATGAAATATAAAATAATATATATATACACACTATACAATATTGGGTTGGCCAATAGATACATACATGCATATATTCAATTACCCAAATTTTTTCGAACGAGATACATATATATATACGTCTTACAATATAATTATATTCTTCATTATTCATATATAAATACATAAACATACATATATACCTTCTCACGATACTTAATGATCCTAATTTTTGAACTATGTTTACTTCACTTACCTATACCTACGACCGAACGCGCCTACATACACAGATATATACATTTTTATGTGTTAGAAAAAAAAGAAAAAAAGCAGGAAATAAAGAAACACATGATTGCATGTGTAATCATACGCCAATGAACGAATTATGGTCGTACAACGTTAAATCGCAAAAAAAGAAAAAAAGAAGAAGAGAAACATAATGTTCTCTACATTCGTTTGAAAAGAATTACAAATCACATTCTAATTATCTAAATCATAGTATATATGACGTGGATCATTTTCTGTTCAAGAAAAAAAAAACAATAATAATAAAAAATAAAAAAAAGGAGAGAAATAATTCAAGAAGAACAAATGGAATGTTGTTATATTCGCAAGAGAAAAGTGCAGGAGGCCATTGACAGAAACAATTTTCACGTGCTATCACTATGGTATGTCCCGAGAAAGTGCATATATGTATATACACACATATATATATATATATATATATATATATATATATATATGCGTTCTATACATCGTGTTACGTTTTATATCGACCATAATTTACATAAAGCGAACAATAGAAATTCACTTTCTACTTTTATTTCTATTTCTATTTCTCTCTCTCTCTCTATCTATCTATCTATCTATCTATCTATCTATCTCACACTCACGTGTAAAAAACACACAGATGTTTTTTAATAAGAAAAAAAAAACAAATATGTGGATAATGTCGTTGCATTAAAAATGAAAATCTTAAATTACTTTCTTTCGCCTAATCGACATCGTGGACATGATTTCGTTTTCTTTTTCTTTTTTTTTTTTTGTTTTTTTTATACAAGATTCGAACGAAACTTTCTAACCGATTTCAAAGAAATCTTTTTCAAAGCTTTATAGGCTAAATATTTTTTTTCTTTCTTTTTCATTCGTCAGATCATACGTAAAATTGAAGTCCCC
>OU964968.1:6311151-6338651 GCA_918808275.2 Dolichovespula sylvestris
TCTTGTTGTAACTTTCACCGAAGAAAGGAACACGTTCTCTCGACTTTTATAAATACTGCTTTATACGCGGCTGTATATATATATATATATACATACGTACGTACGTACGTATGTATGTTTATACACCGGATAAAGTCAAAGATCGAGCATTTCCTAAACGAGCTGACATTGTTGCGCAACTTTCCTTAAACGGAAATCTTACGATCACAAAAGGTCTTTTCTTTTTTCATACTATTCCGTTGGACAAAATTTTGTAATCGTTCCAACAAATATATATATATATAAATAAAATAAAACTATTGTAATATTAAAGAAACGGTACTAAAGTTATAAGGATCGCACAAATCGTATCGTTGTCCTGAAAAAGGAAAAAATACAAAAACAAATGAAATTAAAAGAGGAGATAAAGTGAAATAAATAAAAAAAAAAGAAAAAAGGACAGGGAAAACAGAAAAAACGTACGAAAAAGAAAAGGACAATTAGAAAGAAACGGAGATTTGCACGAACGAAAAAAAAAGAAAAAGAAAAAGAAAAGAAAATTACCATGGCAGTGAACGCGTTAACATTCCCCTCGTTATATCCCGTTAGCAAGGAGAATACAATGAAGAGTATAGAAATAGAGGGGAAGGAACGACGGAGTAGGTAGAGAACGTCTCTGCGATCTCCTCGAAAATTCCATTCTCACAGTATCCTGTCTCTCTGTCGGCGGGGTGTATAGCTCCATACATACATACACATATATATATATATATATATAACACACGATATACTCAACAAATATATATATATGAGTAAAGAGTAAGAGAGAGTCGGACACGTGTACTAACACAGAGAAAGCACCCCGCCACGAAAGAGAACAGATATAAATCGAGAGAGAAAGAGAAAGAGAAAGAAAGAGAAAGATAGATAGATAGAGAGAGAAAGAGAGAGAGAGAGAGAGCGAGAGCGAGAGGTATAGAGACACACGTGTGTACGCGACGAGAGTCGCGTGAGGAGTGAAGAGGGGCGAGGTGGCGCCACGACTCTCTCGCGTGCCGAATACGGCGAGGGGCGCTAGTGGTGGGGAGAAATGTTGAATGATCCATAGAGAGAGACTATGAGAGGAGGTGGTATTGGTGTGAGCGTGAGAGCGCGACGGCGGCGCTGCTAGTACAAGGTGTATTGTGATTGGTCGATAGGACGCGGCACTGTGGACGGATAGTGGGGGTTAAGCGGCTGCACTGGCTTCGGAAATGGCCGCGGGAACGTAGAGAGCGCTTCGTCGGCCGGCGGACGACGACGACGACGACGACGACGAGGACGAGGACGACGAGGACAACAACGAGGAAGACGAAAAGGAAGATCTCGAGTTATTCGTTGTCCGTTTAATATTACGTGAAAAAAATTTTACGTTTCTCTTGTGTGGAGTGGACGGTAATATCGTCGTTTTTAAGTTACAATGTTTTTATGAGAGAAAGAATTAACTGGTTCGCGACGGAAGGAGATAGGAGACGTATTGGTAGAGAGAGAAAGAGAGAGAGAGAGAGAGGAGATATTCGCGCGTGTAAGTTGAAGAGAGAAAGAGAAAGATATAGAGAAAGAAAAGGAGAGAGTAGACAGAGACAGACAGAGAGAGAGAGAGAGAGAGAGAGAGAGAGAGAGAGAGAGAGAGAGAGTAGAGAGAAAAAGAGAGAGAGATAAAGAAATAAAGAGAGAAAAGACGCAAGAATGGCCGGCGACTACGGAACGCCGAAAACGAACAATGAGATCTTCGCTGAGGAGGGAGAGGAGGGAAGGGGTGCGTTAGCGCGGGGAGAACCACATTCCAGAGTGGGCGGCATTCTGGAATGCGATCCACCCGGTAACAGGAATTCACCGAGCAAGCGAGCCTGCAGCGCCGCCGCCACCGCCACCTCCGCCGCCTCCACCGCCTCCGTCTCCGGCGAGGATGAGGACTGCGAGGAAGACGAGGAAGAGCTTGATGAGGAAGCCGACGAAGAGGGTGGTGGTAGAGAAGGTGGAGACGGTGGTGGAGGAGGGATAGTATACAGATATGCCATCCGGACCGCTACCAGTGCTATGTCTTTTATCGAAATCTGCCAGGTAATGTATATACGTGTACACACATATATATATTTATTTATATATATATATACGTACAATATGTATTATATATATTATATATATATATATATACGCACAATATGTATTATATATATTATATATGTATATGTATGCATGTATGTATGTATGTGTATGTGTATGTATGTATGTATGTATCTGTACTCTTTCCAACCCCTAGCTTTTCTTTTTTCTTACTCTTTCCCTTGCCTAGTTTGGTCTCCCTTTGTCGAGGGAGAGCAGAATCGATAGGCGATACTCGTGACCTCGAGTCAGTACATTTCGCGGTCACTCGAGTGAGAAGGAGAAGAGAGTATATGCGAAGAGTGGAGAGGGAAGGGGAAGAGAAAAAGGGAATACAAGAGAAAGCACGGTACATTCACGGTCTTCTACATACATACGTACATACGCACATATATTACATGCATGCATACATACGTGGGCGCGATCTCGTTGCTTTTCTTTTTCCTTTCTTTCTTCATTTATTTATTTTTCTTTTATTTGTTTGTTCGTTCAAATTATTCGAAAGTTTTAAGAGGATATCGAAATATAATGCAAAAAAAGAAAGAAAAAGAAAAAAGATTTGCGACGACATCGAGAGGGACATAAATTTCTCTTCCATCGTACGAAATTTGTTCATCCATCTTCCATAACTCGTCTCATTCGTTCGCCCTTTCTTCTTCTTCTTTTTCTTTTTTTTTTTTTTTTTACAGATACGCCTGCAACATCTCTTCCCGCAATTGGCACCACCCCCGCGATACAAACTGTGCGAGAGCTCGATCGAATTTACCGCCGAATGTTTGGCGAACGACGTTATACGTTATCTACTGAAGGAAGACATTTATCTAATATCAAGAGATCCTGTATCACGCAGCATGCGGCACAACGTATACCGGATGCTGAACAAGCACAGTATACTCTTCACAAGTATGGTCAACCGTTTGAACGTTGTCCCCGATACCGCTTACGAGGCTTTCGTATGCGTCGCCGACGAATTGTTCCTTCGCGGTGGCGTTACGTGGGCGAGAATCGTTTGTTTGTACGCCTTTATGGGGCGATTAGCTCTATGGGCAAGGGACAGGAGGATGCACGCATTGAAAAAGAAATTGCCGTTGTACGTCTCGCGTTATATCGGCGAGGAGATAGCGCACTATATCAAGGGATACGGATGGGTGAGTTTTAAACGCATCCCTCCCTCTCTCCCACCCTCCCCTCAACCCCTATCGGTCACGTGACTTATATATAACACACAAATATCCACCGTAATAACGGAGTCAAACGAAACACCTTTCTCCAATTCGTTCCTTTTTCACCCCTCTACCCGTTGCTTCATTTAATTCTTTCGTTTGATTTTCTTTTTCTTTTTTCTTCCATTCGTTCGACGAGATGATATCAACGTGTCGCCGTTTTACGCGGGAAGCGAACCAGATGTTTTTAAATCGTTAAAAAAAATCGATCGGTCTATCTCGCGAGACTCGTTCGGTTCATCTTCTTCCCCCGATCCCTCCACCCCCCACCCCCCAGCGCAACCCACAATTCTTTCAGATTGTAACATTACGAGCCTGACAAATCTTGGACCCATCTAAGAACCTTCGAACACGTCTCGTATTGATTCGCGCGAACGTACATATTAATTAATCTCGTAAAGATTTGTATACATTCTTTATTCATTCATTTATTTATTTATTTATTGATTTATTTTGTTTTTCCATTCAACGATACTCTTTCAGGAACAACTTTGCGTGGAGTATCCGGTCGCCGAAGAAGTTAGCGGAGCAGTCTGGAGGAGTCTATTAATGACGGGTGCAACCCTCGGCTTGGTGACCACCATATTAACCGTAACCTCCTGATACAACGTCGCAGGCCGTTGTTTAAACCAGGGTACGTTCCGGTCGAAACCCTTTTGCGTACTTATCTTCTATGAGAACGCGATCAAAAGGATATTCGAACGTGTTCTTTTTTCCCGCGCTTAGGACGCAACCCAACGAAACGAGCGTGACGCTAACTACCAACTACTTCACTACTACAACTACAACTACAACTACTACTACTACTACTACTACTATCTACTACTACTACCATTGCTACTATTTCTACTACCATTACTACTACTACCACCATCACCGTCATCACCACTACTACTAATATATTACCACGCTACACAACTACACACCCACGCACACACACACACACATGACTTTTGTGCAATAGCACATATTATTTGTCGTTGCGTTCCAACAACGTAATCCTCGCGTGCAATTGAATTGATTCGACGAAAACGAATAGAAACGTAAATCGATCGAAGGGACGCACACCTTCATATCACTGCCAATCGTCGTCTCTTGCCGTTATATATTTTCAAAACAAAATTTCTTTTGCAATTCGATCTATTCGAGAAACTCCACGATATTGGAGCGAGAGAGAAGACGTGGACGAGTAAGAGAACGAAATAGAATTTCTACGTTTCTTCGATAAGTGAATCTATTTCTTTTTCTTTTTATTTTTCTTTCTTTCTTTTTTTTTTTTTTTTTGTATTCGTTGTTTTCGATTTTTTCTAACGAAATGTACGTCTACAAGCACGGACGCGCACACACATACGTACATACATACGTACTTACATACACGCACGTACACACAAACGCGCCGACTTAGTTGATTTTTTTTTTTTTTTTATTCTCTTTCCTCTTTCCTCCATCTTTATTTTTAATTTTTCCTTTTATTCCGAAGAGAGTTTTAATTTTCCCGCTCTTTATGTTATCGCGTATTGTTCGCCAATAACGGAGATCATCTTCCCCTCTTCCTATCCTCCTCTCCCTCAACCCCTCCATTCCTTTTCTCCCAATTGCAAAATTCGAATTTTGAATCTCTTACGAACAAACATAGAATCTCAAAATTGCATTGAATTTAGGTAGAAGCAAACTATTTGTATTTATTTCTCTAATTTATTTTAGGTAGAAAATATATTAAATAACAAATTCTATGAAATAATAATAATAATAATAATAATGATGATGATGATGATGATGATGATGATGATGATGATGCTAAAAATGATGATGCTAGATCGATCAAAAAAAAAAGAAACGATGCGACAGGCTCTCATTTTATTTTGTTTTCCTTTTCTCCTCGTTATTATTTTTTGTTCGTTTATTTTATTATTATTATTGTTGTTACTATTATTATTGTTATTGTTATTATTATTATTATTATTTAGTTCTCCTCTCTCTTGCATGAGAAAAAGAGGCTTCTGGGTATTTTTTTTTCCTTTTTTTGTTGTTTTCTCAAGAAAGAAAAAATGGTGGCCGCAAAATGTATACCGCATTTTATACATATATATATATATATATATATATATATATATATATACATATATATATACACACACACATATATATATGTATTTCGAATTTTATATATGTACGTCGTCGATTGTTTACAACGCTCTCTCACACGAAAACGAAAAGAGGTTATATGTATGATAATTGTCCGGTGTTAATAAAGTTTTTTTATGAAGTAAAAAATAAAAAAAAATGAATAAATAAATAAATAAATGAATGAATGAATCGTTTATCCCTTTTCTTACTTTTTTCTTTTTCTTTTTGTCATTCGCAATCGTTTCGCTCGCCATATTAAAAAAAAAAAAGGTAAAATAAGAACGAACGATATCTACATTTCCTTTGCTACACAACTTATATCGGTAAAAAACTAAAAGAAATATATATATATATATAGATACGATCGATTTAATGCCGACGAAAAAGTAAATAAATAAAAAATAAAGGAAGATCTAAAAACGATTGAATAACAATTTTCACTTCTTTTAGTAACAACAATTAATACATAGCAACGACGATTATTATAGTAAATAATTCTTTTTTCCCGAACCTCGAAGGTCCAATCATCCCATGCCTTCTCTCCCGCGAGAGAATTAGATTAGATATCGGATTTGTTTATAATTTTTTTCTTTTTGTTTTTTTTTTTTTTAAGGACAGGGTACCAGAATTAATTAGAACATATCAATAATAATTATGGATTAACATAATAACAAATGGAACTTCCAAAAATGATCGCAACTTTTCCAAGTTACTTTATCTTCTATCGATTGTTTTTTTCTTTTTGTTTATTACCTTATTCTCTTTTTATCACCTTTATCATCGGTGGTAAACGTTAAAATGGTTGTAAGTAGTTAAAGATATCTCATTTATAAATGATTATTTATATCATTTAATAATGATTAGATTCGTCATTGAAATGATCATTTAGTAAAGTACTTAAAACGTAGAAGACACACACTCTCTCTCTCTCTCTCTTTCTCTTTACATCAATTTTTACGAATAATTTTTCTATTTTAATATACTTCTAATCACTCTAATCATTTATCATTTATTCAATTATATTCCTCGATTTTCTTTTCTCGAATATATTTCTATTTCGAGAATATATACGGCACGTTTTTAACTTGTCATTTTTTTTCTTTTTGAATATCATCTCGAAAGTTCGAATCGAAATTAAAATTTGTTTTCACACGTTGTTGGTGCATAATTTGGAAAATGTATTATATCGAGCATTTTAAATATTAATTCGTTCTTTACATTTGAAATGTCTCTCTCTCTCTCTCTCTCTCTCTCTCTCTCTCTCTCTCTCTCTCTCTCTCTCTCTCTCTCTCTCTCTCTCTCACACACACACACACACACACACACACACAATCTCTTTCATTCTCTCTCTCTCTGTCTTTACATTAAGCCAGACTAGAAGGAAGTAATATTCGCGGATGTGTTTGACACACACGTTAAATGTGATGAATAAATCGTAGATTATAAAAAACGTACTATGAAATAATCGTTCTGTTAATTTACGTCACGATTAATTAATACCTTAGTTCTATTTAAATTTCATGACTGTACAGAAAACAATTGAATCATTTCGTCATTATTTTTTTATCTTCTTTTTTTATTTCCTCTCTCTCCCTCTCTCGCAGTTTTTTAACATGCATTATAGCCAAGAATTAACAATCTTCATTATTTCTCCTTCTCTATTTTGTCGTTTGTTCCTTGTATTTATTTATTTATTTGTTTTTTGTTTTATTTATTTATTTACTTTTTATTTCTTTTTTTATTTTATTTATTTTTTTTTCCTTTTTTTTTCTTTTTTTTAATAAATCTTCAAAAGTTTCTACTTTAATTTAATTTTGCTAATTATTGACATTATAACTACATATAAGGATGTGTGTTATGTTTATGCATTTATACGTGAATACAACAATGTATATGTAACTGTACAGATTGGAACTACTCTCTTTTCGCGTTTCCCCTGATTATTAATATTATCAATTAATTTATTATTATTATTATTATTGTTATCATTATTATTATTATTATTATTATTATTATTATTATTATTATTATTATTATTATTATTATTATTATTATTATTATTATTATTATATATCGACAATAAGTGATCATTGAATCACACGTTCATTAACTTTCAAATATTTGACTAACGATGATTGCAACATACCGTCAGTATTACATACATAAATACTATCTAATATATTAGATAGACAATAAGTATACCAAGGTGTATTTCCTTCTTTTCCTCTTTTTTTTTCTTTTTTTGTTAAATCAGCTATTCAAGATTATATACTTCGTCTTCTTTCTTTCTGTCAAAAATATGTTTGGCTTTGCACAATTTATATTGATAAAGATATTCGGATAAAACAATTTGCAAGTTTCCTCTCTGTTTATGTGTATGTGAGCGCGTGTTTGTTCCGTCTCTTGTGTATAAATTATCAAATAAGTTATGCGTGTGTACGTGTTTGCTTTACCTCATATATATATATATATATATATATATATATATATATATATATATATATATAAATTATTCAACAAGTATCTTCTGTATATGTATCTATGCATGTATGTCTGTTTGTCTCTGGTATATCAATTTATCCAAATAAATATTACATTAGTACATAATATAATTAGTATTATAGAGCACATAAACACTGTGAAGAGAGAGCTCGTTTGTTAACGCGAATAAAATAAAAATTTTTCCCTTAACACGCACGCACGCACGCACGGACGCACACACACGCGCGCCCTCGCTACCAACAAAATTTTTAAAATAAAACATTATTACCGATCCACGAAAAGTGAATAAAATTTCTCGCGCGAACATTAATTTTAATATTTAAAACAAAATCTTCGTTCGTCCCGAATATATGTTGTTAATAACGACCAAATGAAATATCTTTCTAATACTCGTTATAGGGCGGGTGGCGGGGTGTGGTGGAGGGTGTGAGATCAGAGTCGTTTTTTCGCTAAGAAATTTTTTAAAAGCCCGACCGATCGCACAGATCCAAATACTTTCTATAATTCTGAATATACAAGGTGTATTATCAATTATTACTTCGGAGCTATCACGTAAGTACAATAATATCTCGATTAATTTTACTTTTTTTTTTCGCGGATATTCACTTTTGAGAAAAATAGATTACGGATAGTTAAAAAAAAAAAAGGAAGAAGTTTTCAACTTGAAAACTTCTTCCTTCTTTTCTTTTTTTTTTTTCTTCTTCTTCTCTTTAAGAACTCGCTTCTCTCTCTATCTCTCTCTTTTGCATTATACACAGTTAAAAGGTTACGGCTTTTTACCTGAAAATATTAATTACGTTCTCGACTCGTGTAAATTGCCGGGTTAAATGTAACGAGACTCGTACTGCTAAACGACCAAAGTCGTAGATCGCGTACGCAAGCGAAAAATAAATTGAGCGACTAAACGTTGTCTAAACAGCGAAATACTCGTTAGAAAATTGTCTTCTTTTAAATAACTGCGAGACGAGATATTGCTATAGTTGTAGTAGTGTAGTAATAGTAGTAGTAGTAGTAATAGTAGTAGTAGTAGTAGTAGTAGTAGTCTCATTCAACGACTCTTTTCTTAATTGTTAATTAATGTTTCTTTTCTCTCTCTCTCTCTCTCTCTTGATTTTTTTCCTTTTTCATTTCCTTTTTCTTTTTCCTTGTTCCTTTTCCTTTTTATCGAACCAAAAACGATTCATTCGAACGTTACACAACGTTGCGCTCAGTGTATTTGTTCCTTCGTGTGTTTTACGTTTGATTCAATATGCAAAAAAGACATGTGATACTTTCCTTCATTTTTTTTCTTTTTCTATTTTTTTTTCTTTTTTCTTTTCTTTTTTTTTTTTTTTTTTTTCTTACGACAAAGACGCTCGAAACTTGGCCCCATTTTTGAGAACTCAGCAAATTTGTTCCTTCACAACTCCACGGACAATTATTATGTCGGATTATTGGAATACTTCGAAAGACGTTTCTTTCTTCTTTTCTTTTTTTTTTTTTGTTCGTTTCTTTCTCGTTTTCAAAGTATTACAAAAACACAGTTATATTTATTTACCAATCGATTGCGTTTCAATCGTTTTCGATATATTTTAATGCCGTTCGACGAGATATCTGTTTGAAAGACGAACAGATCTTGCAGTCAATCAATTATACAATTTGTAAAATTTTTGTATACACACATACACACATACGCTCACACACATATAAACGCACGCACACACACACACAATTCATGCGTACATTGTATTTCCATCTAGATAAATAAATTCAAATTCGAATTTGTTAAATAGAAAAAAAAAAAAAAGAAAGGTAAAAAATAAAAATAATAAAATGTTTCTCAACA
Source organism: Dolichovespula sylvestris (assembly GCA_918808275.2). Lineage (NCBI taxonomy): Eukaryota > Metazoa > Arthropoda > Insecta > Hymenoptera > Vespidae > Dolichovespula > Dolichovespula sylvestris. Next base: position 6,320,953 of record OU964968.1, read on the forward strand.
AATCATATCGTCTTTCAAATAATCGTTCAAAAACATTAAAAATACATTAGAGATTATTTTGAAAAGTAAATAAGATAATCTCAGACTCAGTTTGGCACGAAAAAGCCGTTATAGTCAATTTTTATTTATTTATTTTTATTTTCTATTATTTTTTTATCATTAATTATTATTATTATTATTATTATTATTATTATTATTATTATTATTATTATTATTATCATTGTTATCATTCTCACCTCTTTCATGCATACTCTCTCTCTCTCTCTCTCTCTCTCTCTCTCTCTCTCTCTCTCTCTCTCTCTCTCTCTCTCTCTCTCTCTCTCTCTCTCTCTCCCCCTCTCTCTCTCCCTCTTTCGCCCTGTGTGTGTGTGTCGTTAATATGATATGACGAGCGAAACGAGGTTTATATTTTTTTCCTTTTGATTATGCGAATCTCTCTTTCGTAACGTAAAACCAACGCTCTTTTTATTATAAGTATATATACATATATGTATGTATGTATGTATGTATGTATGTATGCATGTATGTATGTATGTATGTATGTATGTATGTATGTATGTATGTATGATGTATGCATGTATGTACGTATGTGTATATATATATATATATATATATATATATATATATATATATATATACACACACATATAATAAATATATTTCATTTTCGTTTCGTCGAGATACTATTACTCGCATAATGTCAGAAAAAGTAAAGAGAGTTTATCGATTCGAATAATAATAATAATTATTATTATTTTTGTTATTTTTATTGTTATTATTATTATTATTATTATTATTATTATTATTATTATTATTATTATTATTATTATTACTATTCTCAAATATCTGTTTATTGTTCGCAACGATTCATTCGCATTTATGTCAGATTGAAAAAAATTATTTTCAATTTACAAAATGAAAAAGATAAAAAAAAAAAATAAAATAAGAAATAAAAATAAAGAAGAAGGCCATCAAAGATTTACACTATTATTATTTTCCTTATTCCATTTTGCAAATTCTACAATATAAGATATACATATGTACATATAGATATCTCTATATGTATATATATATATATATATATATATATATATATATATATATATATATATATATATCATGTATCTCTCATAACCGTAACACTGACGATATGATTGTTGTATTTGGAGCTAAACTTTAGAATGGCAATCGTAGCCTGGACGTATCATTGTCCGAAATAGAGGAAATATGACTAAAACTCTCTCACTCTCTCACTCTCTCTCTCTCTCTCTCTCTCTCTCTCTCTCTCTCTCTCTCTCTCTCTCTCTCTCTCTCTCTCTCTCTCTCTCTCTCTCTCTCTCTCTCTCTCTCTCGCTCGCTCATCGTGTATCAATATCTTCTAAATGATCACGATGATGAAAATTTGAAAAAAAAACAACTTCTTTCATTCTATCTCTCTTTTTCTCAAACGATTACTCTGAAACGAGTAACATCCAAAAAATTTAATTCAATTAGAGTTTCCTATATTATTATTTTTTTCCTTCTTCTTCTATTTCTTCTTCTTCTTCGTCATCATCATCATCATCATCATCATCATCATCATCATCATCATTATCATCACCATCATCATCATCATTATTATCTTCTTTTCTCATTTGTAATCCTAAAACGTTTAAATTGCGTAAAACAATTGAATGATACTTGATCGGAGAAACATGATATAGAGAGAATATTATCTCTCGCGAAGAATTCATTTATCTGATATCATATAATATATATATAGCATCAAAAAGGATATATCGAAAAGAAGAAAGAATCATCATCATCATCATAATCATCATAATCATCATCATCATCATCATCTAATTTTCACAAGCACAGAAATTCATCTTTTTCGCAATAATATATGTATAATGTATAATGTATATGCATCACCGGATCACATAATAATAAATATAATAATGCACTTTACCAATCTCCATCGGTTGAACAAAATTTTAACCGAGTGCACGTCTAAGGTCCGCTTGATTAATAATATCAGAATACAATGCCATAACGGAGGCATATTTATCGCATTAACTAATGTTGTATAATAATCATGTGCAGTATACACAGCAAGCACGAATCAATCACGAAGTTATGTTATATTCAATCAATGGTTGTTCTTATCGTTTTTGTTCTTCTTGTTGTTGTTCATGTTGGTCATTGGTTGTTGTTGATGGTAAAATTCTCATTTTTAATAAGTTTGAAATTCATGATATATATATATATATATATAAAATGATATTGTTGCCACGCAGATGATGATAATCGTGTTTTTAAATGTATGTAACACACGACATATATATATATATATATATATATATATATATATATATATATATATATATCACTTTGCCAACAATGCTTCTACTACATTCTGTCCGTCTCTGTCTGTGTTCTCTCTTTCTCAGCTTTCTTGATTTATCACAGCTGGGGGGCAGAGGTGAGAAGGAAGAGGGCTTTCTTTTCTTTTTTTTTGTTTACTTTACATCTCACGACAAAAAAAAAATTATAAAAGCTGGGCAATTTTTTCCATTCTTCTCCTTATTCCACGTAATCCCACCATTCCTTTTCATAACCTTCGTGCACATGTTCTAGAAGTACTTTTCTTCGACTATCGCAATATCTTTATAGAAAATAAAAACATTCAGATTTAAGAATTTTATATATACATATATATATGTACATACATACATACATACAGGGTATTCCATACATGTGGGACCCACTTCATTAGTTAATAGGAGATAGCACAAAACAATGAAAAAATGTTCACGTAAACATGTGTCCCATTTGGTCTTTTCTTTACTTTCCTTTTTTTTTTGTTTTTCAACCCCCCAGATTACAGTCCAATTTATATACTTTTATAATAATTGTGGACTGCTTTTGGTTATACGACGTGCTCAAAATGATGCTTGAAGTGTTTCGACATTAATAATGGGCGTTGTATAAATAATTCTTATCAAATGCCTCCGCATATAAAGATCCATGAACTTTTTTTTTTCATTGATTTAGTGTCTCCTGTCCACTGATGAAGTGGATCCCACATATTACACAACACTCTGTATATAGTACAATTATTTTTTGTTAATTAATATAAATTATATATATATATATGTGTGTATATATATATGTATATATATTTGTATATGTACCTATATTTATCCTGAACCTTTTGTTTAATATCGGCAAGGTTCTCACTCGTAATATCTCTTTCGAGGTATTCAGAGAGGCATTCTGTAGCGCTCTCTAGATCCTTTTGGTTGGCTTCAAAAATCACAGACTGGTTGGTTTTCCTCAAATAGTAGGCAAATACGTAAGTATACATGAGAGTTTGCCTACAGGAACATAAAATATCAACCGCTTTCTTTAAAAATTGCACCTAAACATAAAGGCAAAAATGATAAATGTTAACTAAAGTGTTAGAGAATAAGAGAATACAGATAGATTTTTTTTTTATTCTTTATCATTGCACTGATCCACCAAAAATTATTTTCTTTTACCTCGATCCAGGACATATTATGTTGTTGCATTTCCTCCATCTTGTCTTTTACGCTAGCATATAACTTGCTCTCAAACCTTAAGGACTGCATGTGATTCATATACCTATTGCAATAGAACAAATAGCGTTGCAAGGCAGACCTTGATTGATCTTGAGCAACTCTTGCTGCTTTGGCTTCTTCTTCGTCATAACGATTGCAATTATACCAGCTAGATCCGTGTGGTTCCCATGGGCCAAGGCATACCCAACAAAAGTCAGCTTTGCAGTTTTGATTTTTGCACACCATGTGATTGCAACCACCATCCTTCTCAATGGTAACATTACATTTGGGACATTCTTTCGTATTTGCCGCGATCCAATTAGATGTCTCAGAATCATCATCACATTTTTTGATCCATTTGCGCAACAAATGACATTTTACAGGATCGTGCCAATCTCCGCCGCAATGAAAACAAAATGTGTGACCGCATTTGCATGTGACAGGTCTTGCTTCAACGTATTGGACTTTGATAGCGTTATTACAATCTGGCGATGGACACCACCTTAATAACCTATTACACTATGAGATAAATAAAATGTGTATCGTGAGAATTACTTTTAAGATATCAATTGGGATACATTTCTTTTTAAAGATATTATTCCTTACCTCAACAAAACTGTTTGTTATCAAGTGCTGATACTTCAATTTAACTTTTGAGTCTTTAACAAGTCGCATAACACTAGCATCATCAACTAAAATGTCACATGCATGAGCGGCGCATGCGATCGTTTGTCCGACACCTTCTTCCATTATTTTGGTTGTGAGATATTCACCCCAACATCCGGTGCAAAAACGATGTCCACATTCAAGACCAGTCATCATCTAAATAGTATATATATATATATTTATTTATTTATTTATTTATTTATTTATTTATTTATTACATCTAATAAAAATTTACTACCAATACAATAACACTTACAGAGGATGGTAAAATCATAAAACAAATTCCACATTCTTCTGTTCCATTTGCAGATGTTCTTCTAGACTGTGAGAAGGACATATAACTTAATAATTTTTCTACTTGTTGCATATTCTACCATACAACGAGAGAAATATTTATATATAATAATTCTTTTACCAAGGAACTTTGGGAGGACCAACTTCTATTTATCACAGGACCTTTTCTGAATGGATTAATGACGCGTGCTTCTGCAAATAATTTTTCTTGATCTCCGTCATAAAAGCGTTCCATTAATTTTTCTTTGTCCCACTTAAAATGATTTAGCAAAATACGCGTTGTTGTCGCAGGTATCTACAAGAAATGTTTTATTTAGATGCACGAATCAAATAATATTCAACGAATCGATTGATCGATTAATCTAATTCTATAAGACATACTTCGACTACAGTGTTGACCTCTTTTATAGAGTCAACCATGTGTTGTACAATTTCTTCTGTGGATAAAACTTCAAATGGATATTCATCGACGTCTGTAGCCCGTTCGCGTTGATTTCCAGATTCTATTTCCATAGCAAAATCAACATCATCCCCGCTGGACTCGTTACCAGAGTCAACATCGTCATAGAGCGTTTCCTCCTCGGAATCCATATTTTTACAAATACAGCAAGTGGTACCAGCAAGTGTTTAAAACACTGCTGTTTTAAACTTGCGTAATATATACTGCACCTATACAACGAACATCTTTGAATTGACAAATCGAATTGACAAATCTTTGAAACGTATATAATAAATTTTATATATATATATATATATATATATATATATATACATATACATATATAAATTAAAGCAATGAGAATAAATCACTGCATTAGAAGGATCGAAATGATTTTCGCTATATCCGAATTTAAAGATGAATCTTCGTAGCCTATGTATATAAATACGTATCTAATTTCTTTGTCCTTAGAAAAAGATTTATATCTAACGAATAAATTCAATGTTTTAGAAATTTGTAACACCTGTATCCGCGAAACGATTGCGGAGAACAAGGTGAAAAAACAGCTTATGTTTCAGTACATGACGTCATTATTTTCTACTTCCCGAATAAAGCGTCGGACATATCTTATACGATTTTATATATATACACACATATATGTATATATTTCACTATTAACAAATTTTCTTTATTATTATTCACTCGCGAAACGATGGTTAAACTTTGTCTTTAACGTGGTTAAACGAATAAATTTGAAACTGCTTCGATAATAAGAGGGGAAGTGAAAAATAAAATCAGCTGCCAAAACATCGAAGCGCTCTGCTCCGGCAGCTGATACACCGAACACTGCTGCCACGGGAATAACGATGAATGGGTCAACATCTCAACGACCAATCACGATTCGAGATAGTACGCATTTCGACCAATAGCGATAAGTGTTTATCGAAGATTGATATTTCCTATCGTTCGTGGACTCGAAAGAGAGTAAGAGATATATATATATATATATATATAGAAAGAGAGAAAGAAAGAGATAGAGAAAGAGAGAGAGAGAGAGAGAGAAGGAGAAAGAGAGAGAGAGAGAGAAAGAAAGAGTGCGTGTGAGAACGAATCGTTCTCGAAATAAATAACCTTTTGTGAACATCAATAGCGATCTATTTTTTAACGACGAAAATCTTCCCAAGGATATTTCTTTTTTAAATTCATCGAAGTCTTCGAAACTTTAATATATATTGTATATAAAAAAAAAAAAAGAAAGAAACAAAAAAATATGAAATAAAATATAATAAAACAAATTATAAACAGTTCGCAGAAACGAAGTGAATTAATTGGCGGACACGAAGTTAAACCGATTTGATTGTCACAAAAAAGAGAGAGAGAGAGAGAGAGAGAGAGAGAGAGAGAGAGAGAGAGAGAGAGAGAGAAATAAAAAAAGAATTCACATCGCAGTAAGCACAAGGAATACGAACAGAAAAGAAATTGGAAATAATTCTTCTTTGCTATATTGTCCGTTGGCGTGAAAAAAAAATAAAGAAAAATAAATGAATTAAAAATAAAAAAAACCGGACACCGTAGTGCCGTGATAAAATTAACAATGAATTTTATCTTCCGATCGATGATACACTGATTATCATCGTAACCTGTCAAAAACAGGTCTCGTAACCTTGAAATACACCTTGCAAGGAAACACATCTCTCGCAATATAATTATTTTCTACAAAACGAAACAAAAAAAAAATGAAACAACGAAGTATCGTCACGCACGGTCAGAAATAATTTAAGGGTTCCGACCAATTACACAATTTGATTCGTTGTTTTCAAAATGAAATATTATATACAGATGTAGGTTACACTGCTTTAGACACACGACTCATGATAACCACTGTATGATATAAACGATGTCTAAAAAAAGGACCTTGAGAGAGAGAGAGAGAGAGAGAGAGAGAGAGAGAGAGAGAGAGAGAGAGAGAGAGAGAGAGAACGAGAGTGAGAAAGAGAGACACAGTGTTAACCTATAAAAAAAAAATAAACCAAACGAAGAAGTCAAAGTTAGATTGAATTTCTAAGCAAACTTTTCATGAAAGTAATAATAATAATAATAATAGTAATAATAATAATAAAAAGGAAACGGAGCGGTAAGACAGAGCGAAATTATTTGAAAAAATAACAAAAAAAAAAAAATAAAAAAGAGGAGAAGGCCGATAAATCAGGATCGATCGGTAAAGATGGACACTGTAAAAGATCCCGTTTGAGCTTATCGCGTCGATGATTTAAAAAAATAAATAAATAAAAATAAAAATAAAAAAAAAAAAAGAAAATATGACAAGTTACTACAACTGAAATTGTTACACGAGAGACACATTGTGTGGTTGTCACTTAACAAGGCAGCGGTAGCACAGAGATACACGACGGAACAGACCGAACGACGACGTTCCGTAAGAATGCGATATTCGTCGAGTATGTATGTATGTTGTTATTTTTTTCTTTTTGGCTCGAAGAAGCGAAAAACGACATATTTCTTAGGGCACTCTTTTTACTTGCTTTTCTTTTCCTTTTCCTTTTCCTTTCTCTCTTTCTTCGAGGAAAGAACTCGTTAACACTTTGTTGTCACACTTTTAAACGTAGAAAATATATATTATATTACTCGTAACGGTTGTGTGCACGTCGCCGAGAACGGTGCTTATCGGCTGTCGTATTGGTATATAAACATATGCGCCCCTCGTCCATTGCACTCGTTCTTTCTCGGTCGTGTTCGACGCACTCTCGGAAGTCGTATCTATGAGGGAGAGGGGGGAGAGAGATAGTGAGAGAAAGAGACAGAGAGAGAGAGAGAGAGAGAGAGAGAGAGAGAGAGAGAGAGAATGAGACAGAGATAGCCGATAGATAGAGAGATAGAGTAAGAAAGAGAGAAAAAGAGAGAGAAAAGAAAAAAGGGCAGCAGGCTACAAGTCGATCTGGAACGCACCATTTACCATGAAGGAAGGAAGGAGAAACGAGCTTACAGCCCGACAACTGCTGTCACGTCCATACGCTTATATGTATGTGTATGTGTGTGTGATTTTCTGCATGTACGTGATCGTGCGTGTGTAGTGTCTTACGTACGCACGTACGTACGTACGTACGTATGTATGTATGTATGTATGTATGTATTTATGCGTGTACGTGCGTATATATCGGAGGAGGCACACCGAGGAAAGAAGACGAGTTTTTCTTTTCGTATCGAGCGAACGAAGCGTTCCTTCTTTCTTTCTTGCTTTCGTTCTCTCTCTTTTTCTCGCTTGTCATTTGCACACTATACCACTATTCTTCTTTGTCTCTTTCCCTTTGTCTCTTTTGTCCTTTTCGTCGTTCTGATTACTCGTCCTCCTCCCTCCTCCTCCTCCTCCACCTCTTCCTCCTTCTCCTCCTCTTACTCCTCTTCTTCTTCTTCTTCTTCTTCTTCTTTTCTATGAACGAGTATTTCCGAGTTTTCCTTTTTCAGTTTCTTCTTTCCTTCTCTCCTTTTTTTTCTTTTCCTTTTGTTGGTTTCCACTTTTTTCTTTTTTTTTCTTTTTTCGTATTTAAGTAAGAAAAGGAAATAGATCGTTAGAGACACGGAATTTCGCGAGTATACTATTCGTCAAGGAGATACAGACTACGGACTCGTCTGGTGATATGGTGATGGTATGGTGGTGGTGGTGGTGTGGTGGTGGTGGTGGTAGTATTGGTGGTGGTGGTGGTGACGGTGGTACTGCTGTTCCTGCCGCCGTCGTCGTCGCTGCTGCTGCTGCTGCTGCTGCTGCCGCTAGCAGATACCACGAGAGACGGTCGGTCGCCGAGTGGTGTCGCGTCCGTCAACTGCCTCCGAGCTTCTCTTATACGCCGCTTGAGCGCGCTCACCGCGCACAGCTGACGGGCCAAGGGCGTCGCTATCGAGGGAGCATCCCTCAAACGTAAATATCTTTTTTTTTTTTTTTCTATCTTTAATCCCTTCTTTCGATAAATTTTCGAGCGACTGTTACTTTTTTACCCGCCTCCTTATTACTCAATTTTTTTCTTTTTCATTGTTTTCATAATTTGACTTTTTTCTTTTTTCTGTTCTTCTTTTTTGTTTTTTAAATCCGATTCGGTTTTGCATATTAACAATAGAAATAAATAAATATATATATATATATATATATATATATATATATCTTTTTGTGACAAGTAACGTTTATTAATATAACGCGTATCACAGCGATAAGATTATAATATAATAGAATTATTGGAATAAAAGGAAACGTGATTTTCCTGGAATGGAAATATCATTTTTTTCCTATAAATAAAAGATGATCTAACCCTCTGTAACTAAATATTTTCTTTTTGTCGTTTCTACGAGAAAAAAATTATACAATATATGTATATCGCAATATAACGTATATGAATGTAATTATATCACACTAATTGTAAGTATGATTTATATTTATACAAAACATTAAAAGAAAAAAAAAGAAAAAAGAACTTCTTCGGACACGAAGTAACGATGAATTTTGAGCGGCAATAAAATTAAATAAAATTTATAAAAATTACGAATATACAAAAACACGCACCTACGCACACACATCTGTATGATTTTGAAGCCGCATATTATAATTTTTTAAGGAGGGTCAACCAAAAGGAAATGAAAAAAAAAAAAACAAAATTCGAACGAGACTAAATAAATATTCAATGAATTTTATTTTGTCGTTGACGCCAATGCGTCATCGCGGGCATGGAGCAAAGAAGCCCCGCGGAGCTTTTTCCTTTAAGTCAGGTCCAACGTTATCTGTGTAATGTTAGTTTAAAGATTACTAAAACTGTTACGTCAAAATGAACCCGGCAAGTGTTAAGGATTATACTATTATTGAAACAATAGGCGCAGGTACTTATGCAAAGGTTTACAAAGCAAAACAAAAGGTAAGGATATATATGTATATACAATTTGAGGTTGGGAATCGGAGTCGTATCTTTCGCACGCATTGAAAACATATGACTTCAGGAATGTAGATAGGACAGATGCGTTAAGGGAGTTTCATACGTTGTCTTTAGATATCGAATTTTTTCTTTCCTTTAAGTTTTCCTGTCTTTTTTTTTTTTTTTTTTTTTTTTTTTTCATTTTTACAACTTCGTTTTATTGCTCAACAACTCGACGATATATGATATACGACATACGTTGATCTTATCGCAAATGTGAATCATTACACGTGTGCACGAATCATTCGTTCGTATTCTTGTTCTTTTTTGTTTTTGTTCTTTTTTTCTTTGTTTGTCGATTTCTTCCTTCGTTTTCTCTTTCAGACAGAAATTATTATTAATGATGACATATTGTAGGTCGAGATCCTGATATTTATAGATAACTTAATAATTCGATGAAATAAGTAAATAAATTAATATATATATATAAATATATATATATATATATATATATATATATATATATATACATATATACATCTATGAATGAGAATCGTTATTGAAGCAGGTATAAAATAACTATATGTGTATGTAGGTCATTAGTGTGTACCATTTGCGATTAGTCGATGGTAATATTTATCGAGCTATACCAATATCGAGATATGTATCTTGCGAACAATTGCAATATCTAGAGATAAAAGTTCAATATGAAGAAAATCTTGACTTGATCGTAACGTTCGTATAAATAACAATCTTTTTAATATACACGTTATTCCAGAAATTACTTATTAAATATATATATATATATATATATATATATATATATATATATATATATATATATATAGAGAGAGAGAGAGAGAGTGTTAATCTAATTTTCAAAATAATCTCTATATTTAATGATAAAAATTCGATGAAACTCTCGAGTAGATCGTGGCATTGAAATAAATAACAATTTTTATATGTATATATAATCGATATTCGAAATAATGATTTATTAATTATTTATTTAATAAAAGGAAGAAAAGAAAACGAAAAAGAGAAACAATTTTTCTTAGGAGGAACCATGCGATGTCGTGGCAATAAAATGTGTGGACACATCGGGATTGTCAAACTGGGCAATCGACAATATCATGACGGAGATAAGTGTATTGAAGATATTAAATCACGAACATATCGTAAAAATGAAAGAATTTTTCAATATCGAAAAGTGCGTTGAACGTCCATTTTTTTCATGTCTTTTTTCTTTTTTTTTTTACGTAAATGGAATAAAAGAATTAAATTGAATTATATTGGATTAAATCGAATAAAGAAGAAAAAGAAAAAAAGATTTTGTTGCGAATCCGACGGATGAATATAAACGAAATGAAATCTTTATAAATTTTATTTTATTTATATAATATATTTTACTTCAATTTATTTTATTTTATTTTATTTTATTTTATTTATTGATATATATATATATATATATATATATATATATATATATATATTTAAATGATGGATCAATAGTTCTCAAATGATATTAGACATCGTACGATCATTTTTCAAAAATTTCTAAGATAACATTAGTTTCCTCGGTACGTAAAACTACGAGTCTAATACTGATTAAAATGCTTAGGAGAAATTCACGAAAAGGAGCAATTGATATTTTTAAATCACTTCAGAAATATTCATACATTTAGAAACTTTCGATCCATCATGTATTATAAATATCGTTAAATTAAATTAATAAGATTTATTAATTAATAAAAATTAAATTAATAATAATATATATATATATTAATTTCGTGAATTTGACTCATTTATCGAAACTTGGTGGCTTATTTTCTCTTTTGACTTTAGACGGATATACATTGTAACGGAGTACTGCAATGGCGGCAATCTTTCGAATTTTATTAAGAAGTGCGGACAATTGTCTGAAAACGTGTGTAAAAGATTATTACAACAGTTAGGCTTAGCATTAAAATATTTGAAAGAACAAAACATCAGTCATATGGATTTGAAGCCGGAGAATTTGTTCCTCGTGAGAGGACCTACTTTGACACTAAAGCTTGGAGGTTCGTTTAATACACATTCTCATGCATAAGTTTGTCAATTCCTTTTTTTTTTTTTTTTTTGTAACTCGGATAGCTCGGAAAATTCGTGACGTTACTTCGACATTTATTTGTGTATCAAAATATGTCAATACGTGTGTACGTGTATGCAGGAATAAAAATATAAAAACAAAGAAAGAAAAGGATAAATAATTGATCAATATATATTACATATTAACACACATAACACACGTATATATATATATGTAAACAATTTTGTACATATATTGAAACATTTGATCAACTGCTCGTAACTTTCTTTTTTATTTCTTTTTTTTTGTATTTTCGTAGAATTAAGCGATTCATTTAAATTTGCGCGTTTCATCGAAGATAAACTTTTCGGACAATCGTACGTGCGTCGATCGTAAAGATCGATCATAAGCATCGATCTTTGATTTATTTCGTGGATCGCTATTTTTTCTTCTCCCTTTCTTGTCTTTTTCTTTTTTTTTTTTTTCTTTCTTTCTCTTTCATCATTACAGATTTCGGTTTCGCACGGTACACTAATGTCGAATTCGTTTATGAATTACGTGGGTCACGACTTTACATGGCACCGGAGATATTATTAGTTAACAAGTACGACGCTCGTAGCGATCTTTGGAGCGTAGGTGTGATCATGTATGAGTGTCTATTTGGAAAGCCACCTTATTCTATGGTTGATTCGGTACAATTGAAGCAGCTAATGTTAGGACGTCGTCCAATCAAGGTGATTGTTAGAGAGACATTATTATTATTATTATAATTTTGTTTTTATCTTTTCTCTTTTCGCTGGCTTGAACGAAAAGCACAAAAAAAAAAAATAGATTGACGAGAAGATCGCAAAACGTGATCCATCTATTCTAGAATCGATTGGCACGTCGTCCAATCAAGGTTATTGTTTGAGAGACGTTATTATTATTATTATAATTTTGTTTTTATCTTTTCTCTTTTCGCTGGCTTGAACGAAAAGCACACACAAAAAAAAAGAAGATTAACGATAAGATCGAAAAAAGCGATCCATCTATTCTGGAATCGATCGACACGTTGAATTTGTCGCGCACGACTGGCACTCAATTTCGTAGAATTTCTTTTCTTTTCTTTTTTCCCTTCATGTTCGTATCTTCTTCCTAAGACTTTTAAAATTAAAACTTTTGTCATCCGACAAGATTAAATGTCGAATGTAAAAAGTATATGAACGACGTGTAAGAGTCAACTGGCAATCAACTTTCGCAGGATCTTTTTTTCAAGACTTTTCAGACATTTATTTTGACATTTAAACGATTAAACGATTATCATCGAACAAGATTTTAGATCCAATGTTAAAGTTATGCTAATAAATTCCATCTGTATCTTTTATTTACACGAAAAACTCTAACGGGTATCAGATTAAATACGGATATATATGAACGTATATATGTACGTCGGATTAATGCAGGATGACTTTGTTAGACGCGTCATCGTGTATAAATATGAAAATACAAATATGTTTATGATCTTGCGATCACGTTAATTCTAACGATGGAAATTTGTTAAAGAGTATTTTTTCATCTCCTTCTTTCATTTTTTTTTTTTTCTTTATTTTTTTCGCAACGTTAATCACACAGATTCCAAATGTACCTCCTATTTCCGACGAGTGCAAGAGTCTTCTGTCATCGTTGCTCAGGTACGATCCTGAAGCTCGCATCAGCTTCGAGGACTTCTTTAGCAACGCGTTTTTGGACTTGGAACATGCACCGAGCAGGGAAAGTTATCATAAAGGTTTGGAGCTTGCACAAAAGGCTGTTGAAAAGGATCGTGAAAAGGAATTGCAAGAGGCATTCCATTTGTATTGCGAGGCCTTGAAATATTTTATCCCATTATTGATAAGTAAGGATTGTTTTAACCTTTTTCAAACGCGTGTTTACACTTTTCCTTTTTTTTTTTTTTTTTTTTTTTTTTTTAAATCGACGATAATTATCTTACTGCATCCCTAATTGCTGTCCGTTCTGTCGTCAGACGACAATGATCCGCAAAAAAAAGAGGCTATGAGGTTACACGTGAACGATTATATAAATCGAGCTGAGGAACTCAAATTGCAATTTAAAGACAAAGAAAATAATCAGGAAAGGAAGAGGGTTGATCAACAGGTCGAAGAGAGAGAATGCGTCCCAACGACATCGTCTAGAGGGTCGTTATCCCCGTTGAATAGATCCCCGGGACACTCCTTTCGTAAATTACGTTCGTATTTTATGATAAATTATATATACGTATATATATATATATATATATATATATATATATATATATATATATTTTTTTTTCTAAGAAGATTCCAAGTATGAATCTTTTTTCTCTCTTATACCTATCTCGTGCTTATAATTTTCTCGCGTAGAAATCTCTTAACATTAAACTTATGGAGGTCGTTAATTTGACGAATTAGAAATTTCATATTTAATGTAAAAATATAAAAAGAGAAAAAAAAAGAAGATGTAAATATTATTTCTCGTCGATTTATTTTCACGCAGATCGATTTATCGCTAATAATATGAACTTTTATAATGAACTATTATAAAAATATTATTCACGAATATAGCGAATAAGAATGATTGTAAAACGAATTATCGTTAATCTGTTATTAATTTGTGATTTTTAATTTATTAACAAATGATTTGATTTGATTTGATTTGATTTACTTTTTTCATTTAATTCAATACATTAGAAATTCTCAGCAAAAGTACACCGAGTATGGCCGATGCACTCGACATTGGAGAAGTTGGAGTGCAATATCTTTCCGAGGGCAATTACGTTCTAGCTTTAGAAAAATTTCAATCGAGTTTAAGGGTCTTGGTACCGTTGTTGAGTAAAGAACCACTTGGCCATAGAAGAGATCTGCTTCACGAACAGGTGAGTTTGTTATTTATTTTTTTCTTTTTCTATTTTTTCTTTTTTTTCTCTTTCCTTCTCTTTGTTTCTTTTATTTTTATTCCGTTAAAGTATATCAAATTATCCAAGTGGAATCGTTATTACACGCTTTTGACGATGTGCCAAAAGTTCTTGGACGATATTACAAATTCGATTATTATTATTATTATTATTATTATTATTATTATTCGAAACTATCTTAGACACTTTTAATTTGGATTTGTAATTTTACATTGTCACAAAAAAAAACGGAATTAATCGGGGAAAGTCTTGAAGAAGGATCGATCGATTTTTAAAATCATCCAGTAACTTTTGGATCACCCTGTAGAATTGTTTATCACGGGTTATGTGTATGTTAGCACTTAATTTTGATAATATCAATTTTCTTGAATTTTTAATATCGTATTTTATTAACTATTTTAAATTTAATTATGTATTTTGTGAGTGTGTATGTGTGTGTATGCATGACCGCTGAAATGCATTATTTTTGCATAATCAGCACGACGTATTAAGTAATCCTCCATAAAAAAAAAATCGTATTTCGCAATATCGTATTACATGAAATCGATACTTATGCATGTATTCGAAGAGACGTAAAATATATATACACATATATATAGATACGCATATGTATATATGTATGTATATAGGAAAGCGACATAATATAGAATAAGTTTCGAAGATAAATCGATGATAAGTATAATAAGAAGTGAAGTGAGAAGAATAAGAATATAACGAAGTCCATTTGTCCTTGACCTTGCATATTAGAGAATATATATATATATATATATATATATATATATATATATATATATATATATAAACGTTTCACAAAAGAGTCTTTCAAGATATTTTTATCAAATATTTTTCAATTTCTACTCTTTGCTCTTTGCTTTTTTTGTTTCGATGAAAATATTTTACCCACCATTGATATTTGCCATGATATTTATTAGTTTACAAATATCGAGATGCAAGATGAAGTGTGATTTTTTTATAATGGAACAAACATAATAATATAATAATATTATATATAATGATATTACCTATATATATATATATATATATATATATAACATTATACTTAATGCTATATTATTTATTATCCTAATAATTAGTATATCAACCTAATGGTATATTACTTTGATAATTACTACATTACTCTCTCTCTCTCTCTCTCTCCCTCTCTCTGTCTTTAAAAAAAAAAAACATTACATTATAATATATATTTATTTATATATATTATATGTATATTAGATAAATAAAATATTAGTATTTCCCACTCGAAAAGTACTCGTAAAAATCCTTTTTGAAGTAAAAAAAAAAAAAGAGAAAATTCTAAATTAAGTGACGGGGCTCGGGTCAATATAATACAATTAACAATAATTAAAATAAATTATTTTCAGAATTATTTTCATAAATTATGAAATAATTATTACCCATCAACAGGTACAACTTTGGATGCGAACGGTCGAAAGTACAAAGGTTCTTTTGTCAGCGAAGAATATGAAATCTGTCCAACGTGACTCTGACTAATATAACGATTGTATAATACAATTCTTATGCGTCTTGTTTTCTTTAAATTTTTTTAGCTAAGACTGACCGACTAACTTGTATAAGCGATGTTATAAATATGTATATACATACAATATATATTTATATTTAGAAGTACATTCCTATTTATAATACACGTCCCAGTTTCATTTGTCAAATAGTAGAACTACTAAAGCCCATCTTGTATATCTTACGAAGCTTAAAATTTTTTTATCAAAAGCCTCGAAATTAATTCTTTTTTAAATCGTCCGAGAACTTTCAGTCCATCCTAGAACTTTTGACGCACATTACAATATTTATTTATGCATACGTATGTATGTTGTTTTTTCTTTTTCTTTTTACTTACTTCATCCCGCCGTAGTTGTTCGCGCCGAAAAAAAAAAGAAAGAAAGAAAAAAAGAAAAATGCAAAAAGGAACTTTTCATTCTTCCCATTATTATGCGTACGCGAAAGAACGTTAAAAAATCTAATGAGGTTGATCCAGACAAGATTTTTCTATCCTTTTTATTCGCGCTCATAGCTTTTCTCGTAAAACAGTAAAGCATGTTCCCGTGCAAAGGGGAAAAAAAAAAGAAAAGAAAAGAAACGAAAGAGAAAATATAAACAACGCGAAAAAAAAATATTATAATGTATTTTTTTTATCTCGTAACGATCTTATTAATGAGTACTAATAAAATCGAACTTGTTCCATTGTAGTCATTTTGGTTCTTGATAAAAATAAAACGAAAAAAAATAAATAAACGATTTAAAAAAAATCATAGTAAGGTGATTTAACTAATCGATAAAACCAATGAGTTACGATAAAATTCAGCTTTTTTTATTGATCGAGGATCTCCAAAAAAAGAAAAAAAAATAATAAAATAATAAAAACAAAAAAGAGAGGGAATAAAGTAAAACAGTAAGTAAACGAAATAATTATAAAAACAAATCGTAATAAATAATATTACAAATGGGAAAATTCTTGAAAAAATTCGGAATATTCTAAACGGTTCGAAAGGAAAAGGTGAAGAAAATTTGATCACACAACTATGCTTCATATAAATATATGCAAACCAACCGATACTCACGAGGAACCGACGTAACCATATGCGTGACCATGATAATTTCCGTTTTATATTTATAAAAACGGATGAAAATATTTCAACCACATGTCAATTTCATATATATATGAATAACAAATATACTCATTTGTTTTTTGTTTGTCATTGGAGAAGACTATAATTTTTAAATAATCCAAACCCAAAAATTTTAAAATATCAAAACAATATATATATATATATATATATATATATATATATAT
>OU964968.1:6343651-6346151 GCA_918808275.2 Dolichovespula sylvestris
GATGCGAGTTTCTTATCTTTCCGATATCGATTTCACGTTGTACGAAGATAATAATGATCTCCCATAACCATGGATGCTTTTTAAATCAATTTAATGTTCCTATATATGAGTTATAGGTACAGGAATATTCTCATGTATGTGGAACGAAGAAAATAATAATTTGATAACGTGATTTATGATGCGTTATAATATAATAATAATAATAATAATAATAATAATAATAATGATGATGATGATAATAATAATCATAATAACAATAATAATAATAATTTAATCTATCGTGTGTGTATATATAGAAAGAGCGCGGAATCGAATGCTGCCGCGTTTATTATTCATGAGGGTCTTATAAATGGTGTTCCTCCTCTCTCATCGTGATGCACATACGAACTTAGTATATAACATGTATGTATGTATATCTAGTATGTATACATACACATATATATTATGTATAGAAGTGCGCGTGCGCGCGTATATATGTACGTGTGACAAGTATATTCTCGTTTATTACATTACACCACGTTTCTCATACAGACTGGGCCAAAAGTCCCTAGGAGGGCCAAAAGTTCCTAGGCGAATTTTAAAAATCAATCTCTTTTTATTTTTTCGTTTTTTTCTTTTTTTTTTTTCTTTTTTTTTTGTGAAATCGTAAGCTTAGCTTTGTTAAAACTCGACGAGTGCAGACCAAGAAAGAGTAATCAATTTTTTAAATTACTTCGGAACTTTTTGCTCGCTTAGGGACTTTTGTTCCACCCTGTAGTGTATACTATATATATATATATATATCATACTTTTTCATTAAATATGCCAAGCGTATTATCTACGAGTAGTCTCTTTTTCTCTCTTTCCCTCCTTCCTTCTTTTCTCTCTCTCTCCCTCCCTCTCTCTCCCCTCCCCTCTTCCTTTCCCTCCTCTTGATCGTAGTGCCGGAAAATTAAAGATGGAAAAGGAGCGTAATGGTGTGAGATATGGTCGAAAAAGAAGGCTTTCGACAGCGGTGTGTGTGTGTGTGTGTGTGTGTGTGTGTGTGTGTGTGTGTGTGTGTGTGATATGTATATAATGTACATATATGTATATTATATACCTTCATACGCGTATGTACCACAACGATGTTTTTATTTATTACCCCTCCCTGTTTTCTCTTTATTTTTTTTCTTTTCTTCTCTTTTATCATCATCATCATCATTATTATTATTATTATTTTTTTTTTTTTTTTTATTTCAAGAAGCGCTCACGTTAAAGGAAACTAAGGCCACCAGACGTATTCGCGCGCGGCTATGTATGTAGCCACGTTCCTCGTTGTACAGTTGATCCACAAATGCGCACATCGTGTAACGTGGACGGTAACGATGGTAGCGGCGGTAGTGGTGGTGGTGGTAGTGGTGGGGTGGTAGTAGTGGGGTGGTAGTGGAGGTAGTAGTGGTGGTAGCGCTTACCAGGCCGACCGACCGTTCGTCGTCGCTCGTGCGCGCAGGTATATATATATACATATATATATTTATATATACAAGCGTATGTATATATATATATATATATATATATATATATATAAATATATATATAATACTCGGAGCCAAATATATACAGGAGGTTGGTGGTATGTATATAGGCGTCCGAGAGTCGCCAGGGAAATATGTACTGGCGTAGTACATAATGTACCCTCGTCTATATACTACATAAGAACCCGAGTAGTGATGTAACAAAGAGGTACTTTCACGAAGTTAGCCGAACTGTTCCGAAGCCGCCCCAGCTTCGGGCAAGCCACATACATGCTCTCTGTGCGCGGTGGTGTATGTACTATATATATATGTGTGTGTATATATATGTATGTATATGTATATATACATACTATGTTTATATATATGTGTGTACCTATATATACGCGTCGTATGTGTGTGTGCGGGCGCATGTGTGTATAATACCTTACAATTCTCGTCAGCTGCGACGACTGAACGCCGCCATATGCAATTTTGCTAAGCGCGTAAAAAATGTTTCTCTGAAAGCTCACCTGTTTCCCGTTCGTGCAATTTATAACAGGATTCTTTTCCCTAGACCATCCCCAGCCATTCTCTTTTTACCTGGTTCCTATGTTTCTTCTTTTTATTTCTATTTCCCTCTCCTT
This sequence comes from Dolichovespula sylvestris, assembly GCA_918808275.2. NCBI lineage: Eukaryota > Metazoa > Arthropoda > Insecta > Hymenoptera > Vespidae > Dolichovespula > Dolichovespula sylvestris. The sequence continues at coordinate 6,345,771 of OU964968.1, forward strand.
GTTTTTTTCCGTTTCTTTTTTTTACCTTCTTTTTTTTTTCTTTTTTAAGAATCACATCAGTAGAATAAAGATGACGATATCAGTTTAAATCTGATAGCCATATATACCTATACATATACGTATATATACATAGTACAGATTCTAGCAAGAAAAAAAAGAGAGACACGCCTTGTTAACGTTTTCTATTGCGAAATTTATATAAGCGGCCACTCACATTGGCCACAGGACGATTTCATAGTTACGTAATATTTGCTTCCGCGATGGCATATTTTTGCAAAAGGAAATAATAAATATCGTTTGGTCGTTATGATAGTGTACAATGAGTGAGGGAGGTGCGGAGGAGGAGGGAGGAGATTGGGAGGAACGGAGTTTGTGAAGGGG
>OU964968.1:6356151-6361151 GCA_918808275.2 Dolichovespula sylvestris
ATAGCTGTACGTGCATAAGAAGTTACTATATTACGGATGCCGAGAGTAAGCTATTCAACGAGATCAATATCAAGCATTGCGATAATCAATTTGGGAGGGATCAGTTTACCTGCAAGGATCTCGTAGTTAGGTTATCCGACGCTAAAGAATTCTATACATTTTTGGACGTGTGTTATACAAAGTTAACGGCCGGCGCGAATTCAAACCTAACGAGCAGGCACAAGGCCGAGAAGTGCGGTTTCATACGGATAAATAAGGAATCTGTGGTACCTTATACGGTTAAGGACGGTCTCCAATACGTACCCCTATTTTATTTCGAGGGCGAAACGGAGAATTTGAAGTTGAAGGCGGAAAAACTTGAGGGTTGGGACCTTTCGTATTTGAAGTTTTGTTGCAAGGTACAGGGTATAAGAAACGAACTCTTTGCAAGTGAGACATGCTCCGTGATCAGTTTGAGTGATATTAAAAGTTACTTTCCCCCTGATACGGGGTTCGAAGATTATTGGCCGAACAAAGTGATGGACTCTCAGTTGTTAGTGAGTAGCAAGGGTGGTGGGGGCGGTGGTGGATGGACCAGACAACCCCCTACGCCACCGGTGTCGAAGACAACATCCGTACAAAATAATACGAGTAAGGCTAGCCTTAATTCGCGTACGGGTCCTTTACAGACGATATTACCACGCGGATCTAGTGCAACGAGTGCGGCTCAAACGCAAAGAGTTAGTCAGTCTAGGCAAACTGCTGCTACGACGCATCCAGCTCATTCCTCTCCATCGTCGCTATCGTCTGGGAGATCTAGTATCCCAACTCAACCTATGCTAAACGTCGTACAGGGTGTTGTCAATGGGTGGTCTGGACTGGTCGGTGGTCAACCGACTTTCCAAACCGCCCTTGTCTCTCAGGCTAATTCTCTGATACGTACGCCACCTCCGTTAAACATGCACAATGTAAGTAATCTTTAAACCTTGGACTAACCTTCTCTTTCGACAATGGTTAATCCATTGAAATGTCTGCGGTAGATATCTGCGTCAAGCAAAACCTATACTACTCATCAGTCAAGAAGTAGAGGGGGTGGTGGCGGAGCAACGGCTCAGTACCCTGGAGTTTATCCAGTTACTACTATGCAAGCCGTCGCTCAGGCCCAACCACCCCCTCTTGTCAGAGCAACGGCGCACACCAGTCAACCTAATCTTGGGTGAGTTCAAAGTATAAGATGTTTTGTTTCAATGATCGTAAGCATATATATCGTCTATAAAATTCTTCACTCCTTTTTTTTTTTTTTATAGTTTACACTTCATCTTCGGCGCACTTTCCCCAAGTGACTTGTGCTTGCTTTTTGTTTTTGATTATTTTAAATGGTCAATTATTTGATAGATAGTACGACATGTATATAAGTTCCATAGAGAGATATTAAGTAAATTATCGTGGATCTTTTTTTGCCGAATATATTTCTATTCTTTAAATAATAATATTTCGTGGACGTACATGTGTATAAAATATTACGTATTTTTAGAAAGATATAATACGGATTATTTTTTATTATATATAAAATTGCTTAAAGTTCTTCATAAGATATATAATGGAACGATATATTAGAACATGTTTTCCCTTCTTCTCTTTCTCTTTTTTTGTTTTGTTTTGGATAAAGATATCAGTGAAGATATATTGGCTTTTTAATTTTTTTCTTTACCAAGCACTGATTATCAATTATTTCTATTTTGATGTTTAAAATATTCATCTACATAATAGATGTAATTATTATTTATTATGTAGATCTCTGCACTGAAGCTTTTTGCATTTGTACATACAATGTATAATTTTTTTTGTATAGTTATCCAACCTATGGGAAGGATGACTGGTGAGTCTCTGTTAAATGTACTATAGTTTTACTACTACTACGGAAAGAGTAAGACAGCATGCACAAAATTAACACGAATAGAAATCATTTGATCTATGCAAACATGCAGTTATGTTGTAATTAATCGATTAACGAAAGCTAAATATGCTTCTATATTTCAAAAGTACATATTTTGTCTGATATTTTCATAATTGATTTATGCCTAGATCAAATAATCATAAGTATACAAAAATTTCAATCAATTTTTTAATTATTCATTCATAAATAGCATTTATATATATACACACACACATACGCACACGCACATATATATATATATATATATATATATATATATATATATATATATATTCCAATGATATAAAAATAACAATTTCATTTTTATTTTTGAGAGATAATAAAACGGATTAACATGTAAAGTCCATTGTCAAATTAATTAATTTGAAATTTCAAAATTTGTACTAAATTTAAAATAATTTCCTCTGCTTGAAAAATAATTTTCATTTTCTATAGATTTTACTTTATCGTTATCATTATTAAAATTTTATAATGCATATTACTTATCATAAAACGGGCTTATATTTCAGGGTAACTACGACATATACAACACCTTCCTTGGGTGTTCCTGATGCAGTCACAGCTAGAACGTATCCACAAATGATTGGCTTAAGTGAACAGGTACAAGCCCTTATGCCTGCACCTACATCAGCATCGACGTTATTAGCACGTCAGCAAAGGCATACACCACCCGTTCACAATACATCCCATACAAAATATCCACCACCTTTAATACCAGTGAATGGAAGTAATAATAGTTCCAGGTACGATTTATCACAAGTTATTATATCTTAATAATGTCACTCTGATAAATTATTTTTCTTTTTTTTATTATTAACAGGATATAATTCACTCTATTTATAGGGATTCAAGAGGAAGAAAAGCTTTGATAAATATATCAGAAACACCTCTATCTAGTTGCCAAGCGCAACCGTATCAAGTTCAAAAGGCATTGATAGAAGACAAAATGGTACCTTGTATCAACTTCAAACCATATATCTACTCTGAATTGTTGATGACGCTACCAGATTTTGTGTCTAATTATTTTCCTGCCTGTGACATTAACAGTTGTAGACAAGTTCTTACGGATGTCTTAAACATAGATTTATACCAAGGGAATAGGTGAGTTTCTCGCAACGATATAAAATCTGCATAATAAATAAGTAAAAAAAAAAAATAAAAAAAATAAAAAAAAAGTAAAAAAAAAATAATAACAAAAAAAAAATAAAATATAAATGTATATACATATACATATATATACATATATATATATATATATTTGAACTGAAAATGGAAATTACTTTTACTTATGCAGACTGCAAATGAAAATGTTGATGGAAGCAGGAAAATGCTCTTCCTTAAACGAAGAATTACCACTAATTCAAGTAGGAAATATTATGAAGTACATGCCTCAGTTTAAGTACATGTTTAACAGAGACGATATGGTGATGCCTGCGCCAGCACACTCTTCTGAAGATCACCAACCGAAAAAACGACAACGTACTAGCTAGGACTGGCTACAGCCTTACTGGCCTACTTACGATTACTATCACCCGGCGTTTTGAATGAGCCGATAAAAAAAAAAATAAATAAATAAATAAATAAATAAAAAACACGTTGACCGAGACGCAATTACGATGCAAGATCATAAAAAGATCTACAACAAATCTCAAAGTCAGAAAAAAAAAATATACAATACTTGGCGTTATTGCTTTGAGCAATATGATCACTTGAATTTCGTGTTGTGAGTACAAGAGATCTGTGACATATAGTCTGAGAGAGCCATTTCTTTCTCCAAAGCATATCTTTATACTAATGAGAAACATTAATGCTTGTAAATAAAAGTCATACAACAAACAAAAATTGGAGATGCGCGCGATTGATATTATTATGTTGTGTTCTATGTGATGTTTTATTTTATTTTATTTTATTTTGTTTTATTTTATTTTATTTTATTTTATTTTATTTTATTTTATTTTATTTTATTTTATTTTAATTTTTCTTTTTTTTTCTTTTTTCGTTAAATGTTGCCACCCAGCAACAACGTTCGTCGTTTTCCGATTATCTCAAAAGTTTCGTAAAATTTTTTTTTTTAATCATACTACGATAATTTCTGTACTGTAAAAAGAAAGAAAGAAAGAAGGAAAAAAAAATGATATACGACGAGCATCTCTTTTAACTTGTCCGAGATGATATTTTCTGTAAATAAAACCTGTCCATATTCTCTCTTTAAACGTGTCCTTGGAGAAAGAATGCGCTAAAATATATCTGAAATGATATATAAATAAGCTGTTGGGGTCGTTCTCAAAGGATGCACCATATTCGATATCGAAGTGGATATCAAAATGCCTATTGCATGTTAGAGTGAATATATATATATATATATATATATATATATATATATATATACACATATATATATACACATATATATATGTATATATATATGTATATATATATGTGTATATAATATATATATACTAAAAAAAAAAAGGAATATAATATACATTGGCATTTGTACATTTGAAAGGTGGAGGTAATGCTTCTTCAAGTTCCTAGTTGTTACTAATGTGTATCCTGATAAATAGCTGCATTAATGGGTCTTTGATTCATATTTTGGCATTAAAAAAAGAAAGGGGAAAGAAAAAGAAAAGAAAAAGAAGAAGAAGAAATTAACAGAGAACAACCTATTTTGAAAGTCACAATTTTTAATTAGTAATATGTCAAATGTGTGCATACTCTAAAAGTGTGTCGAATTATGAGGGAATTTTTGTATCTCTTTTTTTTTTTCTTTTTTTTTTTTTTCATCCGTTATCAAATACCCCATATTTATTAAAAACAGAACGATCATATGAGAAACCAGTGAGAAGAAAAATCCTTGAGAAGAACCGACGTTCAACTTTCTTCTATATTTTAATGCACCATAAACAGGATTGCAGTACATAGGTTTTAATGAAGTATTCAACATTTATGAAATGTTCTTTATAATAAATAAAAAAAAAAAGTATATATATATATATATATATATAAATAAAAAACGAAAAAAAAGAACGAAAAACGGCGGCGGAAGCAGCAGCAGCAGCAG
>OU964968.1:6366151-6368651 GCA_918808275.2 Dolichovespula sylvestris
AATTTGGGTTCCTATTTTTTTACCATTCTTTCGTTTTGTTTTTTTTTTCTTTCCTTTATATATATATACACACACACGTATAAATAAAACGACGTTTGGTTTTCACGTAGGAACACACGTATGCGTATACCTTTATAAAATATGTCTTTCATATTTTCGACATTGTAAAAGTACGCATAATTTATTTTCTTAGGAAACGTATCCCTCCACACCGCCAGTATGGTTTGCAGAGTCCGAAGAGACCAGTGTCACCAATGCAGTACAGATTTTAAGCAACACCACTGGTCGAGACAACCACGTAATCAACCAAGTTGGAATCCTCCTTAAAGAATTATGTCGGCTTCATTCTTTACCAGAACCACCGGACGTGGAACGACTGAGAACAGCATTGGACCCATTAAGATTAGGTGGGGCTAATGAAGCTATGGCGCAAAGAATGGAAGCTGAAGATACTGAAGACATCGACGAAGATGAAGAAAGCGAAGCGGAAGAAGATCTTCATTTAGATATGGATGAAGGTGACGCGAATTCAAAGACGAAGGTAAGTAGATACCTTATATTACTTTACACTATTTACTTACGTAATAAATTTCTATGCCTGTTATAAACATTGTAGAAGTAAGCATGTTATTTATGATTTTTACGGATTGCTATGTATTTTATCCGTACAAAGGGGGAAGAAATGGATTTAGAGCACCTTGCGACGCTAGAAAGGTTGAGACAGAATCAGAGACAAGATTACTTAAAGGGATCTGTTTGTGGAAGCGTACAAGCAACAGACAGGCTAATGAAAGAACTGAGAGACATTTACCGAAGTGACAGCTTTAAGAAAGGTATTACACGCGGTTAATACGCCATGGATAATTGTCTGTATCGCCAGTCTCAGAGAAGTCAATTAGCCTATAAGAAAAAGCTTCATCTGAATCGTATAAAATTTATTTCAGGAATGTACAGCATAGAATTAGTAAATGACAGTTTATACGAATGGAACATTAGGTTGATGTGTGTTGATCCCGATTCGCCTCTACATAGCGATCTCATCCTTCTTAAAGAAAAGGAAGGCAAAGACAGTATTCTTCTTAACATGCTTTTTAAGGTATATAAAGTTGTGCCGTTGAAAAAATCTATTAAAAAATGTGTGAGAGTGAAAGATCCGTTCTCTTTGAAAAAAGAAAAAAAAAAAAAAAGAAAAAGAGAAAGAAAAAAAAACAGTGAGGGTAACCTATCTTTGATAAAATATTCTATTGTTTCTCTTTTCTTTTTTTTTTTCCCCATTTTGATTCATTGTAGGAAACTTATCCGTTTGAGCCACCGTTCGTAAGAGTCGTGCATCCCATCATATCGGGTGGATACGTCCTAGTAGGTGGTGCTATTTGTATGGAACTTCTTACGAAACAGGGCTGGAGTTCGGCGTATACGGTAGAAGCGGTGATAATGCAAATTTCTGCGACGCTGGTAAAAGGAAAAGCACGCATACAGTTTCAAGGCTCGGGCGGTGCTGGTAAAGTGTGCGGAGGACAAGGGCAATACAGTTTGGCTCGCGCGCAACAATCGTTTAAATCGCTCGTACAAATACATGAAAAGAATGGTGAGAGAATTTAATATTAATATTTGCGCGCGCACGCGCGCGCGTGTGTGTATATATATATATATATATATTTAAATATATATACACATACACATATATATAAAGGGGTTGGCTCTTTTGATAACACCAACGCAAACTTTAAGAAATAATTAATTGTCAGAAAATGTAACCGTCATTTTTATTTATTTTTTTGTTTGGCCATTTAAAAAGAGTATCTTTAAAACTATCTTTCCAGGTTGGTTTACTCCACCGAAGGAGGATGGCTAATGAATAAATATTATCGAGGAGCAAAATATGACGCGTGCTTACAGCTGAGACTTTAATTCGGTGTGTGCCCAACAAATAATTGTTACGATAATGATTTGATACACAAACACATTACCTAGGTAACTTAAGATACTGAATTAATCTAACGCATAATTCCTTTGATGGCTGAGAGAAAAGAAGGGGGGCTGCCGCGCAAAAACGGTGACATATGTTTCGTTATGTATGCATAGATTTTTCAGTGATTAGGCATTTAGAGATCGTATATTTTGTCGCATTGACGAGTGTGATTTGTGTACGGTCTTTCTTCTTTTTTTTTCCTCTCATTTGAAATTTATAATTATTCTTTAAAAATGCCAATTGATCCTCGAAAGTAACGAGATAATCCTTAGTTTTCGTTGATAATACATACCATACCATACCATACCGTATCATAACATAACATAACATAACATAACATAACATAACATAACATAACATAACATAACATAACATAACATAACATAACATAACATAACATAACATAACATAACATACCATACCATACCATACCATACCATACCATACCATACCATACCATACCATACCATACATACACACACACACACACACACACACACACACACACACACACACACACACACACAC
>OU964968.1:6378651-6401151 GCA_918808275.2 Dolichovespula sylvestris
CTCTCCAGTCCTCCCCCTCCCGCCTCCCTTCTTCGAAACCACCACCCACAAGCCAAATCTCCTCTCTGGTTATGTACCTATCGTACCTATCGTACCTATCGTACCTACCTCTCCCTCCCTCCCTCTCTCCCTTTCTCCATTCTTCTAACAATTCCACAACCTTCCGTTTTCCGTTTTCCTTTCAAAACGAAGCGAACGCAAAAGAAATTCGAACGTGGCTAAGAAAATCCAATCGAATCATATCTGCCCTTTTTCCACGGTTTATCGGGGACCTTACCGTGAGATTTTATATTCAAATTGGATGTTGCGAGCTTCTTTTCTACTTTTCTTTCGCTTCTTCCATTTCGTCCATCGGCCTTGCGTGCCCGCCTAGATTGGTATACATACGTATAGGTTTTCTTAAATTCGATCGTTGATTCTTCTTTTTGTTTATTTTTTTTTTTGAATCTACTTATATATATATATATATATATATATATATATGTATAATAATCGTCACCTTGAATCGTACGGGAAAACGCGTATGAGTTTTGACTCGTTAGGAGGACATTATGTTCGGTACAATTAAATTTTGTTTGTTTTTTTTCTATGTTAATCCATTGTTTTTTTATTTCTTCTCTCTCTCTCTCTCTTTTTTAATTATATAATTTATATACGTAACACCCTGCGTGTAAATAGAAAAGGGCGGTGAGTTTGTAATTGTGACGATGATTATGTCGGTCGTACGTTTCTCTTTTAGTTTCATATTATTATTATTATTATTATCATCATCAACATCATCATCGCGATCATTATTATTATTGTTATTGTTATTGTTATTATTATATTGCATATAATGTATTTCCTGATAATGTTATTTTTTTGTCGAATAAAACAGATTATGTATAATGTATATTGAATATATATGAGCAATTTAAAAGCCAGGGCGATTAAATTCATTTTATTTTCTTCTTTTTTTTTTTTTTTTTTTTTACGTTTATTATTACTCGAGCGAGAATAAAAAATAATTTATTTACGAAGGTAAATAATTATTTTTTCTCAAAAAAAAAATATATATATATATGTATATGAATATGTATGCATTTTATATGTTGTAATATAAAAGTTCATATATTCGATAAGTTATTTTACATTGATTGCTCGTACGATGGGGTACAAATTAAAAAGTTTTTACGCGGGTCAAAAATTCCTGGATGGTTCTCCAAATCGATTGCTAGCGATTTTCGAGTTTTATTTCAAGCGAAAATTTTTTATCTCAGACTATAAAACTATCACGAGGCTAGGTACTTTCGATCCGTTTAGAAACCTTTCGTTCACTTGGTAATTTTTCGCCCAATCCTGCTATTTAAACGTCGAATGAAATCTTATTAAAAACTTTTGTCATTATATGTCCATTAATTTTATGTTTCCTTTTATATTTTATTTCATACGATAGAGTCAATCAATGTAGCTTTTGAGCGACACAGTGACGTATACGTATATATGAATATGTATGCGTATATACGAAAATGTTATCAATAATATTAGACGTATATTTATATTAAAAACAATTACATTTAAATCGTTATCTTGTATTTGTTTTATCGTTTTAACAAATCGACATTGATGGATAGTACAAGTCGAGTTCTCCTCTCCGACAAAATCAGACGTGTTGATAGTTTTAAAAGGAATATACCATAGAACGATTCGTTAGTAACATATTCGATATACGCGTAACAATGTATGCACATATACTGTTCCTATCAATCACTCTGATTTTACGAAGGAATTGTAAATTCTAACTATTCAACTGTCATTGTTTAGTGGTGCAACGAAATCGAAGTTGTGGTATCGTTAAGCTTAACTTTCGAGATTCATACTTGTTTCGCGGTTCTATGTATACATACATACATACATACATACATACATACATACATATATATATATACATACACATACATAAATGCATATGTACGACGTACGAATTGTAGGAACAATCACGAGAATAAGCACGTAACGTTGAAAGGATATTTCCTAGATCGTTCCGTCTCTCTCTCTTTCTCTCTCTTTCTCTCTCTCTGTCTGTCTCTTTCTCTCTTTCTCTTTTTCACATACTCTCTTTCTAGTGTTAACCCATTCGTATTAGTTTCGACAGAATTCATTAGGAATTTCGTTGCTCGTCGACATTTAGCGAAATGTCAAAAACAGACAATTATATTCAAAATTGTTCGTAGTATCCATTAAACTATTCGACAGTTAACAACGTTTCATATGAAAATCTATTATGCGCATATAAACGTTTAAATAATAGATCGACTTTGAAATTGATGAGATTTTTTAATTTTTTTTTCTTTTTTAACTAATTTCGACTTGAGAGAAGTACGTGGGCCAAAAGTCGATAACTCTTTTTTTGAGACTTACCATATCATTATCTCATCGGGCTTATTATTATTATTATTGTTGTTGTTGGTGTTATTATTATTATTATTATTATTATTATTATTATTATTATTATTTTTGTTGTTATTATTAGTTGGAGAGAAGTGCCAGGCATGTTCTGTTAGTGAATCGATACTCGAAATAAATTCATCGATAAGTTCGCTGAGGAAGCTCGTTCGGAATACACAAATAGATCGAGGAGGGAGAAAAAAAAATTGCGTAGGTGGTGAAGTTGTGGATGGACCGGACGAGTGTATATTGCTCGTAAACAATTTGTAGCGCTTTTTCGAAGGATCCCCACGAACGACAATATAATGGAAGGTGCCGCACGTTCGGTCACGAACGAAAGATAATAACGGGCGTACGTCGAATATTAATGGACGGACTCGTGCGGTTGAATTTATCAGAGTACAGAAAGTCTCTGCCGATGAAAGAAAAAAAAAGGAAAGAGGGAGAGAGAGAGAGAGAGAGAGAGAGAGAGAGAGAGAGAGAGAGAGCGAAAGAACTTTCTGTTCGGGCATTTCCTTTTTTATTTATTTATTTATTTTTTTTTTTTAAGAAAAGCAAGAAAAAAGTCGAACTCGTTTGATTCAGACCTCTAGAAAAATATTTCCGACACATTTCGACTTACGAATCATTGATTTTTTTCTTCAATTAAGTCTATTTCTAAATTGCCCCCAAAAATAGGCATTTATTTATCCGTAATAAAATTTTTATTCAGCCCGCCTAGCGGTAGGCAACATTGTTACTTGCATGCAATAATAATAATAAAAGAATTATCATTGTACAGGGGCTTCGAGTTTTCCATCGATAGATGGCGCTCGCAAGCAACATTATCGACGAAGTATGAAAGGTTGCATAGTTTAAGGCACACAAACTATGGAGAACATTCAGAGGAATGATTATCGACATCTATGTATCTATCTTCCATATTCGTCATGTGTAACTTCGAATAAACTAAAATCACTAGATTTTCATATATTACCAACATATATGACAACAAAACCCTTGATTTCCTTGACAACTACGTCTCTTTTCTTTATAGATATATCAATAATAAGTAATGACATTATTATTGTTATCATTATTACTATTATTATTATTATTTTTATTATTATTATTACTATTACTATTATTATTATTATTATTATTATTATTATTATTATTATTATTATTATTATTAGTATTATATAGGATCAAACGTACAGGAAGAGACGATTGTATGCACGTGCAACCTGAAACTATGGCCGGCCAAGTATCAACAGGTGCTGTCAGTTGGTTGTTACGTTTAATCGCTTCCTATTCTCTGTCACGGGACACTTATAAGTTTACGACGAGAGATACGTAAAATAACAATTTAGAAGGAGAAACGATTTAATTTATTATTTGAAAATAGATTAACATAGAGCTGTAATGTAACAACCAATTGTTCTCCCTCTCTCTCTCTCTCTCTCTTTTTAAATTAAATTCATGGTAATGGAATTAATATCATTTTTCTATAGATAGATAAATATATTTACCTTGACAGGTAGGTATATCAAAGTGAATTCATGTTGCTGTCCAGTGAAAGGGTCAACAATGGTAATGCGACTGTACAATGAGCGCTATCTCGTTCTCGACAATGACATGGTTAACAATGGACCCGTTACGCGTCGTCGTTCTTGGCCATTCAGGAACGTCGCTGTTACTCGTCGCACAGCTATGTGTCTACTTAGATACAGGTCACGTGTACAGCGATATAGTCTTCCCGAAGAAATAACATCTTTTAATCGGAAACGTCGAAAATCGTCTCGTCCACTCTTTCACGAGTCGAAGGTAGAATACCTTGGTGATGGGAACGGTGGAGGGTGGCGGGAAGGAGATGCTGGGGGTAGGGGTTAAGGAGGTAGGATAGTAAAGGGATGGATACGTAAGTTGTTTGGCATCCATTTGGGCTGCAGGAGGTGAGCCCATTCCGAGATTGAATCCCACAAAACTGGCTGCGTCACGGTGTTATAATTAATTTATAATACCTCTAATTGCGCGGCCATGTCGGATGTGGCCGTCCCGACGTTTAATTTGTTCGCTAATTAAACGGGCTACGCGGCCTGGCACAATGCTCTCTCTCTCTCTCTCTCTCTCTCTCTCTCTCTCTCTCTCTTTGTCTCTCGCGTGTATGCTTTAGCGCGAGTACGCGCGCGAACAGACACACGCAGACAGATACACAGACAGACACACAGACACTCATACACATTTCTACTTTCCCAACGAGAAGCAGTAGACGACTTTAGGGGTGGCTCGAGTTGGCTCGAGGTGACTAGGGGTGGCTCGAGTTATGCATTCAGGAACGCCGAGAGTGGAACCGTTTCATGGTATCTCTTCTTCCTCTCACTTTTGTGGTTACGGATTCACCCTTCTTTTTCCTTTTCTCGTTCTCTTCATTTTTCTCTCTTCATTCGAACGGGAAGCAAATCTACCTCTTTTCTTTCCTTTGTTTTTTTTTTTTTTTTTTAACCTCGTCTTTTTCTCTCTTTCCTTTTTTCGTTTTTCTTTCTTTCTTTTTTTTTTCTTTTCTCTACGGATGTCGTCGATAGCGACGAATTAATCGCACGAATAGCATCTATCTCTTTTTCTTCCCTTTCTCTTTTCTTTATTCCTTCCTTTGCTCCTTTAGACTCGTTTCGATAATCGTTATTATTCCTTATTAAAGAATAACAAGATACACGAGAGACAACGCGAATAATTCGTCAATAATCATTGTTATAAAACTTTCGAATCGGTTGAGCGGTATTGATTCCATAAAATGCATAGAGGGAGTAAAAAAATAACTTGGTCTCTTGTATGGAGAGCCATCGTTTTATAAACTATTTGACTCGAATCGAACGTCGCCGGTCACGTTGGAGATTAATCGACGTGCCACTTTCAATAAAATGTTTCGGATTATTCGGGTACGGTTGTAAGGACGACAAACGAATGGACGGAATCACCGATGAATTTTTTTTTCCCGCGGAGCGAGACACCGCGAACTTTGACCTTACCTAGGAACGAGTTTAATCCCGGGCTCGCGAAAACTTTTATAATAAGAGGCTTGACAAGTCGGGAACGCGTTATAGCAGAAATCGGCAGTTATTTCGACGTTAAAAGTTATGCTATTATGACTTTTAGGCGGAGCCTCGGGGGAGGGAAAGAGGGGGAGTGGGGAGTTTGGTGGTGATGGTGATGGTGATGGTGATGGTGATGGTAAAAGCTCCTTCTCCCGTATGGATGAACTCGCGTTACCGTAATGGCGGAACCTGGATATAGCGAAGCGATATATTTGTAATCGCTTTACGTACCGTGGATACGGTCAAAGTTCAACCTATAGAGGAGAGTAATGAGCTGTACGAGAGTATTAAGCGTTCTTTTGATATAAGCACCTTAAGACGGTTAATGAGTATTCCGACTTACCTATCTTACCATAGGCAGCCACTTGGAAATGATTCTTCTCGGTTAACGTACTTTTCTCGTTAGATGGAATAAATGTAACGTTAAAATAAAATTTCATCCATCACGATAGAATTACATTTTTACCATTTATTAATCTTACGCCATGAGATAGACCTTGGTGATCCATGGTACTTCGTAGAAAAATCTACGTTAAAGAGGGGCTTTTGTAAAGTTTATTTAAAAAAGAAAAAAAAAAGAAAAACACAAACAACGAATGATAAATGATAATTTTATTCTCTTTGTATAAAATGTTACGGTAAAATATCTTTCTCATCTAAGTGGAATTACATTTTTTCATTCGTTAATTGTACGCCCGGGGAAAGGCAACCCTTTATACTTCCTTGTATAGGAGAAATCCTCGTAAAGGGGGACTTACAAAATTTATTTTAAGGCTGTTCATCAGCCCCTGATCTTATATAATAGTTTACGCCAACAATGAGTAATTCAATGAAACGTAATTCTTGATCGATTTTGACGATCATGGTCTCCTTTTAAAGACGAGAGTTTAAGCGAAGACACGGCTTTCTTAAATTATTACGAGAGCTTTATTTTTTTTTTTTCTTTTTTTTTTTTGAAAAAAGAAACCAAAGAAAGTCGCGTTAAAAATGTTGCTCCTTGGGAAAACCAATTTATGCATAAAAATGAAAGATTTTTCTCAAAAATTCGATAAAAAACCACGTTCTCGTTTAAGCCATCGTCTTGAAAAAAATTCATTAAAATCGACCAAAAATAACTTCTATACTCGTATTTGTTTTAAACGTTATTTTTAATATTTTTCACGATAAAAAAAAAAAAACCGGTTTCTCATAATGGCGCCACTTAAACTTCGCGGCTAATTTGGGAGGAAGCTTGTAAAGCTTGTAAAGGTAGCGTGCGTTTTTTTTTCTCGCAAAGTATTGCTCGCTTGGTCGTGTGCATAAACTGATGTGCTCGCATATTCCGATCCGCACGCAATAAATATAAAATAATAAGATAATACAATTTCATATTTGAATTCGCGTTAAATTTAGAACACGAAATCATTGACTACAGTTAAAGTCCAAAACAAATGGACTATTGTTTGTCTTTGACACAAATCCGATTAGTTTTCTTTCGCATTTCAACGAGTAAACATCGAAACTGTTTCTCTCCCTCTCTCTCTCTCTCTCTCTCTCTCTCTCTCTCTCTCTCTACGACTAAAATGAAATAACTGTATATTTCCGAATAATTTAATCATTATTTAAACAATATATAAGTACGCGGAACAGCATGATGAACTAGTATTTAAACCTTAATACGTTCTCTTAAATGTTACATAGTACGTGGCGTACGTTAAGCATAAAACAATTTTACTTTAATATTTCACAACATCTAAATTTCGATCGTTAGATCGTTTAATTAAATACGAACTACGAAGAAAAACGAATTGTCGATCGACTACTTCGAGATAATTTAATTTTCGCGTTAGTTTTCATTTGCACTTACGACAGTGAGTAAACATCGAGAAGCACTATCTCTACCTTTTAAACGCGAAAATTTATGATATAATACTTTCGAAAATGGTATTTATCATTTAAACGATAAACAATGTACATATAAGTACGACAAACTGATATTTAAACAATCCTACATTCGTTTGAATATCAAGAAGATCTTAATGCGCGAGAAACTTAAAATAATTTTCATTTAAAACTTCAATACTTTAATATTCGTATCTCGGAGTAGTCGACCTTGCGTCGTATAAACATAAACGCGTTATCTGTTAACTTTGACGATCGTCGAGTTAGTTCTCTTTCGTACTCCGACGCGTAAACATCGAACCTCTCTCCTTCTAAACGCGAAAACTTCGAAATAAATACTTTCGATAATTTTGTAATTATTTAAACAATATACGATGTACGCGGAGTACATTGAAATATTATTTAAACAATAGTACGTTCGTTTAATCATCGAGAACACGATAACGCGCGAGGTACGTAGAATAATTTTCATTTAAAACTTCAATACTTTAATATTCGTATCTCGGAGTAGTCGACCTTGCGTCGTATAAACATAAACGCGTTATCTGTTAACTTTGACGATCGTCGAGTTAGTTCTCTTTCGTACTCCGACGCGTAAACATCGAACCTCTCTCCTTCTAAACGCGAAAACTTGGAAATAAATACTTTCGATAATTTTGTAATTATTTAAACAATATACGATGTACGCGGAGTACATTGAAATATTATTTAAACAATAGTACGTTCGTTTATTCATCGAGAACACGATAACGCGCGAGGTATTTAAAATAATATTAATTTCTATTCGCATTAGACTTAATTTTTGAACTGGCGATTGATTGGCTTAGTGTTAATGTCAACAAAATCAATGCTTTGATCGACTTCACCTTTGGATCAGTTGTCCTTCGTATTTCGACGAGTAATAAACATCGAAGCTCAGAGGATGTCGTTCGTGCAAGTATCAAAGAGGATTTAAAGTAAGTATATTTCCATATCGCGCATTTCTTGAATAATTACAAAAAAAATTATAACTGCTTGTTACAACAGTGACATTAATTTGTTCCTTTATTTCGTATCTTTCTGCTTCGAAATATCGTTGAAATCGCGCGCGCGAAGCGCGTTCATTTAATGATGTTAATTTAAAGACGAAATCGAGCGTTAGTATCGTTGAAAAAATAAAAAAATAAAAAAATAAAAAAATTACAAAAATTCGCGACGTTTAGAAGCAGCGTTTGTCAGTTCTCGCGTTGAGCGTTTCGAGATTTAAATAACAAGTGAATTTGCATCGTACGCGTGCAGCAATGCGGCCGTTAAAATCGGTCGCGTTCGTTCGCAAAGTTTTTGCTTTTTCGAACGATCTCACGGATCTGTATTGATAATATTTATAAGAAAAAAGTAGTATTTTCCTCTATACAAATTAAGCGTTCGTTCGCGTTAATAAACAACTATCGCTTAATAGAGTCGATGAATTATCGAAGAGGATCTCGAATAACTTCGAGGATGTCGATCTATCTCGCGTTCAATCAGCTACGAATCGTCATCCAACCTCGATTTATATACAAATCGCGGACGAGTCTTTTGGAGCCGTCGCAGAACTTTTTTTTTTTTTTTTTTTTTTTTTTTTTAAAGCAACGAGTGAATTTTAAAGTAATTAATCGGTAGAAGAGCATTTAATCACCACGAATGAATTATTTCGTTCGGAGGATCTACTCGTGAACGGTTATCGCGGTATTTTTTTTTTTTTTTTTTTTTTCATTGTAACGAAATTTCATTGAGAACGAATATTCGCGACGCTTAGTCGCTGGATTACAAGCGAAATTGTTATTATTCGATTTCTAATAATTTTGTGCGATAGCTTAGTGCAAGGAGGAACGTCCAAGGATTCTTTTTTTTTTTTTTTTAATCACATTTTTACGTAAAAAAGTGAATCGAATGTTCGTTCAATTTTGTTGAAACTACAGTATCATTTGACGTTTCCATCGATTTTTATTATCAAAATCGAGACGCAATATAAATTTTGCACATTTTCTTTTTCGTTTCCCTTAAAAAGTTCAATTGAATCCGTAATTTTATTTTAATAAAATCAAGTTTTACGTTAAAGTCGTGCGATAAATTTTACGCGTTATCTCCTTTCTGAAGTTCAATTAAATTCATAATTTTATTTTAATAATATCGAGTTCGATATTAAGGTCACAGGTATAAAACGTTCAAGATACGGCAATTGTGGGTACCGTTGAAAGTGATTGTAAGTGCATTGTACCACAACGTGCATAGGAAAACTGAAACGAGTGCGCAAGGAACGAGTGCCAAGGTCTCAATTTTATTACGGGATTAGGATTATTTGATATTTTGTATTTTTTATATTATTAAAGTCGGAGTTCAATACATTTATCGCTTGTTCTCCTCCCTTTTTTTTTCTTTTTGTTTTTTTTTTCTTCTTTCTTTAGGTTAAACCAAATTAATAATTTTATCTTTCATAAGTAGTATATCTCTTCATTTCTATTAAGTTTGAAGTCCTCATAGTCACGAAACGCATAAGATATGGCAATTGTGGGATAACACTAAAAGTGCACTGAATGAAGGTTCACATGGAGCTGAAACAAGGACACTGGGATGCGTGCCAAATTCTTCAAGCTTAGCCACGCGTTACTAAAATAATATTTCTTTGAGATAAAATACTTATTACTTTGTATTACTATGCAGAATTTTTCATCGTCTATTTTTAACTTCTCTCTATAGTTAAATTCAATTAAAATCAATGTTACCATTCGTATTTATTACTTATACACGTAGTTAGACCGCGAATTCGAGATGGAATAATTAACAATAATGATTATTTCATTAACATTTAAACAATGTACGAGGTACATGAACCATAATTGTTGATTAACGTTTCAATAATAGAACATTCTTAGCGATATCACGAAGATCATATACATATAATATTATATATTATCGATTTAAAATTGACCGTATTGAATAACGCACCGTTTAAGATTGTTGTACATACGGGAGACCATAAATAAATTATCAGATGCAGAAACTATACACCGATTGGTGAGACCCGAATCGAGAATACTTGCGTTATATTTGAATCTTATAGTTACTAAGAGCGTACCACTGATCGAACGCGTGCATCTTTCATAAGTGTCTTTTCAATCTAAAAATTCAAGTACATCCATACGAATAAAGTACACATGAGTTTAACATCGTTGATCGTAAATAATTGAATAGACGAGTAGATCGAATGTATTAGAATTGAAAAATAATTTCTTAAGGAAGAGCACGGATAATTTTTCTATACCGACTTACGCTCGCCATTTGTCGACTATTTATATTCATCAACTCTCATCAAATTATTGCTTATACGATTCGGATGAATGGGAGCCATGGGTGTGAGGCCTCTTGAGATGGGTCTCCTTATTTCAATAGGACTCAATTTTTTTTTTGTTTTCTACGGTAACACCGACGTGTGAGTGTCTGTTCGAAAGTCCTAACCGTGGCTTCGTTTCGTTCGCACGAACATTCGAGATTAGATTATCTCGTTAACGCGAGGATTTTTTTTTTTGTTACAGTAGAGTAAACCTTTAGCCCGTGGATCTCCGAATGCAGCAACCTCCACGTGGTGAGATCTGGGTCGGTATTGCTTGATATCTATCGAAATTCGATCTATAGCAAGCACTATCGGGCGAATGGCTGTGTATTTCAATGTGTTTTCATAATCCTATCTTTCTAATATCGATTGAACGTTGATGCATTAACGTGTACGGTATAGTGAACGTATACTTACGTTTTATATTTTGTTGAGTCACGTGGATAGATCGGGTTAGATGATGTCTAACCCGCGAGCAGACACGGTTTTAAAACGGTCTCGTAATCGGGGAACTGTGTTCGTAGTTAAAATTTTCCAAATTTTTCTTCAAAATTCTTGCTCAAGTCTGATACGTTACGAGCGATCGATGACGAATAATTCTCGAGCGTAAAAAAATAAAAGTAACTTTATAATAAATTTCATTATATTTCATTGATAATTTCGGGGTTTTTTTTTTTTTTACGAGTAACCTCATACATACATGTATATATATATATATATAAATTTTTTGTTTCTCTTTCAGTTTATATAAGACACACAGCGGTGTACCGTATTAACGTTTTAAACACCATGAATTGATTGGACACGATTACCGTTGATATTACTTTCGTGGCTCGTTTCCTATGGTTCAAACCGACTCACTCGGTATACACTACTACGCACGGACGGAGCAATTTGCAAGAAATTATTGTCTCCCCCTATCTATAGCTGGGAATCTCCATTTCCCGGACGCCTAATATGCTTATAACATGGGATTGAGTGGGGTAGAGTGGACGGGACCGGGCCTGGACGGGACGGGAGGGAGGGAGGACTGGTTGGTTGGTGTGTCGTTTGAAGGTGTGTACCTAGAGTCCCTGACTAATCAACGGTGTCTATTATAGCCGATCGTATCGTTCTCTAACGCGGTCGGTCTTCGTATTATTAGAAGAGTACTTCAAATATGAGCCCTCGAGCGTTAAATCGATACCGAATCGACGTCAAATCGATTTTACAACGAACGCCGATAGTTTGTGTAAGATTATGAATGCCCCTCGAATGTCGTTGACGTTAACTTTGACGAAACTACGAGCGCATTCCAAGTTTTAAATCCTCGTAAAAAGGGAATAAATTAAATTCGCACGACGGCGGTGGGGTATTAATTATCGGGCTATGAATTAGCCAAGATTTCTTTCTTTTCCTTTCTTTTTTTTTTTTTTTTATTTTATCTCTTAAACCAATTATCGATCCCGTCTCCCCGATCAGCAGTCATGTCTTTCGGTTTATCGTTCGTCGTTCGTTAATTCTTCCTTTCTTCCCTTTTCATTTACATTTTATTTGTATTTAGCGTAAATTCATTAAGCCCCTACGGGGGGGATGATTTCTGTAAAATCGTAGGTGCGAAGGGGTTGCGTCTATCCCAACCGCAACAATTTCATTATCGACTGGTGTAAATCATTTTGTTGACACTTCAATTATTTTCGAAAATACACGATTACTGTAATGTATTAGATCGATATTAAGAGTTATACTAGACGAAATAACGTACCAACAATGTGTTTCCATCATAACATGAACGAAAACAATGTTTCATTTTTTGTTTTGTTTTTACGCGTTTTAAATTCATCCGACAGAGAATTTCATGTTCATCCAATATCTTCATGTTTTTTTACCTTACTGAAAAATTAATCGACGGTTTCGACGAGCTTCCGTGAACACGTCGAAAACACGTTTGGAAACTCTAATGATTTTTTATTTTTTATTATTAAAAAAGTAATATAATCGTTTTAAACAAAGCAATATAACGTTCTTTCTTTTTTTTTTTTTTTTTTCTTTTGCATTTGCTTTTGTTCCTATTCTCTCTCCTTCGTTTCGTTTGGTTATTATTACGTTTGCACGTCTGACAGAGAATATTCTTTCGTATGTAGTTTAAACAATCCTGTTATATATTTTCTCTCGTGCAGGCTCGAACGTAACCAACGCGTATTTTTACGTTAATACGTGCGGGAGACAAGTTTTTCTTTGTGTGTATATATGTATATATATATATATATATATATATATATATATATATATGTATATACATGTATGCATATATGTATATATACATATACGTGTATGCATTTTCTATGATATTTCATTTTCATTCGTTGTCGCTCGCAAGTGTTTTCGACTTTAAATCAATATATACATACATATACATATAATATATATATATATATATATATATATATATATATATATATTATATATATTGTATTAACTATACATAGTTCTATACACGAGCACGTACATACGTATGGGTTGGGGGACGTTTTTCTGCCATTGTCATCTGTTATGGGCTACATCAAACAATTATTGCACGTGCAATCGTTTTATATGCAACGCTCGGAAACATTAACAATAGTCTACGTGGTTACATACGCTGAATGACGAGTTGCCTGACGTTCCAAACGTAATTTCTACCCTTTATTATTTCTTTCACTCGATAATGATGAACGTTTCTATAATAAACGTGCTCTTTTTCAGAAATTTTTTCATTAATTTGACAAGTTGACGTTTTCCTATTCGTTAATAAAGTACGAAAAAGAGAAAGAGAAAGAAAAAGAGAGAGAGAGAGAAAGAGAGAAAGAGAGAGTGAGAGAGAGAATCAGACGGGAAAAATATTCACAGATATTTCCTTCTAAAACTTCAAGTTTTTATATTACTGAGACTTTAGTTAACCGATCGTTATCAGCATTACAAAACTGTGAGCACTCAGGGAAAGAGAAAAGAGAAAAAGAAAAGAAAGGAGAAAGAAAAAAAAAAAAGGAGAAAGAAAAATGGAAAGGAGAAAAATAGATAAAGCAATGCAAAGCTCTGTTTCTTCTGTTTTCGTATTATCTGCCGCTATTGAAGAGAAGCTTTAGGGATTTTTTTACACAAAAGCTTTTAAAGAATACGTCCTTCGCATCGACAAAAATCATATTATCTTATCTTTGACATCGTACTTATTTTCTCCATTATATTTTCTTCAAATATATATTTTATGAACGTTAAAATTATTCGTTTTATATCTCAGTTTTATATTACGCGTTAATTTATAAATATATTTTTCACGTGATCGTAAAACGATAATAAATCTGTTATTATAATGCGTACAAAATTTATTTATGTCATTACATGGAAAATTAATAGATTATTTTTATCTAGTATGTATCGTACGTATACGCATGTATATATATATATATATATATATATATATATATTATAAGTATACATAAATAAATTTTGACGTATTTCAAATCGATTGTGATACGGGGAAGTAAATATGTAACGGTCGAAAGTTTCTAGTACAAATGTTTGAGTTAACACTTTATAGACTGCAGTTTAATTAATTACTCTTAATATGTGTATGTAGTGGAATCTTGAGAGTTGAGTTGAAACGCTCCTGTATATCTTTGTTAGCCTGTGTAACCGGTATGCCAAACAAAAATGATCGTCCGATTTTCTCGATGCCATTGGCCGATATTGCGCTTGAAACATTATTCTTCTCATAAGTACGAATATATCGTTTTTTCGTTTTTCCTATCGATGTTTAATTTAATTTAAAATCGAGAATCTTAAATCTCATGGTCCTCGTAGGAGAGAGAGAGAGAGAGAGTCTAATTTTTTATGATTACTGTCAAACTAGATCGATCGAATAATTAAAAAATTTTTTTGTATGAAAATAATAATAATAATAATAATAATAATAATAATAATAATAGTAGTAGTAGTAGTAGTAGTAATATTAATATTCAGTATGATTTTGGAAAGAAAAAAAAGATAGCATAGAAAATCGTAGTCCTTGCTATTGCCTACGAAATCGGCCTTTACGCGATATGTCTTTGAAAATGATGAAGTATTTAATATAAAGTTAATGTAGCTTGCGACCGAGAGCTTGATCGATGTTTTCCATCGATCAGCTTCACACCTTCGAGAAAAGAGAGATATAGTCGTTCGCTCAGTTCTAGTTCGTCGCTCGTCGTAGAGAGTCCTCTCTCTCTCTCTCTCTTTCTCTACGCGTGGCTTAATGGAGACGTTTTTATTAAACTTTCGGTCTCTCAGTTATTTCGATTTTCTTATTCCACCAACATAAATCACGCGACTGGCTATGAAAGAACGCGAATTTCATAAGAATTCGCGAATAACTCTTTACGTATACATATGTACAAAATATATATATATATATACATTTGTTATATAAATTTGTAATTTATAAACATTTACATTTAGTTGGATATTATATGTTTATTATATAAATTTCGAATATAGTTGATATACGTATCTACCTCTTAGCAATGTATATATATGTATGTGTGTGTGTGTGTGTAAATCTGTATCATAATATATAAATATATTAATAATAATATATAAATCGCGTATAGTTGTATACCTTCTATAGATATTTATATAATTATATTTATTAAACAACATATATATATTAAACATTCATATATATATTTATATATATATATATATATATATATATATATATATATATATATATATATATATGTATGTATATATACATATTACACAATCATATTTCAATCAGCGATAACATGTATGTATGTATTTAAAAATTTAATAGTAATAGCATGTGATGTCCGGTTAACATGCATACCTATTTACATATGTATACGTTGTACGAGTATGTAAACAATCAAGTGAAATTCAAGCGGAATTCATTGACGTAATTGCCGGCAAAGTTATAACTGGTATAAATTATCAAATTTTATTGTACGTTATAAATCTTATGACCAATTTGACCGGTGGGAGGGGGGAGGAGGGCTCACGTGTTTACGCATGGCTACATACGTCCATTCGAGATATAAACACAACCATTCTCATTTATAATTCGATTTACTCGGTACACCGAGAATTGTTTTTTTTTTTTTTTTTTTCTTTTTTCTATATGTATTAAAACAAAGTTTTGCTCTCGGCGCTTGTGTATACATACATCGAACGAGCTCGATAGAAAATTATTAATCATTCGTCTCTTTGGAGATTATTTTGGTGCGAACAAAATCGTACGGACGACGCGAGAAAAGATATCGTTCTATCTTTTTGGTAAATAGATACATACGCGTATACATACATACGTAAATACATACGTAACGTTAAGCGTGAAGTTCCCGATTGATCTTACAAAAATATCTCTTTCGTTAGAAATTAATTAATATTATTAATTTAATCCAAATTAATTTCTTATTATTACGGTTATGCGTTTGTTTCGGACAGATTTAATCAGTATTTTTAAACTATTTGTTTGGCCGGTATTTCGTATAAATTATCAATATTTATAATAAAATATCCATACGTGACCATGATGAAATCCTGACACTTAATTATTTGTACCGGCCCAAAAGTATTCGTGATATACTGACTATTCGTTTTACAAAATATTTATAATTAATAAATAAAAATAATGATCAAATAAATAGAAGCGTTTCTTGTGTAATGTAACGAACTTATACATTGTCATTGTGACAGTTTAATGTTTTAATTCTTCTCTCTCTCTCTCTCTCTCTCTCTCGCTCTGGACCAATAAGAGAAAGTATTCAACAAGAAGTATATAATTTATCCCGAATTTCGCTATTCAGAGCATTATTTATTTATTTATTTTTTAATTTTTACTTTAATTAATATTATTCATTAGATTCAATTTTTAAATTCACATTATACCCACATACATACATACATACATACATACATATATCCTGGACCAACCAGAGAAAGTATTCAATACTGAAATACGTATATTATTTTTCACGAATTTAATTATTTAGGGTTTACTTTGTTTTCTTTTTTTTTTTTTTTAATTTTCACTTGAATTAATGTTATTAATTAAATAAAATTTTCAATCGCACATATAACCCACGTATACACACACACACACACACACACACGGATCATCAACTTATCGTTATTCGATCGTTCATAAATATTCGAGAAAATAATACGACATTTGCGGAATGAACGGGCGGGTTGGATGGGAGGGGGAGGAGGAGGAGGAGGAGGAGGAGGAGGAGGAGGAGGACTATACCACTTTTGCATACACGTATCACAGTTATGGTGTAGCCGAACTTATCGATTGTAAATAAATAAGGGATAGATGCTTCTTCTTCTTCTTTTTTTTTTTTCTTCTTCTTGGAGTCTCTCGAAGATGGTCCATTGCTCTAATTCATCCTATCCCTCTCTCCTTCCCTCTCTCCTTCTATCTTTCTCTCTCTCTCTCTCTCTCTCTCTCTCTCTATAGACTTACGAAAGAGAGCGATAGAGATAGAGAGAGATAGAGATAGATAGAGAGAGACCACAGTATCGGTGCGACAAAGGAGTAGTACCCGTAGGAGGTGCTAGAGGATGAGGAGGAGCAGCAGGAGAGGGAGGGAGGAGGAGGAGGAAGAGGAGGGAGTAGGTAGAGGAGGAGGAGGAGAAAGAGGAGGAGAGGAAAGATGTACCCTAAGGGGGTAGATGCGTCGGCGTGTTGCGCCGTAGCTTTTGCCGCGGCACACGGCAGTCCATTGGCGAAGTTCTAACGAACAACCGCCGGTCACGGAAGCTTTCCGCGTCGTCGAAAAGTTCGCGTAGGGCATAACGCACCGCGTGTGTTCGCTCTTCCTGTAAAACGTTTTTACGAATTTTCATATCGTATCGCAACGTTTCCGTCGGAAAAATTTTGTTTTTTCTTTTTACCGATCGCGAATAGAGGAGGGAAAGAAAGAAAAATATCCGTTTCACTATTTTCTTCTCTCTTCTTTTTTTTTTTTCTTTCTCTCTCTCTCTCTCTCTCTCTCTCTCTCTCTCTCGACAGAGCGCTGTACGTTTCCCATTTTTATTTATTTATTTATTTATTTATATATTTATTTATTTATTTATTTATTTATTTCATTTATCCGTTTCGCCCGAGCAATTTGTTCCTATCTTTCTTTCTTTCCTTTCTTCACTACGTTTTCTCTTTTTCTCATTCGTCTAATTTTCTTTTTCTTTTTTTTTCGTTCTTTATTCTCACCCTCGCCTCGATGGAAAAATTAAAAAAGGGCAGCGACGATCTTAAGTGATTTTAATTAGTGCGTTTATAGCTTCGCAATTGTAAAGAAAGAGTTGTGCGTGTGCGTGCGCGCGCGTGTGTGTGTGCGTGCGTGTGCGAGAAAGGGAGAGAGAGTAAGAGATCCGTTTTCTTTTTTATCATTACTTTTACCTTTTCGAATCACCGTCGTCATCATCGTCGTCCTATACAAATTCGAAAATTTGAATTATACATGAGTATCAACGAAAGAGTTAAAGTACGAAAGTCTCGTCGTGCAGTTCGCTTCTTGTTTTATTAAATTTCGACTTTAACAAAAGTGATATACTCAACCTTTTATCGTGACTTTGCGTGTATACTTGCACATACATTATACATACACACACACACACACATATATATATATATATACGTATCATCTGTGTACATGTAAAAGGGCATCTAATCCCAAAAAGAAAAAGGGGAAAAAAATTAAAGAAAAAAAAAAAAGAAGAAGGAAAAGAGGGAGAAGAAGAAGGAAAAAAAAGGAAGAGAAAGAGAGAGAGAGAGAGAGAGAGAGAGAGAGAGAGAAAAAGAAAGGCGAAACTTTTCCCGAACGATAAAAGTTACGCCCGGCAATTTTGTTCCCGTTAGATCGGCTTGGAAAGTTCGTTCATTAGCTTCCATCCCCTGAGACACACACGACGACAGTATATTCGTCCGGGAGAAAAGAGGATTTTCGATCCTGAAGAGAGCGTGTCATTTGCTCCCTCTCTCTCTCTCTCACTCTTTTTCTAATGCCATTCTAATACCATACTCTCTCTCTCTCTCTCTCTCTCTCTCTATCTCTATCACTTCTTTCTTTTTACCTATCAATCAATCTATCCGTCGTCTATCTGTCTGTCTATCTATCTATCTATCTATCTATCTATCTATCTATCTATCTATCTATCTATCTATATCTTTCCTCTCTTCTTTAATCATGGTCATTTCTGCTTTATGTGAATTTAATCGCCCGGTTTATCGTTGTTACGAGTTTACGTTCGTTCTCTCTTTTTCTTTCTCTTTCTCTCTCTCTCTCTCTCTCTTTTTTTCTATCTCTCTCTTTTTCTATCTCTCAGTCCGTACGTACGTGAGTATACCCGTGACTACTTAGGATGGTTTACCGATGGGGCCATGGTTGTTAGCAACGGATTATAAAGTTTCAGCCCGCGGTCAGTGGGTAAACTGGGGCACGCCCAAAGCCCACGTTTACCGTCGCAGTTTTTTCGCGATTTTCGACGTTTTTCAAAGTTTTTCGACGATTTCTGGCGATTCCCGCGACGCAATCCTCACTTTCTCGGCTTACGTGAAAGAATACCCGAAAGAAGATCCCCCCCCATACGAGGGAGCGAGCGAGACGGGGATAGAGATTGAGAGAGGATAATAGGTGGATGTCGCGACCCTCGTGATTTATAGACTGCGAGAGCAAGACCAAGAGCAAAAGAGAGAGAGAGAGAGAGAGAGAGAGAGAGAGAGAGGGTGGGCGGGGGAGGGGGAGAACTACACTAAAACCAGATGATAACTCGAGTATTTTTCTCTTTCCTCGATTCTTTCATAAGATTAAATCGTTTCGAGATTCCTCTTTTATCTTTTGCCTTAACAACCCTTTTTCTTTCTTCCTTTTTCTTTTTTCTTTCTTTCGTTCTCTCTCTCTCTCTCTCTCTCTCTCTCTATCTCTATCTCTCTTTCTCTATCTATCTATCTATCTATCTCTTTCTCTTTCCCTTAACTGCAAGTAATATGTCCCATCGATCGATCGTCCTATCGTCGAACCTCGGCAATGTTAATATTTTTTGATAATTGATGAGATATCGAAAAAACAAAAAAAAAAAAAACGAAAGAAAAAAGAAAGAGAAAAAAAGGGTGAATGACGTTCAGAGAAAATAGTTGTATCGTTCTGTAACATTTTTATGTAACGTTCTTTCTCTCTTTCTTTTTTTCCCTCGTCGTTATTGTTGTTGTTTTTTCATTCTTCCCCCCTCCCCCCTCTCTCTCTCTCTCTCTCTCTATCTCTCCCTTTCTTTTTTTCATCAGTAAAAAACAAAAGTGTCGAGCCGCGTTCTCATTTTGAAAAGGATTGTTCTTCCAAAAGTTTTCCATTTGCAGCAGTTAATTGCAGGTCGGAATTTTTTTTCCCTCCTCTTTTTTGTTTCCCCTCCCCACCCTCCCCCCTTTTTTTTCCCCTTTTACTTTTCCTTTTTCGTTTGTCTCCCTCCGGCCCCCCGCCTATCCCCCCCCCCTCCCCCCAAGTAAATTACGTTGATTCTCTTTTGCGAGTTTTCATTTCGATTACTTTCCTTCTGCGTCCCTCCCCCCCCCCCCCCGCGGCCCCTCCACCCTCCACTCGTATTTCATTCATTTTCTCGTTCCCTTCGTTGTTTCGTTCGATTTCGTTCCTTTTTACCTTTTTTTTTTCCCTCTTCCTTTAATTCTAACTTCTGCCTCCCACCCTCTTTCTCTCGCTCTCTCGCTCTCTCACCTCTTTTACTTTTATTTCCGTGAATCCGTCCCTTCTTCTTTTCCTTTTTCCTAACATTTCTTTTCCTCTCTTTTCTTTTCTTTTCTTTTCTTTTCTTTCTGTTTCCGTATCCTTTTTTTCTCTCTTTCAAATTCGTTCAGCCAAAGGCGGCTTCCCCCTTCGATGTGTTTATTTCGAACGTGGAACGAGGAGTGAATAGGGTATCGACAGCAGGTGCGAGTTTTCTCCTCCTACTCTCTTCGATCGTCTCTCGATGGAGGTTCCTTTATAGCTTAGGCATCGATATAAGAGCGACGTTGGTAGGGTTAGATCGTTCCAAGCCCATGTCACGTACGTTTAGTTTCGAGCATACTGTTTGCTACGAGTATCCTTATGACTGGAACGTTAACTATCTTCTTATTCTTCTTCTTTTTTTTTGCATCTAAAAGAGAGAGAGGGAGAGAGAGAGAGAGAGAGAGAGATGGGGTCGTGAAATGATTAAATGAAACAAATTATATTTAATCATATTTCTAATCTCTTTTAATAACGATCTGTACATACATACATACGTATACATATATGTATATATATATATATATATATATATATATATATATATATATATATATATTCGTCGCTGCTCTTGATAATAATTAACGCGAAACTTTTCTTGTCCACCTTTTGTTCTTTAAAGAAAAAAAAAAAGCACACACACACACACACACACACACAAATGACATAATATATATCGTGACCACGAACGATTTTTAGGTGTTGACAGCATCGATTCGTTTCTTAAATGTGACACCACGGACCGTTACGTACATGGGTGGCCCGCCCCCCATTTAGAATTATATATTACTTCGTTTATTCGAATACGAAAAAAAATAAAAAAATAATGAAAAAAGAGTGAACTCGCGTGAGAGATAGAGAGACGATACATTTTAAAGTTTGGTGATAAACAACGTAGAGTGCCAGTTTGAATGGTCGATATGTGAGAACTATGTAATATTGTGTTGCGTGTTGGGTTTGCGATTGATAAAAGATATATAATAAAGAAAAAGAAGACAGAGATAAATAGATATATATGTATACATAGAGAGAGAGAGAGAGAAGGAGAGAAAGAGACAATATTAATAACATTTTCATCGTCGTTCATATTCGAACGTGAACGAAGAAGAAGGAAGACAGATTTTTGGAGGTTCGCGATATATATATCCTGTGCGTCGCTCGAGGCAAGAATATAGGAAGATAGAAGAGGACAGAATCATCGAGAAGAGCCGATAGTGCGTTGGAAGGAGAGACAGAGACAGAGAACTGAGAGAGAGAGAGAGAGAGACAGAGCAGAGAGAACAGAGAGAGAGAGAAAGATAGAAGAGGATCATAGAACGAACAGGTTAGTTCATAGACACGAAACTTTCGTCGATTTACGCTTACTCTCGCAAAACGATAATTCTGATTTAGAAGCCTCGAGATAACGCTAACGTATTCCCTCATACCGACCGATCATCTACCCTCACCCTCCTCAACCCAAAGTCTCACCTCTCCCCCCCCCCCCCTCACCACCCTCCCATCATTCCCTTTGTACCTTTAGGATCTATAATAACACGCGTAATTCTCGTACGAATGAATTCTCTCTCTCGTCTCCCGTATCGTCCTCGCGCATCTACGTTTCATGTTACAATTCGAAGGTAACATTTTTATATTAATTTTTATCCTTTCTCTCTTTTTTTTTTTTTCTTTCCTTTTCATTTTCTCTCTCAACGACGTTCTCGACGACCCCGTTCGTCTTTTTCCTGTTTTCTTTTTATTTTTTTTTTTTCAATTTTTCTTACGCGGCATTGCATTTCGCGATAATTTAAAAGTCGCTTTGTTTTTAACGAAGGAGAGAGAGAGAGAGAGAGAGAGAGAGAGAGAGAGAGAGAGAGAGAAACAGGACTCTACCGTTCTCTCTAACGTGATACCACAAATTCGTTCATTTTAATCGTACCACCCAACCCTACTTCTCCGCCATAGTCGTTCCTACCTCGAAAATCGATTG
>OU964968.1:6411151-6413651 GCA_918808275.2 Dolichovespula sylvestris
GAATAAGCTATGTATAACAACGAGGATAAAATCTTTCAAGCCGATCTTCGGATAGATTTTCGACGACTTTCGAGTCCGTCTTTGACTTTTTCATTCGTTGCCGATAAATAGATAGAGAGACAGAGACAGAGAGAGAGAGAGAGAGAGAGAGAGAGAGAGAGAGAGAGAGAGAGAGAGAGAATCGATCTTATTCTTTGCGAATATGAGAGAAAGGGATATACGTAGATAGAGACAAAGAGATAGGGATAGTGATAGAAAGAGAGAGAGAGAGAGAGAGAGAGAGAGAGAGAGAGTACCTTCCCTTCTAATTTTCTTCGTGGAAAGTTGTTCGTTTGAACCATTTGTAAGAAGGTGCGCCATCAAGAAAGTTTCGTCCTTCCTTGTCGTCGTTTCTACGAAGTAAGACGAGGCGGAGAAGACGGTGAGACGCCATTCTCGCCTTTTCATCGTATCCATTCTCTCGCGCTCGAAGCGGAAGGAAATTTTTACCTCGGCCGTACGGCGGGTACGTGCTCGCCGGAAGGGTTCGCTACGGAATTGAAATTTTTATAGAAGGAATACATGCCCGAGGCGTTATCATCCACGACAAGAAGACCGAAACGTTAAGTGGTGCGGGATCGTAAAAAAAAAAAAAAAGAGAAAAGAAAAAAAAAACTGAAAAGGGAAAAGAATGAAGGAAGAAGAAAGTGGAAGAAGAGGAGGAAGAGGGAGAGGAAATAGACGATGACGAAGAAGAAGAAGAAGAAGAAGAAGAAGAAGGAGAAGAAAGAATAGAGAAGCGAAGAAAGTACGTTAGTTATTTAAAATACTGGAAAGGGGTATGAAACAAAAATTCTTTCCTGTTAACGAAGACGAGAACGTATGTATGTATGTATGTATGTATGTATGTATGTATGTACGTATGTATGCGGATAGGCAAGCATCCCCTTGACGACGTGAAGCGATTGAAAGAAAAAATCCGGAGGACGAGGGCGATATCAATGGTACGATATTAATAATAACATTTTTTTCATTCCCAAGAACAATCGTCGAGGGACTTTCCAACTCTCTTTGTTTCTTTCATTTTTTTTTTCTTCTTCCCTTCCCTTATTTTCTCTTCTTTCAACTAACAAGGATAAAAAAAATATATATATATATATATATATATATCATGATATTATTACATAATAAAAAAAAAATATATATATATATATATATATCACGTTTATGTATACGTATATAAGTTGAATAGTCGAATAATAATAAAAAAAAAGTTGGGTCGTTCGTGGTGCTTTTCTCGAAAAGAAGAAAAAAAGAAACGAAAAACGAAAAGAAAAAGAGAAGGTAAAGGCGAAAAAAGAAGAAAAAAAGAAAAAGAAAAGAGAGAAAATAAGGAAAAATACAAAAAGTCAGGTGGAGCAAAGAGGTGGGTGGGTGGAGGTAGTGATGCTAAGGGGGCAGGAGGGGAAGGAGGAGTAAGAGGAGGCTGAGGAGGAGGAGGAGGAGGAGGAGGAAAGGATTTGACGTATTTGCCTGTTCGTGGCAACGCCAGGAGTTCTCGCCATTCCTAGAATAAAATTCGAAATTCCTGGCACGCTTTTCCCGTACAATCGGTGGCAACCACCCGGAAGGGGGTAGTTTTGAATTTATTCCTTTGGGCGCGAAAATACCTACCGGAGGAGCGAAAAGAATGGAAAGGGAGGAGAAAAAATGTGCGAAGAGGAGAGTAAAGAGTAGAGTGAAGAGCCGTGGAGAAGAGAGGAGAGGGTACACGCAGAGAGTCAAAACGTGGCTCCAACGAAAAGCTACGTACGTCGTTTCACGGGGATGGCATTAATGGGTGGCTTATGCGAAAAAAAAACGAAATTTGCGCGCGAAGGAATTCTCGATGGTCAATTTGGTACTCACGATTACAGAGAGAAAAATGAAAAAAGAAAACAAAGAGACGGAAAAGCCGTGAAGTTCAGTCGCTCGCTTGTATCACAACTTTGGAAATACTATTTCTCGGCGAGATCTTGCTTAGGATCGTCCCATAAAGTTCCATAAAGAAATGAAACTTTTCTTCTTTTTATTTTCTAATTTTTCCTTTTGCTACGATCATTACATCAACGATTATCTCGAATGAACTCCTGCGAGGAAAAAGTATTCTTAACACAACGACGACAACAATCACATTTTCAGATTTTCAAATAGAGCTTGGACCTCTTCTTAGGAGTAATCTTGAAACGATTTAATTAATTGTTATTAATAGACCGTAGTTTCGTTAATTGAGATCTATGTCATCGAATCGATCGGAACGATTATTTATTAATCGCGATAAAGGATCGATCCTGATCACGTGACAGCGTAGACAGAGATTTATGTGCGATAATCGAAAGATCAATATGTCTCTCAGTTTCAAAGAATTTTCTTTTTTCGAGTATAATGTATCTTTGTATTAAACGTATATACAGACGCGTATATAGGGAGCTTGATTATGTTCTCGATGGTTATCGTTCGAATGAAATAAAGAGTGCATTTG
>OU964968.1:6418651-6468651 GCA_918808275.2 Dolichovespula sylvestris
TCAACGTAAAAATTTCTTTTTAATTTCTCTTTATTATCATAGCACAATTTCTCCTTGAAAGAGTACGAGTCAGTTGTAATCCAATGGAAAATTATATATTTTCGTTTTAGATTTCGGATTTTAATTTACGGATTCCATGGGATATCCCTTTATTCGTTCATTCCTCCCATTCGATTCTATTTAATCAATTTAATTTTCTACCTTAAATTCATGTACGGACTTATCGGGATGATGCGTTAGATCTGATATTTTAATTATTAGTTTCTCTCTCTCTCTCTCTCTCTCTCTCTCTCATAAAGTCAGTAATATTAATATAAAACGAATATTACAAGTTGAATCGCCAATCGATTACTTTTTTACTCGACCTTAATATATAACAGTTAGTAATAACATAAACTTTTCTTCGTTGACAATAAGAATGACGAATAAAAAATATATTCTTTCATTTTCTTCATCGTAATCACATTTTACAAGCTTTTCTGGAAACGAAATTTTTTGTTCCCCCCTATTTTCTCTTTTCTCTTCTCTCTTTCTTCTTCTTTTTTTTTTTTTGTTTTCTTCGCAATACGCACGAGGTGTAACTCGTGTTCTATAAGGGTTTTTCGTATTGAATGCGAAATAACGTGGCCCACCATCCATCAGGCGGCGTTAAACCGAACGAAAAGTCATTCGTGAGAATAAAAAGTATACCCGTTATCCGACTTGCTTTAAAGAAGAACAGTGACAAGAATAGAACGAGCCAAGTAGCTTCGGGCTAAGTTTCAAGGATAATTTGTATTATTTGCGATAAAAGTTTCTTTCGTTCGACGCGTTAATGGGTCTCTCTGGGTCCTTGGAGATTCGGCTTCGTTTTTTTGTTTTTCTTTTTTTTTTTTCTATCTCTTATCTACTCTCTCTCTCTCTCTCTCTCTCTCTCTCTCTCTCTCTGTGTGTGTTTGTCTGTCTCTTTTTATCTCTCCGTCTCCTTTCTCCATTCTCACTTTTTCCTTCACTCATCTTCGGACTCGAGTGGAAAAAGTATTGTTGCTTTAGTGTTACACCACCAACAATACTTTTTTCTTCTCTCTCTCTCTCTCTCTTTCTCTCTCTCAGTCTCTCTTTCTCTCTCTTTCATTCTTTCCGTCTCTTTTTCTTTTATTCCTCTAGCACCCCTTATTCCGTCTCTTTATTTTGCCACTCTACTATACTACAGAGACAATGAGATACTTGAACGGAAGTCGACTTTTACGAGTAGAAAGAAAGAGAGACGGATAGATAGATAGATAGACAGATAGAGAGAGAGAGAGAGAGAGAGAGAGAGAGTCACTACTTTTAGTTATTTCAATAATTGACTAAGTGGTTATATTTTATTCTTCTATTTCTCTCTTTTTCTATCCATCTCTCTCTCTCTCTCTCTCTCTCTCTCTCTCTCTCTCTCTCTTTCGCTCTCTCTCTTTTTTTTTTCATCATCGCTCTTTCGGAGTATCGACGACTTAAACCGATCGAAGGATTTAACAAAAGAAAAAAAGATGGAAAAATGAAAAAAAGAAATAAAATTGGCGAAAAAAATGATTGAAATTCCTAAAGTAGAGAGAGAGAGAGAGGGAGAGAGGAACTCATCGAATTTGTTCGACCAAAAGTGGATCTACTCATTGTCCGTTTATAATTAAAGCGTTACTATCTATCGAATTAAATCAATGAAAAAGAACGGGTAGATAGAGATGATAAAATTCTTTGGCGATCTTTCAATTGATTCTTTTTTTCATTTTCCCCTTCTTTATTTTGGAATTAAAATGACTTTCGTCCTTCGTTTTTCTTCTTCTTCTTTTTTTTTTTTTTTTTTTTTTTTTTTTCAATTTTATTGTCGACGATTTTTTGGCGACGAATTGAAAGGGGTATTTGCGGAATTGTTACGTTTTGTAAACCGCGAATTCGTTCAAAAGCTACCACAAATACGTGGAAATACCGAAAGGCCTGTCTGTTTTTTTTCTTTTTTTTTCTTTTTTTCATTAAGCGATAGATCTCGAAAACTCGAATATTTGGCAATGTATACGTGTAGGGCAAACGAGTTGGCTAATCGATGAGCTTCGTAATATGGGTTTGACGAGGAAGATTGGATCATGAAGCCAAGAAAAAACAATTTAAAAAACGAAATGAGAGCCAAAAGAGTACAAAATACCTATCAAAAAATTCGTGAAAAGGCAAAGTCATATGATAGCTCCGATCGAAGATATAATTAAATGCTTAATGAATCGTGGAATAATTTAAACCGTGGAATTATGCGACTTCGAGATAGCGTTCTAATAAGTTCGATTTGGAAAGTTCCGGTGTTTTCGTACCGTGGGACCGGGTGGTGCTTTCATGAAACGTAGATATTAAATCGTGATTCTTTTAATTAACGATTCGGTATTCGCTTCAATTAGTAAATTAGAACGGTTCGCTTTAAATCGTGCTATTACACGAAGAAATACGATCGCTAGAGAGCTCGTTATTTAATATGAATTTTCGCGTACGATTGTGTGTGCGTTTCTTTTTTTTTTTTTTTTTTTTTACATTGCCTATAGTATATATCTATGCATGTTTGTGCGTATATGTGTGTATACATAGAAATATACATACGTGTATGCGCGCACGTATGGATTTAACGTTCGTTGCAATGAGTTTACGAGAAAATTATTTGATTACGAATTTGAGTACGATTTCGAAGTGTGTACGATGACTTTTACCGATGTATTTGAAAATGAAACGGTGAGAATCAAAAGTTTATGGATAATAAGATAATGAAAGTAATCGGAGTAGGATAGACAATTGCTCGTTAACCCGATTGAAGGAGGGGGGGGGTGGTAATCATATCCAATGTCATTCTATGACTATGGCGAAACGTAAATTTCTTTTTTCTTTTTTCTTTTTTCCATTCTCTTTTCTTTTCCTTTGTTTTTGTATAAGACAATTTTTTGATATAAGACAATTTTTCGTAGGAAGAACAACGTAGATTGTAGGTTAGATATTTTGCGATATCGATATGGTTCGACGTATATTTCATCGTACTTTGGCGTAGATAATAATCCATGGTTTGCATTGCTCTATAACATCGTACCAGGAGATTGTCATAAATCTATATTACGAAAGCACGGGGACGGTCATTCGTTTCTATAGAGCGATATATTCGATGAAGTTGGATTAGGACGATTCGTCACGTCCGCTCTTGTCACTATCACTATGTTCCACGAGATATTCTGCGACGGAGGTGCCATTAAATTTATCTCTCGTCAGAATCCCTCTTATCTTCTTCTTCTTCTTCTTCCACTTCCACTTCTACTTCTTCTTCTTCTTCTTCTTCTTTTTTTCTTTCTTTTTTATTTTTTTTTTTTTATGTTCGTATCTTCGATGTCAATATTATCAAGAGATCATATCTAAGTTGCTACCGCGAATTTCTTTACCATTATAACGTAAATTTCTCCATATTGGCCGTTGATCGTTTGGCTCATTAACGATCTAATTAACCGTACGTACCAATTATCGTACCACGTAGCCAAGTTTCATATCGGTTTCCGGGAAGTTTCGTGGTAGTCGTTGCCGTTAAAATTATACCGACTTAACGACGGGGAACGAATCGAGAGAAACACAGGAGACGACGAGGAGGAGGAGGAGGAGATAGTCCTGAACTTTTCTTGAAAATTTTACTTTCCAATTCGATGTCCAAGAACTTATCTAATTCCTCCGACCGTTCTCCGTCAATCCTGAACGCACAAACGTACGCACACATACTGTGCAACAACTGTCGCTGTTGTTAACCCATCAACGTGTGCGCGCGCACACATACCACGGAGACTTTGTCGCTTTGTTCAATGTAACTACGAATTTATTATCGTCGTAATAATATTCCTGATGTATTCCTCGTTACGGCTCGTTACGCGAGAACAGTTAACGAATATCCGCTTAAAGACAAAGCCGCCTTATTCGTAGTGACAACGGCCAACTTAAGCGTCCACTCTGTATAGCAGCCGTACGAGTTTCATCCGATATGTATGAGGATGTATGTCGCAGGGCTTGTTACAACTAATTGTTAATCACATCCTGTATTTTCATAGACGAAAACGGGAGGCGAGAGCGAAATACGACTGAAGATACGAAATATTAACGAAAGGTAGAAGGATGAAAGATATGTATATAGATGGATGGATAGAGAGCCGGAGAGAGAAAAAGAGAGAAAGAAAGAGAGAGAGAGAGAGAGAGAGAGAGAGAGAGAGAGAGAAGGATAATAAATAATAGCGTAAGAATATTATTCATTAACGTGAAATTATATTAAGAGGATTTAGTTTAACATAAGTAGATATATCTTTTAGTACATACATACATATAATTTTATATACAATTTATTAATAATTATTTATTAATTAATATATATTTTATATATATATATATATTTATGTATGTATATATACTTTCTTTTTATACGTGATGATTTATTTATAATGCACGTCATTTTTTGTGCGCCTACAGCGAATGAATGAACATCTAGCACGCTAATGGACATCGATCGATTATTTAATCCAGGTTCGAAAATTTGTTTGATGCATGTTATCCAACATCTTATATCTCAATCATACGAAAGTAACTGAGCGTGTTACATATATATATATATATATATATATATATATATATATATATATATTTGTAAATGATATATAAATATATTATATATGATATATAAATATATATGTAAATATATATATATATATATATTTGTAAATGAATAGACAGGTTAGTTTACAAATACTTATAAGCGTATAAATACGTAAGGTGAAAGAATTTAATAAAAACGGAAACAGATGGTGACGACTATACGTTTATAGAGTCGGTATGTGCCGTTGCAACGTAAGCTGTGGATGCAATAAATGAAGGGTTATATATATATATATATATATAGAGAGAGAGAGAGAGAGAGAGAGAGAGAGAAGAAGAAGGAAAGGTTCGTGGGTGATACGAAAAGAAGAGAGTGAGAGTCTCGGAGGTTCACGAGACGAAGATCGCATCTCGATGAAAAGGCAATGCCGTCTTCGATATTGCCTTCTAAGTTGACCTCCATTCTTTCGTTCTTCTACGGAAAAATGCTTTTTACTTTCACGACGACGACGACGACGACGACGACGACGATTTCTTCTTCTTTCATCTTAACGCCCTTTCTGCGTAGGGAAGAAATAGAGAGAGAGAGAGAGAGAGAGAGAGAGAGAGAGAGAGAGAGAGAGAGAGAGAGAGAGAGAGGACGGTACAACGATCTAATTTTCTTCCTTTTTGCTTTGCATGAATTCAATCAATTCGATGGCAACTCAGTGAAACGACATTCGTTTCATCGTCGTGCAAAACGATTGTCAGTCTATCGGCGATAATAGACAAAATAAGTGAAAAAAAGAAAAAAAAAAAAAAAAGAAGAGAAAAGAAAAAGCAAGACGAAATGCGTTCGAACTCGAAGAAAGTTGTCCCTTTTTCATTCGCGTTAACAATCGTTTGGTTTGATCGCGAGGAAAGAAAAGGGAATGAATGAAGAGAGGAAAGAAGGAAAATAATCGGATGGTTCGTATCCTTTGGTTAACGCACTTTCTTTTTCTTTATCGTCATTCGCAATGACCAGCGCCTGAAGAGAGATGACACTCCATACGTCGTTCGTATATTTGACGTGTGTAACGCGCGTTGCCTGTTAACAGGCGCATTGGTCAATGGTCAGAGGAAGAGGAGGAGGATTGAAAAGTTTTCCTATCGACGACAGATTGTGTTAACAAACTGCAATTATCGAGGAATTATAAAGCGTTGCCCGTATTCAGGCTCGACTATTTTCATAACGTCCGACAAATAATATTATTACGCATATATACTTTATAATATCTATTTCATAGCGTTTCGTTAGTCAAAGGCGAACAACTTTATCTGTAGTTGCTATCTGTCTTTCTTCCTCTCTCTCTCTCTCTTTCTCTCTGTCGATCTCTCGATCTTTCTCTCTCGATCTCTCTAATTTCTCTTGAAGATCAACCCGGAAGTTAATTTTATCGACGCCTTCGCTGCAAAAGCGTACGGGGTTGGAGTGGCTCCTGCTAATTACGAGTAATTAGATAAATCGTCGAGCGAGCAATTTTTACGTCGAGGAAGGAATTAGAAGCGGCCGTGCCGTGCGGCGTTATCTGATAAATCATTAATGCAGTTAATTAAAAACTTTAATCAACCCTCCGCCGGCGTAGTAGTTTCAAGTTGCTTCGAAGCTTTCTCCAACGTTGACATTGTTACCGTAGCTATCCGTAATATTTGAACTTCTTTTTTTCCCCTTTCCCTCTTCTTTTTTCCCCCTCTCTTAATGTTTTCCACTCTTCTTTCCTTTCCTTTATTCATTTTTGCTTCGTTTTTTTTTTTTCTTTTTTTTTTTTTTTCCTTTTAATTTCTCCCTCCTTACCTCTTTCCTTCTATTTTCTTTTTTCTTCCTTCCATTCTTTTTTTTTCCTTCTTCTTTTTTTACTTCTTACTTCACTCGCGAGAGAAAAAACGATCGATGAAGGGCCGACGATCAATTGCAATTAGATCGAGCGATGATAGAGAGCTTAAATTCTGACACGCGTGCGAATTATATCAATCATCGTAATGCCATTCTCTCGATGTTCAATGTGTAAATAGAATTAGAAATAAAATTTTCATTTCAAAATTCGTTCGTTTCTCCTTCTCTCTTTCTATCTATCTATCTATCTATCTATCTGTCTTTATCTCTCTTGTTCAACAATAATTTACCAATTAACTATTTATTCCCAAGTAAATGTATCGTAAGGGAATAAAAACGATAGATGAGAATCATTTTTTGATTCGACAAACGATCCCCGTTTAATTTCCGGGGATGGAGAGAGAGAGAAAAAAATATATATATGTGTGTGTGCGTGTGTGTGTTTCCCGAATGCTTCAGCGTCTTTATTATCGTTATGTATTATCGATTTGGAATTCCAACGTGGGATCGCGTTGAACCGTGAAGCATGCGTTTCAATGGCAACGAAAATTCCGATCTCTCTGCGCATTTTTTGCAGACGGCGCAACGAGTATAACGTTGAATACTTACCTATTGGAATTTATATATTAGTTGTACACGCGGCAGCATGTGCGTTTCAGGACAAAAGGCTGAATTCGCCATGTTGGATGGGCATGGAACGCGATAGAGTGCGGCTCTATGGCATCCGGAAAAGAATTTGGGTCAATGAGAAACTCGTACCGATGTGTGTTGCTCTTATCGACGATCGAAATTCTCTATTTCTCTCTCTCTCTCTCTCTCTCTCTCTCTCTCTTTCCTTCTTTATCTGTTTTTTTTGCCTCTCTCTCTCTCTCTCTCTCTCTCTCTCTTTCTCCTTGTTGTACTTTCAGAGCGTAGATTGGGAACGGTGGCAATTGCACCTAGAAAAGTGCTTTTGCCATGGTAATCGCCACTTTGCGATATTTCATTCTTCCTTTTTCTTGATTTATTTCCTTTAGTTCTCATTGTTTCGAATGGTACTGTCTCGTCGTTTAGCAAACGACTTTCCAATTTATAGTAAAATGCTTTGACCAGAAGAAAGTTAATATTCGACCTTGTCTAGTATTGCAAAGCTTTTCTCTCGTTCTCTCTATGTATATATATATATGTGTGTGTGTGTGTGTGTGTGTGTGTGTGTTTGAACACGCGGGTTGGAAACTTTATATTTCAGGAAAGAAAATCTTTTAAGAGAAATAAAAATTCTATGGAACATGAGAGATACTGGATTCCATGAGAATCCACTTATTTATAGGTGTAATAAAAGTAGTAGTTTTCTAAGAGGACGCTCAAGTGGAATAAGTAAAATGTGAAAATTGGGTTTTACAATAGTTGCGTTTACGTGTACTTCTCTTTTAACTTTAGTAATCTTCTTGGCTTAATAACGTCTTTTCGTATAATGCCTTTTTGTTTTACAAGTCGTCTTTTATATTTCTTCTTGTAATTGCACGGGAAAAATCGTTTTTCATTTTCTCCATTACATATAATATATATATATATATATATATTAAATACGACACTATTTCATTTTGATTAGTGTCGACCGATCTTATATTTTATTCGTAGTGAAATATTTTCGACCTGTTATTTTCTTTCCCACCCCCACCCCTCCCCCTATTTCGAGCGAAAGAGAAACAAAAAAAAAAAAGAAAACGAAGAAGAAAAATAGAAACTATTGTTTGTCGTAACAAACAATAGCGCGTTAATTTAATTCATTAATTTCACTTCGTATATCCTCGTTCCCTCGTCATCGTTCGCTCCTTTAGAGACCATTAAGACGAAGTAAGAAGAAGAAGAAAAAAAAAAAAAAACAAGATAGAATTTCGATTGTATCACTCGGATGGTGGTTGAAAACGGGTCAAACGTGGTAAATGGCACATGGCGTTTCACGGGGATGCTTATTGTAAATGGGAAGGAGTTTTGGGCCAAGAGTGGTGTTACTTTCAGTGAGAAAACAAAACGATTCACGGACTTTGGTCTTCCTTACGTCCTTAGAGTAACGTCCCCCGATCGTAAAGTTTACGATGCTCTTTGGATACGTATCGGTCCCTGACTTGTATTCCCATTATATACGGTGTGTATGTGGCGAGAGGAAGGAAAAGAGAATATAAGGAGGAGAGGAGGGTTCGAGGAGGAGTAAGAGGAAAGAGGTGAATTTCGCAAAAGTGAATTCAACTTTGTTTTATCGAGCGTGAGACGGGTTGGGAGAGAGAGAGAGAGAGAGAGAGAGAGAGAGAGAGAGAGAGAGAGAGAGAGGGAGAAGGTGGCGTGAGGCGGAGTAGGGGTCAGGGGTCAGGGGGCACGCGAACGCGAATCGTGCGAAACTCTTTGGCATCGTTATGTCCTTGGAATAAAGAGTTAAGAGGATCGACCTCGAGGAAGTAAACTTTTTATTGGCCTTGAGAATGGATACTTAGGTTATTTTATATCGACTCTGTTAAATCTTACAATCTAATAAAATATATTTATATATATATATATGTGTGTGTGTGTGTTTATATACATGGTATAGATACGACTTAAAAGCATCGATACATTTGAATCGAAATTGTTATAAATCGCGATAAGCACGTTACGTGTGTACACATGTACATACATATATCTTATTTCGCATCGACCACTTCTTCTTCTTCTTCTTCTTCTTCTTCTTCATCTTTTCTCTTTCCTCGTTTTCTTGTTTCTTTTCATTTCTTATGTATCTCTTTTTCCCCCTGTTTTTTCTCTCCGTTTTTTTTTTTCCTTTCCCTTCGTAGATCCTCGATCGAGAGATGGAAGTTCGATCTCGAAACACGATCGAAGTTTCTTCGAGAGTGGAAAAGGCGCGCGACAGGTGGTAGTAGATCGAATAGGAAGTACACGCTACTTTCCACTTATCGTTTTACATCGTTCACGACGTACTACCACAACTGGCACTATCCAACACCATTACCACCACCATCACCATCACCATCGTCACTACCACCACCACCACCAGCAGCACCACTATTACTACAACCACCGCCGTCACTATGGCACGACGTTTCGACGTGCTCTTCGAAGCTCTCAGGAGCAAATCGAGTTTCCTGTCCCTTTGGGACGACGGTTACCACCAGTATGTACTACCATTGACACAAGCACGAGGACTCGAGTATCGACGTTGTAATTAGAAATCCAACGACAAACGTTTAAATCGTTTCGATCTTAGTTGCCCGTAATAAAGGCGTAGTATATTAAGGATCGATCCGAACGTCGGCCGTTCGAATTTGTCGCGCGTCGCTCGCAAAAAAAAAAAAAAAAAAAAAAAAAAAAAAAAAAAGAAATAAAAAAGAAAAAAAACTACGGAGGTTGACTCTCGTTCGAGATACATCGAGAAAAAAAAATACCCAAGGCCACCACCGGATGAGATTTCGTTTAATACTCCCCTCTCTTTTTACTACACCGCATAAAACCATTGAAGCCTCTCATTAACCCTGACCCAATGAAAATCGGGTATTTCGTCGAGGAACCTCGATCTTTCGTTTTAACGCTCAGGGCGATCGTCTCTCTCTCTCTCTCTCTCTCTCTCTCTCTCTCTCTCTCTACCCCTTTGTTTTTTCTTTCTTCTTTACTTCGTTTAAGTCTATCTCTTTCTCTCTCTCTCTCGTTTACCTTTCATCCGACAAATTTAAAGTCGAGTCACTTTTGCGAAATCGTCTTTACTCGATCGATTTTCATCGTGCAATCGATGTACTCGTTACTACCTCGTCTCTCTCTCTCTCTCTCTCTCCTTCCTTCTCTTTATCGTTCCCTCTGCGTGTATTCGATATATCCGTCTTACTCCCTCTTCCCTTCTTTCATTATTTCCATTCTTCGTCGCAGAAGAAACAACGAATACAACAACAGCAAGAAAAATAAGAAAAAAAAAAAAAAAAAAAATAAAAAAAATAAAAAAAGAAATAAAGAACGTGTTCCTTTTTCTAAACAAAATAAGGGAGAAGAAGAAAGGAAGAATATTCATATTTCCTCGATCGAGATTCATTCTCGCTTTGAATTTGCTTTCTAACGGGGGACGCTTTCTCGACTCGTTAAATCGTCTCCCGGTAAGGAAATTGCATTCTGTCTGTTTCATGTTTTTTTCCTTTCTTTTTTTTTTTTCTTTTTTTCTTTTTTTCTCTCTCTTCAAGCAGAAGAGGATTCTAACGTAGGGTGACGGGGGGATGGCGGGTGAGTCGCTCTCCTTTGTCCGAGTGTTTAAAAGTGACTCGATTATTCGCGCTAAGGTATCGATGGCAATTAATGCGTCGGCTATATACCATTGGAACGTAGTTACTCGATCGCGAGTATTCATTCAGAATCCGATTAAAACTCGGGGATCGAGGAATTGGATCGTGTTTGTTGGATTAACGAGCACCAGTTTGCATGTGAATCGACGAATATTTCCCCCGTTGATTTACGAACTCCTTCGACGTCGTAGTCGTTCTAGTAGCATCGGGGAATCCTTTGAAGTAGGCAAGGTCAGAGAATTTAGTCTCTCTCTCTCTCTCTCTCTCTCTCTCTCTCTCTCTCTAGCTCTAGCTCTTTCATAATACCAGCTACAACTCGTCGAATTTGCATGAAAATCTTGGAGAGAAGAGAGCTGTTGCTGGATCGAGCGGTGAACGACGATGAAAGGAGTCAAAAGGGTTAAGAAGTTTTGGTGCTAGTAATGAGACTTTGAGACCAAAGAATTATCTAACTTTTATAGAGAAGAGTCTTTCTCTCTCTCTCTCTTTCTCTATTTATTTATCTCTCGCATTTAAGATCCTAAACATGTATACGAGGTAATCGTTCCAATATTAAATCGACATTAACGTTTTGTACCATAAAGGAAGATTTCTCGATTCGGTAATTTCTGCACGTTCCTTTTCGGAAAATCGACTTCGGCCAGGGGGTTTTTAGGATATATATATATATATATATATATATATATATATATATATAGTTCGTACTTGTGGTTAAAGTTATCCTACGTGGAGATTCCAAAACTCCTTCGATTTTCAATTTCGGCTTTTGATTCGTTAGAATTCGTGGTACCATGATTCGTACTAGCTATCTGAAATATCCCATATCCTTCGTTCCTTCGTTCGTTCCTTCGTTCCTTCGTACACTCATTCACTCGTACGCTAGCTCGCTCGCTTTGCTGACCTATGAATGTCTACGAAATTATGGTTACGAATCACGTATAGCGTTCGTGCAAGCGGCATCCACCGCTTGACGTGACGCGATTCCCTATGAAAGAGAGAGAGAGAGAGAGAGAGAGAGAGAGAGAGAGAGAGAGAGACGGTGTAATTGCGCTACGTGCCCTTATGTGCGCCGTTGCGGCATGAACTTCCTCGCGGAAACCGGTACTAACATCTACAGAAATTTCCGTGGTAAAATGGATGAGCCCAGGAGGTGGAAGAGAGACGGCGAGAGCGCGCGCGCGCGCGCGCACTGCCAATATGCATCTACGCTTTCTTGTC
Organism: Dolichovespula sylvestris; assembly: GCA_918808275.2. Classification (NCBI taxonomy): domain Eukaryota; kingdom Metazoa; phylum Arthropoda; class Insecta; order Hymenoptera; family Vespidae; genus Dolichovespula; species Dolichovespula sylvestris. The sequence goes on from OU964968.1 coordinate 6,430,625, forward strand.
AGCGTTGTGTTGTTCGACCGTAAACAGGATAATCGCGCGAAACGCAGCATATTCGAGCTCCGATATTACCGTTGTTTCCCCCGTACGAACCGTAATCATCCTACCGTATCGTTACGTATATTTCCCCGAGAATGGTTAGGTAAATTTTCAACTTGAAGAAACAAACTCGATTCTCTCTCTCTCTCTCTCTCTCTCTCTCTGTGTACTTTTTTCTTCCTCTTTCCTTTTTACTTTTTTTTTTTTTTGTATTATTTCGTACCTTCTCTTTTTCATTTTCTTAACGTCCAACGCATACGTCGAATGACGCATCCCTATTTTGTAACGTATCGACGATCGAGATTTCTAATTGTAATTATGTTAATATCCTCGAAAGAATATCCCATCGTTTAATATTATTCGAATATATTCACGCTCGTTAAGGACGGATTATATAATTCACAGTAATAATATCAAATCTCGTTCGTAACAATTATTAGGACGTATAAAATGTCTAATAAATTGTATTATCGACTCGCAAGTGGATCGTTTTTATCGTGGAAATATAATCGAATCCATTTCTTCGATTTCTTGATTATGTCGTATTTATCAAAAAAGAAAAAAAAAATATATATATATATATATATATATATATATATATATATACACACATATATAAATAGATAAATACACGAAATAAATTTGTAAAATTCGAATGCGTTTTCGTATTTTTCCGTATGAACAATCCCGTCCTATACATACAGAGTGTTGCATTTAATAAACGGCATCGTAGTTGAACGTTCATTGATTATGCAGCAGGGATGTATATCACTTCCCTTTTAATCCGACGACAGGTGATTCCATAAAGCCAAACGCAGCATGCACCAGAGTCGGCCATTATAAGCGCGAACGGGTACTTGTCCTTTAACTAAGCGGATGCACGTGGATTGACATTCGAGACAACGACAGCCGAGTTGACGAGATCGAGTAGAACGTGGTGGTTGTTCCTCGTCCATCATCAACGTGGCTACCTGTCCGTGTAGTTAACGTTAAGTGATTCATCCATTGCGCAATAAAAAATAAAAAGAAAAAAAAAAAAAGAAGAAGAAGGAAGAAAGGAGATAAAAGGAGGATATTCTTTTCAGTGATACAAATTTTTATTACGAGACGTTCAATTTTATGCGATTTACTTTCTGCTCCTGTTATTTTTTCTTTTCTTTTTTTTCGTTTTTCTTTTTGTTTTTTTGTTTTTTTTTTTTTTTTAAGACATCGTTAAGACATCTCTCTTCGTGACTTCAATTCAACGCGATAGAAATTAGAGATTGTATTTGTATGGACGAAGAATGTATTTACATATATATATATATATATTTATTTGTTGTATATATTTTTATTATATATGTATATATTTTCTACATTTTACATTCGTTTTTTAACATCCAATTTTACTCAAGATATTTAATAATTCTTTTTTAAGATACACTGTTATATTCTTTCGATCTTACGTTCCACGAATTGCATAGATAGATATATAAAATCGACCGATTGATCCTTTATATATATATATATATATATATATATATATATATATATATATTTATACAAAGGATTTAATTAAGTAAATTACATTTTTTCCTCTTCCTTTACATGGTCAATGTCAATGAAAAATATTACGTTTCCTTTAAGAACAAAATTTATCACAGTCGGACTTGTAGTGAAAGAGTTCGAGGGGTTAAAACAAAAAAAAAAAAAACCAAAAGAAAAAGGAAAAGAAAAGAAACGACCAAATAATCGAAAAGTTTTTTTATTTGACCTCGCGAATCCGTAAATTAATTATAAAATTGTAGACGATTGGTGTATCGATCGCGCGGTTAAACAAAAAAAAAAAATGCTGAAACAAAATGGCGTAGACCGATAAAAGTTTCGCACCGGTGTGCCATGTCTTATTTGCAAATGGTGAATGATCGAGAGAGAAAGATCGGATGAAGTGTCGGGAAAAGAGGGGCAAGGAAGTGGGGAGGGGGTGAGAAGGTGGCGGCTGGAAGAACCCTTCGCGTTCTTTTTCGTTCGATTCGTAGTAGCTCGTAGCACTTGACGTAACCATAGATTTTCGAGTCGACGTTTATACATCGATATTTCGCGTCTCGCTCTCTACATCCTCTTTGTTTCTCTCCTCTATTTACTTACTCGCTCCATTACGGGCAATTGCCCGTGCGCTATACCCCCCCTTCAAAGAGAGCATCGAGCCGAGTATATTTATTCAAACCGGAATGCACTAGCCTATCCTTTTTATCGCCTATCGTAAAGCTTTCTTCTCCGAGGCATAGGTATGTACTTTTACGAAAGACTCGACACGCGAGATATGTAGATACATAAATATGCATCTGTATATCGATCAGGAAAATTGATTCTCGATTTTTGTTCTTTTTTTTTTTTCGGTGGATAGTTTGCGAGGGTGTTACTCGTTCGAATCGATTTTCTCAGTTATAGATTTATCTAACTCTATCGTTTGTTGAAGATTGCGAGATAAAGACTGAATGTACATATATTTATATATATATATATATATATGTGTGTGTGTGTGTGTGTGTGTGAGAGAGAGAGAGAGAGAGAATATGTGTGCGAGATAGTTTTCCTCTACCATTCACGTTGTTTGAATATTATCCGAGAAATGCTCGCCATTTGCTAAATGACATATTCAAGCGAATAATGCCTACCGTAAATATGCATATTTAATTGTCATTTGTTTATATCTCTACACTTAAATACGTATTAACGACTCCCAACAGGGAATCAAATTCGTATGAGCATCGAGACACTATTACGAAAGAGCTGCTCGCATCATTCGTTAGCATGCAACCACTATTCACCTATCCAATAACGATCGACTTTTCTCATTATACATTATCGTTAATGTTATCTTCGAACGTTCATAATCCATTGATAGGAGCTTATAGGTTTCTCTTACGTTTAACTCGATATTTAGATTGAATCATTAAATATATAAAGGAGGTATCTTTCGAATCGTTCGTTTACAGTATCGATTGGTTTATTTTAACGTATCGATACGTATAGAATAATTACGTATACACTTTTTTACATGACAATTAAAGCGCGTCTAGTTCGGACTTTCAAATGAACCATTTAGACGAGATTTTTTTTACTAGGAGTCTAACGTGTTCTCTTTGTTAATACAACAAGACGAACTTATACTATCTATATATATATCTGTATATATAAATATATATATATATATATATATATATATATATATATATATAAACATGAAATTATATATATATGTATGCATGTATGTGTATATGTATATATATATATATATATAGCAAATACGTATTAGTGTGCTTTACTTGGTTACGTATTTCGATAATAATAGTACGGAATTGTAATATGAATTCTATATTAACGGCCTTTATTTAATTTAGTAATTAAACGATATTACGGGATATAATAATGGCTGGTTATGCGTTTTCCCCCAAGATCATATTCGAATTACGAGGTTAACGCTATTTTTCCTTTCATTTGCATTATATCAGATTTTTATGGAACGTAGTCCTCTCTCTCTCTCTCTCTCTCTCGATGCCGATGTGCGGTCGAATCGTATTTTCTTTTCGATAAAAAATTCAGAAACGTGTTCCTGCTCGTCCGAGTGTATTAGTATTCTCTTTCGAGAATCTATACGGTCCTGTATAATACAGTATTAATTCGAGATGTTTTTTAAATATGTAACTAAAGAAAAAGGCCAACGGGAATGGAAAGAGAAAAAGCGTTCGTTCTCTTTTTACATAATAAGTAAGAAGAACGTTGCTGTTTAATCCGTAATCTCTTTACCGATTCTTTTATTTTCTTTCGTTTATTTTTTTTACTCATTTCTCTCATTTTTCTCTGTGTAATACAACTGTTGTCAATGGAATAGGGAAATTTATGAAAAAGATGGCAGAAAAAAAAGAAGAAAGGATTTCTCTCTCTCTCTCTCTCTCTCTCTTTCTTCATTAATCGAACAATATCGTTTCCTTCGATTCCTTCTCGTAAATAATCTGATATCTCTGATCGATACTACGATATAATCTCTCTCGCATCGATTATATCTTAATTAATACCACGTAATAATTTCTTTTATTATTTTATTACTTCTCGAAACTACCATATCGTTGCTCTCGTTTCAATTATACATTAATTAATACCCCACGAGATACGTTCGAGATGATTATTATTACAATTATTATTATTATTATTATTATTATTATTTTTACGATTGGAGACGTAGACCCCTGAAGTTTTCAAGTAGGAGAAAATGTAGGTGAAAGAGAAAAGACTGTAAAAAAAAAAAAGAAAAGAAGAAGAAGTAGAAGAAGAAGAAGAAAACGTTACAACGCAAACGAGGAAAGGCACAACGTAACACAACGGACGAAGAAGGCGTAAAGAAAAATATTTATTCGAAACGTATATGCATGAACGAGATAAGACGAAAGAGCGACGATACGTTCTTTTTCTTTTTGTTTTTATTTTATTTTTTTTTTTCATCGTTTCGCATAAAAGTGCAAACGTGCAACGCACATATGTGCATATATATTTACTTACCTTACCGGTATGTACGTAGATACATACGTACTAGGTAAGTTACTTACTCACTTTTCGCTCAAATTCCGAAATCGGTGTTACTGGGAAAAGAAGAGTACAAATGACTCGGGGCAATATGGCGACGCGTGTGTCAGAAACTGTGCTTTGTTCGATAAGTCACGTTTTCTCTCACTCTCTCTTTCTCACTCTCTATCACTATCTCTCTCACTTTTGCACTCTGATACACACACACACACACGAACGCACACACTTTGGCGTAGTGCTTGCTTCTTTTTTTTTTTTGTCTTTTTATCTTTTCTTTTTGATCGGACAGGGTTGCGTGTATTGGCAAAAGCTTTGCCCGGGAAAGGCTTATTTTGATGAATAAACGTCGTGAGGGAGGAGGCGCGGAAGAGAGAGAGAGAGAGAGAGAGAGGAGGCAGTATCTGATTTACTGGACCATAAATATCTCTAATCTGTACGAGACATGGGGGGCTTCATCTCTCTCTCTCTCTCTCTCTCTTTCTCTCTCTTTCTCTCAAGCTCTCTTTACTGGCCTGGTTTCCCTTCCGTTTTCCATTCTTCATCCATTTACCGGCTAAAAAAGAGCACTGAATAACGAGTCAGCGAGCAACCGCATCGGAAAACTTTTAGATTTCCTCTCTGTCATTCTCTCTCTCTCTCTCTCTCTCTCTCTCTCTCTCTCTCTCTGTCTTTGTCTTTTTTCTTTCATCCTTCTTATGCAGGAACTATATTTACGCGAATAAATTGTTTCAATCCTCGATACGAGAAACGAATTTTCTAATTAATAGTCTCAAATGAAAAATGTGCATCCTTCGGTTCAATTGAATTTACTTTCGAGAAATATATATATATATATCTTTTTTTTTCTTTTCCTTTTTCCGTTTTTTTTTTTTTTTTTTCCTTTAAATAACGAGCATCCTACTATCTATTTTTCTATACATTAATATTTTTCGATACGTATTTATATCGACGACGTCGTTCTGCTTGAAGTCATGTTTGTTTTTTTCGTTTTCCTTCGTTCCTTTTTTTTTTTTTTTTTAAATAATACGTCCTCAATTTTATTTTGTTCCATTTTTAGAATTCGTCATCGTTCCTCTCTCTCTCTCTCTCTCGCTCTCTTTCTTTCTTCCGAACATTGGGAAATATTCGAGATTCGTCTCTTAACGTTTTCCTCGCTTTTCCGTTCCTCTTCACAAGGCACACATCTTTATGGATCATTTAAAATTCGTGCTCGTTCACGAGAATCAACGTGCTAGGAGAGATATCGGAGAATGAAATCGGTACTGGGATCACGAGTTCTCATTACGACGACCGAAACTATCACACGATCTTTCCACCTGACGCTTTCTTCCGTCCCATTCACGTTGCCATCAAAGCTTGATTCCTTGGTTATTATAATTAGACGTATAGACAATATCTGTTATAACTTTAATGAACCGTATCGATTAAATTCGATTAAATCGAATTTATATATATATATATATATATATATATATATATATATATATATATCGGAACGGAGAATATCTTTAAATCTTTCAATCGGACGAGTTAATTAACGAATATCACTTTTTGATTAATTTCATTGATCAATTGGATCGAGATTTATTTTTGACTTTTGTTTTGTTCTATTGTTTTAACAAACGTCAACGCGAGGGAAACATGTTGTCTCTGAATTGTTAATAAATTTTTAATCATAATCATACTTAATAAATTAAACTTAATGAACTATGTAAATCATACTTGAAATCTATAAAATATATATATATATATATATATATATATATATATATATTCGGTTAGTTATTTAATGTTAATAACGTAATAATATTTATCATACATTTAAGAATATCATTATAAAAAGCTTATCAAAGTTGATTTCAAATTTCAATAATTCTATCGAATTTATCTATTCATTCATTCATCCATCCATCCATCTATATATCGGTTACAATTATATTTCAATAGTTCAATCAATATTCTTCGTCATTATTTGTCAATCCTTCGTACCGTGGTTTTAGTCTTGCAAATTCAACTGTTCTATCTATCTGAAATTTCATCATTTCGTTTTCATCGGCTGTCGTCCTTGACAAATTATAGTAAACGCAAGAACGGTAATGGCAGAACCTCTCTCTCTCTCTCTCTCTCTCTGAACTAACCGGGTTTACATCTCGAGAGTAAATCGACTTACCGGTTGACTCCCAACTTGTCCCAGTATCGAACTTTAATTAAGCTGCTTTCCATGTAGAATCTCATGGCTGGCAGATGTACGATATATGGAGAAGCAACCAACGGATTCTAGAGAGCTGTCTCGAACATTGAAGACAGGAGAGAATCGGTTGATTGTTGAAACAGTTGTTATTCGACCCCCGACACTTCTCTCTTATTTAAGGTTCTTCACTTAGGTTGGCTGACCTTTAACGAATAATACGCGTCTGGCAATTTGTTTAAATGTTCTCTCCTATTAACTAAACTCGATTAAAACGGGACAAATCATCATTATCCCCGAGTGTTCCACTGAGATGGTTTATCCAATAAATTTCTCTTCTCTTATTTGGCCGAGGTTATTCTTTTATCGGATAAAAACAACTTCTTCACTTTTCTCCCGTAAAGAGTTCTTTACACTTTATTTTTTTTTTATTTATTTATTTATTTATTTTTTTTTTCTAACTAATTTTCGAATTAGAATTTATACTTAAAAGAAAGAAAAAAAAAAAAACAGAAAAAAGAACGAAAAAGAATGCGAGAACAACGAAGTCGAGTATGAACGATAAAAAAAAAAAACCATCTGTGAAATTATGCAAACTTTTTGAATTTATATTTTTAAGGGACGTGAGAAACTACTTCCCGTCCGCTATACTAGTGGGCGTGGCCAAATTATCCATGAATTTTTTCATATTTTTCGATTATAAAGTCGTACTCTTATGTTGGTGTAATATCATCATATCAGTCTAAATAATACTATTACTTTCCATAAGACGTAACTCATAATCAAATGCAATATCGTATACAATTAAAAGAGTTATTGGAACAATTTGAAATATATTTAAAAATTATTATCCCTTAAAACAATTGAAATAGATTAGCGTAAAAGTATTTCCTTTTCTTATACCTTTTTTCTTTTTTTTACATAAATAGATAAGAGAAAAATGTATCCAGAGATTATATTTAGATAGATTTAAATAAATGTTTTAATGCTCATAATATTTTGTTCGAAAACAATTTATTTCCATCGTACGATCTTTTATCTTATTTTAAAAACGATAGATAATGACACTGATATCAGTGTGAGAGAGAGAGAGAGAGAGAGAGAGAGAGAGAGAGAAAGATAGATAGATAGAGATAGAGAGAAATAGATGAGAAAAGAAAAGAAAAAATTGATGAGCGTTAAGTGTCATCGCACTATTCTTTCAACGATCATCATGATACGGGATTGAATAGTGTCTTTTACGAAAGTCATCTTCGGAAATCGGCATCCACCACTTCCCCCACTTCCACCCTTTTGTCCGTGTATTCGTATATAGGAGCAGCCCAGTCTCTTGGCAATCGGGAAACCGTATTCGGAAAGTAGGGACTCGTTGATCGAGGTGCGACAGAATGATATAAAGCAGAAGTCTATGATAGAGAAGAGTAAAGCGGTGAAAGAGAGAAGAAAGAGAGAGAGAGAGAGAGAGAGAGAGAGAGAGAGAGAGAGGGAGATACAGAGAGACAGAAATAGAGAGAAAGAACACACACGCATACATACATCTCGAAACCTTTTTCATTTCCTCTTCCGATGCGTATAAACAGTTTGCTTCCTGCGATCGTTCTCGTAAAGTAAGCTATGTGTCTCCGGCCCTTTCCAATATTCGTCGAAACGAGCTTGGGAGGAAAAGTGGGAGGGAAAGAGAGAGAAAGAGAGAGAGAGAGAGAGAGAGAGAGAGATGAACGACCATCTACGATTTCGCGAAAGTTGTCGTCGTCGTCGTAGTCGTCGTCGTAGTCGTCGTCATTGTCGCCGTTGTCGTCGTCCTATTCTTTTCATTTTATTTTATCTCTTTTTTTATCTTTTCCTCTTATTTTTTTCGTTTCTTTTTGTTCCTTTTGTTTCGCCCTTTTTTTTTTTGTTGTTTTCATAGGAAACGACGGGATATGGGTGGTACTGTGGTTATCGTATTTAATCGCAAGTAGGGGAAATATTTTCGCGATTCGTTGATAGAGAGCAAACGTGACTTTTAGAACGTCGTACTAAACGTTTTAAACGTCGACGTGCCGTCCGCGCATTTTTATCGTTGCGAGCGCGCACGCGTGCGCGATATTAAAGAGAAATAGTTTACGAAAAAAAAGAAAAAAAAAAAAAAAAGAAAAAAAATGATGAAACACGGATGATAAAAGAATTAAAATTGATATCTCCTGTCGTATTTAAAAGAGAATATAAAATATCTTTCGAAGGAAGGAAATAAAAGACAAAACCAAAAAAAAAAAAGAAAAATAGATGGATTCGATAAGCGAGTTCGTCGATAAAATTTTCGAAATTGGTTCGCACGTAGATTGTTCTTTTTTTTTGTTCATGCGTAACGCTATATATATGTAGTACTTGTGTGAATTATAAAAATGAATAAAAGAACATTTTATTGACGATATTTTTGTTCGTTTCGAATCATTGAATCGTTCGATACTGGAACAACGAATACGACGCTATTATTCGATATAACGTAATTGTTAAAACGTTGAATAAAATAATGCCTCTTGTAGTTAATATTTTACAGATTATCATAAAAAATGACGAAAAGAATTTTATTCTCTGTTAAAAGTCAAAATCAAACGAATATATAAATCTGGAGTATTTCGGTGTTAAAATTTTTTTGAAAATTTTGTACTTCGAATTTTTTTATTTAAAATGCATGAACAAAAATTATATATATATATATATTTTTTTTTTTCTCCTTGACAATTGTAATAAACGCAATCAACTGATAGTCGAATACGGCAATGTAGTTTTTATTACATAAAACTTGTGACAATTCTTGATAGAAACATTTTCGATAAGACAAAAGTGAAAATGTCGTAATACTTGGGATTAACGAAGGATGACAGTCTTGATGACTTATCTTGTGCGATAAGTAATAGGAACAAATGCGAATAAATCGATGTTTCCCTGAAAACTAGTAATCATTTTATTTTCGCCAACCAAAAAAAAAAAAAAAGAACAAATTTAGGAAAATTAAACGAGGAAAGACATAAAACTTCGTTTAAGAATTCATTAATTATATTAACGTATCTTGTACACACACATATATATATATATATATATATGTATATATGTATGTATGTATATACACATACTATAATATAAAAAATTTACTTACATCACATTTATTTGAAAGATTGCCATTAAATGAAAAAAAAAGAAAAAAAAAAAAAAAATAGGAAAGACAAAAATATATGAGTAATAAGTAAGGCATTACGTAGTTAAGTATTATAAAGTTCGATGCAAGCATGCGTAAATAGAGGAGAAAAGCACGTTTGGACTTTAATAAAGTTGGCCAAAGGCAAATTCTTTGCGTTACTCTCTCTCTCTCTCTCTCTCTCTCTCTCTCTTCTTCTCCTTCTCTCTTTTTCTCTCTGTCTCTTTTTCCTTCCTTTTCTCTTTCTCATAAAGAAACATCGAGAACCATAAGAGCTTTTGTGGAAGCATCAAACGATTCCGGTGACTTCGTAGAAAATATTTCAAAGCTTTCGTTTTGTCATTTACGACGTTATGAAATAGCACCAATGTAAACGGTTTCAGAAAGAAATGTCCTTTTTCCTCTTGCATCTCTCTTGTTTTCTCTCGCTCCATCTCGTTTTACCCATTCTCTCTTTTTCTCTCTCTTTCGTCGTGAGCAATATCGCGTTCCAGTGATTCGACGTGTGCAGGTTACGTGAAAAAGACCGATCGTGATGTAGACCCTCAACCCTGTGAACTCGTCCATTACTGTCTTGCCCAAGTAGAAATCGCAGTTAGCGAGCGACGTAGGAGGTGCGACGATGACTAATCGTTTTGACTTGTCGTATGACGCCGACACAATGGCAATTTGTTCGCTAAAAATTGCCTTTACTTTTACGATCCTGATATCCTCGTCACCGCCAATGCTAAATCTCATATATCTTGGATACGTTATCGCTCCACACCCCACTCCCCGAGTTATGATTTAATTATGGAATATCGTTTGCCCTTTTTTATAATGTCCCAAACGAAAAGAAAATATATTTCTTTTTCTTCGCAATCATTGGTTTTTCTTTTATTTTTCTTTTTCTTTTTCTTCTTCTTCTCTCTCTCTCTCTCTCTCTCTCTCTCTCTCTCTTTATTCCCAATATCGTTTTTTTTTTTATCGATCCAACCCGATCGTGATTTCTTACTTACGAAGAACCTCAAACTTTACTCTCTATCCCTTCTTTTCTTTTCTCGGTTTTCGTTTTTCCCATTTCGTTTTAATATCTCGTTTTTTATCGCTCCAACTCGATCGCGATTTTTCGTTGTCCTTTTATTTACGAAGAACTCGAAATTCTATACCATTTTGTGTTTCTTTTCTCTCGTTCTTTTTTTCTCTATCTGTTTTTTTTTCTAATATATATATATATATATATATATATATATATATATATATATATATATATCTCTCATCGATCGAACTTGATTGTGATTTCTTATTAACGAAGAATTAAATATTCGTCGTATTATCGTTGCTTTTCGAACCGTCGTTAAAAATTTTTCTTACGGTTACGACAAATCCGAATGAAGAAGAATAACCGGGGGAACGAAAGAGCGAAGACCTTTTGATTGACCTGAAGTCCTGAATAAAGCCAACGAAAAGACGAGACTTTTCTCGAGAATAACCATTCTCGTTCGGGTAAGATTTTATGGTATCGTATCGTTGAAAGCGACATAGTACCGATACTCGGTGCAACGTTACTCTACCATCTCCTCATCCTTGTCCTCGCACTTTTACGAGAGTAAAAATATAGATAACAAATGTCATAACCGTGTAATGTCGTATCTTCTACATAAATATAACAAAGATATAAATTATCGTAACTGATATAATAATCTTTTTATTTTTATTTACTTTTTCTTTTTTCTTTTTTTTTTTATAGAGAAATAATACATTACATAAAATTATATAAATTCTATAAAGATAAAAAGAAATCCATTATTTTTCGTTCACGTTCGCGTTAAATTAAAGGATACAAAACGAATATAATACATTCGTAATACATAAGCGTTATAAGGTATTTCATTTATTTCGACGTAAATTGCAATATCTATAATATTCGATTTGGCTATACAACTTATAACGAATAAATCAATAATCCTTCCTTTTCTCATACAACAAAACATTTACGAATCATCGATTCGATATTAAACGTCGATCGAGATCGCATTGATCGAAATAAAATGATGGCACTTGCGCGTAATCGAAATGATAGAAGAAACATAATTATTTACATAAGGGTAGACGTCGAGTTAGATCGAGCAAGAAATTTGACCAAAACAATAGCGACTTATCTCGAAGAGAGAGAGAGAGAGAGAGAGAGAGAGAGAGAGAGAGATAGAAATAGAGAATAGATAACGTTTATGCGATAAGTATTAAGTAGGTAGTAGGATAGGATAGGATATAATAGATAGGATAGGTGGTACGGGTTTGGTGTTGGACAGACAGTGAACATTTCACAGTAAGGTACATACATGCATAGTTTGGTGTGGACCGCTTAATCGGTTCTTCCATTTACAGATGCGGGAAACCGTGCGCGAGAAGTGTCGTCGCGACGTGCTACGCGAAATCGCATTACTGCCGTTGGAAGTGCACGAATCTAGGGTGAAACTCGGTATCAAGGATTTCGCTAGACGGAACCTTCTAGGAAGCGGAAACTCAACGTCTCTGGAGTTTCCCCGCGAATCGCTTATACACGCGCCTGGAGAACGTCGTTCTTTGAAAATGGAAGAAGAGAAGAAGGAGAGAGAGAGAGAGAGAGAGAGAGAGAGAGAGAGAGAGAGAGAAGGAGTATAAGGAGTATAAGGAGTCAGACACGATGATATGGATATACGCGTATAGCGAGAATATGTGAGTGTGAGAATGAGTGTGAGAGTGTGAGAGTAAGAGAGAGAGAGAGAGAGAGAGAGAGAGAGAGAGAGAGAGAGAGAGAGAGAGAGTAGAGAACATTTCGTTTATATCCACACCCGAAAGCTTTCGTTTCGTACGAAGCACTCACAGGCTCTTACGTATACTCACTGTACCCGAATTCAACCTGCTACAGCACTTTTCTTTTTTTATACTCTCTCTCTCTCTCTCTCTCTCTCTTTCTCTCCCCGTTTTATTTCTTTTCTTTTCGTATATATTTTTTTGTTCCCTCCCTCTCTCCCATTCTTCTTTTATTTACTTTCTCTCTGGGAAACGTCAGCCTTTACCTCAGTTGACTCGTAGTACACCTCACGGTAGTAGTCTGCTACCAGTTCGAACGTTAAAGTTATCGTACGCGTACCAACCACCCCCTTATTCTATCTTACAATTTTTCTCCTCGTTAGAATTTCTATTAGATATTATGAAGTGTGCCAATTGTTCGAATATATTTTACGTTTACTTACGTTTATCGTTTATTCGTTTCTCGGTTTTTTCCTTTTTTTTCTTTTCTTTTCTTTTTTTTTTTTTTTTTTAGGTTTTATCGTTACCACATCGTAGGAGAAGAATAATAGCTAGGATATTTCCTCGGATAGTTCGTAGTTCTCGAGTAATTCGGATCGGTCATCGATGATCGAGCGGCTTTTAATTGACAACGAGTAATACAGGGATGGAAGTTGTCGTAGTTTCGCGATAATTCGATCAAGCAAAACCACCAACAGGTAAGCGGTTAACGATAGTTGACGAGTTGTCTAGCTCCGGGAGAGGGCGGCGGGGGGGGGAGGTCGTCGTCAACGACAAACGGACAAATCGTAAATCGCACGAATAAAAATTACCTATTAGTCCGGCTTCAATTACTTTTCTTTTATATATCGTTCGATAAAATACTAATCCCTGTCCTCTTCCAAGTAACCCCATTACCTAACCCCATCCGCAATCCCTTTTTGCGATTTCACTCTGTATTTCCTTAGTAAAATGACGAAGTTGTTTGTTCGGTTTTCTCTCTCTCTCTCTCTCTCTATCTATCTATTTATTTATCTATCTATCTATCTATCTATCTTTCTCTTTCATTCATTCAGTTTTTTCTTTTTTTCTTTACTATTATCATGTATGTCGAACCACGTCGTTCGACTCGATCGTTTCCGTCGCTCGAATGATCTCGCTCTTTTCTCGAATGGGGCCCAGCCACGAGAACCGCCCCTATGTTCGAGCGGCTTTTCGTTATCCGCCGTTGTAACGAGTATTCGAACGGCCGATATCTAGTTGTATGTATCTGGCAAGTGCTCGGGGAGTGTTCCACTCCCCCCTCCTATTCCTTCCTACCTTTCTATCTATCTATCTATCTATCTATCTATCTATCTATCTATCTATCTATCTATCTGTTTCTATCTCTATCTCTCTCACTCAACTACATAACGTACAGTGTGTTCTACGTATGTACGTGTGTCGTTTCGAAACGAGGACAACGAGGACGCATAACGAGTCCATACAAAGAGATCGTAGATACCTGTTTCTCGTTTGATAATACATATGTATGCGCGTATACGCGTGTATCTATGTGTGTGTGTGTGTGTGTGTGTGTAACGTACGTACATAGTTACGTGTTTCTTCAAGAGAAAGAGAGAGAGAGAGAGAGAGAGAGAGAGGCAAAAGGATGATGAGTATAAAGCGACAATGAAAAGTACCTCGATAACAATTATATCGAGAATAAATCGTTCGTTCGGTAATCTAGAAAGAAAGAGAGAAACGTTTGAACAAAAGAAAAAAAAAAAAAAGAAAGAAACGAAAGAAAATTAAAAAAGAAAAAAAAAAAAGAAATTACAGCGACTCTTTTTTATCGGTCTCATCGATCGTTCTTACCGATATAACACCTTGGCCCTTTCACGATATCTCGAACAAAACGCTAACACGATAATTACGATCTTATCGATCGGTTTTGATGATAATCAGTACGATCAGGATGAATGAATGAATAAATGAATGAGACGGTCGGTTGGATTTTGGGTCGTTGAAAGATTATGATCAATGTGATTTTAAATGAACGACACGTACATGTATCTACGATCACGAAGTTTGATTAATACGATGAATCATTCAGATCGAATAAATTATATCGGATTTGGATATATTAGATATTAGATAGAACGTTTAATGACTCGATAATTTCTATTTTTAGCTCGAAGTTCAGATGTTTATGGGAATGATTATTCGACCGATTTTAAATCTCTCTCTCTCTCTCTCTCTCTCTCTCTCTCTCTCTCTCTCTCTCTCTCGCTTCGATACAAAGATCACAACGATTAGTATTAGATGAATCGTCATGTGCTCAACTCTCTGATATTATCTTTAGATTCATGAAACATTATACGTAGAACAATGGACGATTTAGGATAATGATTATGTATCCAATCTGCGATCATAGTTATCTCAACTTTGAACCATTCAGTTGAATATTCATTCATCATAGTCGGTTGACTTCTCTAAACACCTATTAATCGTGTAGAATCAATTTCATCAGATATAAATGGAGTACGTGTATATATATATATATATATATATATATATATATATATATTTCCCAAACGTAAATACGTTTCACAAGAACTCGTACTTTTTAATACGTTCATTAGTACTCCATTGAAATTTAATTGGTTTTTTCCGTTATTAGGATTAAACAGAGATAGATAGATAGATGGATAGATAGATAGAGAGAGATAGAGAGAGAGAGAGAGAGTAAGAGAGGAAAATGTAGGTTGTTTTTCGTATCGGAAACTTATCATTCAGTTTGTTTTCTTTCTTTCTTTTTATTTTTTAAATATTTTTTTTCCATTCGTTTTAATATTTCTTCACGATCTCCTCTCGACGATCCAGACTGACGTCATACCATACATTGTAACGTCACGGTAAATCACTATCGTTTCGAGAACAAGGAGTCAAATCATAATATTTTATCGTTCTCGTTTAGATATATTATAAAATCAAATTGTTACAATGTACGACGATAATCAATATCAATTTAGAACAATAATTATGATATTATTTTATATATACGTATAAATAAATCAATGATTATTATTAATTTCGACTAAAACGATGATAGGATATATATATATATATATATATATATATATATATATATATATACATCATTGTATGATAATGATGAATTAATGTGCATACTAATACAGAATAGTAATTAAATTTATTAAAATTTCGAAATGGCGAAAGAACGAAATGGCCTTTCGTACTAAATAAATATCAAAATTCGTAGTCGATATGATAATTAATAAACGTAGGATGTTCATTGTATTATATCGAGTTGATGTAAATAGATAAAAATTCTATTATCAACGCGATTGGGATTATTTTTGAATCGACGTAGAAAGAAAAAAAAGCAGGTGAGGACGAGCCATCGATGGATCGAGAGACTATCGTGTCTGATAAAAGTTGCTATGAAAGAAAACAAAAAAAAAATATTCTTTCTTCTTCGTTTTATCCTCCTTTGCTACTTATAAATAGTAAAAAAAAAAAAAAAAAAAAGTAAAATGAAGGAAGAGAAAAAAGGGAAAGGAGAAACGAGAGAGAGAGAGAGAGAGAGAGAGAGAGAGAGAGAAAACAGGAATAGAAAATAAAAGAAAAAGAAAATGTTCCCTTTGAAACGTCAGGGCTTGCTAAAGCTGGGATAAGGTTAAAGGCTGTTTCGAGAGAGAGAGAGAGAGAGAGAGAGAGAGAGAGAGAGAGAGAGAGAGAGAGAGAGAGAAGGCGAGAGTCGATCGCACGTGTTCGGTAACTCGGATTGATCGATACAGGTTGCCGTTTAACGGGGACAACGCGTCGCTGGTACAGTCCTGGTACACGTACGGTTACGTGAGTCCGATCGCACGAAGGGAGTTGCTGCGACGTGCCTAGGTTCAACGGCGCGTGTATTACGTTCACCTCTCTGACGTCGCCATTCGTGCGTCTGATGTGGTAGTTTGAGTGTTAGTTCTCTCTCTTTCTCTCCTACTCTCTCTCTTACTCTCATTAGTTGCTTCACGCTCGATGTCAGTTGTAGTATTCTTTCACGTATATGACGTCGCCATTCGTGCGTCTGATAAGATAGTTTGAGTCTCTCTCTCTCTCTCTCTCTCTCTCTCTCTCTCTTTTTATCATTATCTTTATCTTTATCTCTCTCTCATTAGTTGCCTCTCACTTATTATCAATGATATTAACCGACACCGGTAAGAAGATCATTCGTGATCGCTGGCAATACTTTCGCTCTCGAAAGGGTACAAATCGGTAAGCAGGCAACGTTCAGAGAACAATATGGCGAGCATTACCGAAACGATAATTGTTATTGCGTCCGTTAACACATCGACGTTGAATCTACGTTAGCTAACTCCGTTGGTTCTGTTACGCTTTACCGAGAGACCGCAGAAACTAGAATCAGCCCTGTCGAGGATTAACAATTCCATGGTCGTTGAGAACATCCACTGTTAGTTGGGAGAGGGTGGAGAGGTAGGGGAGGGGTGAGTGGGAGATACCTTTCTCATTGCGAGAACTCCTTTATATATCGATTTTTATGGGTTTCTCGTTAGTCGACTTATGATCATCCTCCTTCCTGAACCCTCAATTTATCCCATTTAACTTGATACTAACGAATTTATCACTTTATCCGGGTTTGTTAATTAAATAGGTAAATATCGTAATTATCCGTTATATTATTTATAATCGACGATTAGAAATATTAATTGGTATTTATTATGTATTGATTAATTCGATATATATCGTGTTATTGGAATGGTCGATTGTAATATTTATGTAACGATTAAATCTATGAGAAGATAATTTCTTTTTTTCTTTCCTTTTATTATCGAATGATTCTCGAAATGAATACAGTGGATCGATTCGTGACTATGAGCCTTAATCGTAGTGGCGTTTATTTGTAACATTACGTATTTTATAATTTTACGAATGAATATTATACGAGAGCAAGTTTGTAATTAATACGTCGATGCTATGATCGCACGTCAATTTTTTACGAACTTTTATCGAGATATTTACGATCTTAGAATAACAATGGATACGTTTGCGCGGATAAACGATGACGATCATCATATTGCATTTAACTCGGACATTAGGTTCGACCAAGTTAACTTCTACCTATCCCATTTCAACTCTTTCCTTTCTTATTTCAACGGTACGTTGACGTAAGTTGATTCCCCGCGTGTTCATCGTCGTTCCGGCATTTTCCCATCGAACGAACGCGATCGTTTCGCCCTCGGTCCTCTCGCCATTCTCCTACGTTGGACGAGATCATTTTGCGTGCTCATCTCGCGTGACCTTTACGATAACTGCGCGTGGCTTTGCGCTAAAGGGGAATTCCATTGGGTCAATCGTATTTCCAAGTGGCGATACGCGGTACGCGGCCGCAAATAAAACCGTTCTTTCACCATCCTTAAAACCCTTATAGCTTTTCATTCGAAAAGAAATCTACTCGATAAATAATAATTCAACGTTTTTCCCTTCGTATTTTCCAAGGGAAAATTTCACGTGAAATATCGAATAATAGTATTATAAAACGATACTATATTATAATGTATTATTAAATAACACATATTTGTATTATAACAAATACGATCGTAATGAAAATTTTATTAACTCATTGAGACTGGATAGAGAATGTTGAGATCGATCGGCCAAATAATACCTTTATGTCGTAATTAATAAGTGAACATATTCTCATGTGAATTTTATTGAAGTTGTAGCGATTAGTATGACGATGGTAGAGGAGAATTACGATAGGGGAGAGATTTCTTTTTTAATCAATGGTAAAAATCATTTTAATTTTACATCGGTAATCCTCGAATATATTTGAAAGGACTATTGATTAAAGGGACGGGGAGGAGTGGGAGGGGCAAAATCGAATCGAACCATAAGTCTTCAGGTTTTTTAATTAAATTCATTTCAGGGCTGACACAATTTCTAAAATTGATTCTTTTGTTACGTACAAAATGCATCGACATATTTCCTTATCAGTTTATCTATATCCAGTGGTCTTCAAATATGCATACCCATTTGAAAGAGTATCATACATTTATGCTTTCGCATACTAAATAGAAAAAAGGAGAAGAGGGAAAAAAGAAAGGAAGGAGAATAAAAAGTAAAATTTAATTTGTATTCATTTATCGTGCACTCCTAAATGTTCATGTTGAAAATTAAATTAGGAGAAGGTAAATTGTTTAATAATAACAATAATAATAATAATAATAATAATAATAATAATGATAATAATAATAATAATCACGAATATACATAAATGCCCAGGTATATATTTGTTTCCGTTGTAGAGAAAAGAAAGGAAGAACAAAAATTGAAGTGAAGAGAGACGACGACGTTAAGGATTGTTAAAGATATTTTCATCGTAGAATACACTTCTACTTCGTTTTCTCTCCGTCTTTTTCTTCTTTTTTTTTTTTTTTTTTTTTTTTTAAAGAACTAACATAATTAAGAAACTCAGTGCTGTTAGATAACGATTCATAACTAATTAAGGAACAGCTTGTCTCGTAGGGCCGATCTTTCGCACTAACCGATTTTGAATTCGACAAAATTCCGATAACGACAGTTAGGACGTAGTAAGGATTCCTTGAAATTCACGCGCCTTTTTGGAATTACTCAAACGTGCCTGGCGCCTGTAGTCCGTATTTGGAAGGATGAGCTCCGATTATATATATATATATATATGGAATTGGACACGAATAGGATAGAAAGATGGAGATGTTTGGAACGAAAGGAATTACGACCGAGGAGAGAGAGAGAGAGAGAGAGAGAAAGAGAGGGGGTGGGGAAGGTGAGTGAAATACCGGGGAAGATATGTACACTACTCGATTATTCGATTTAGTGACGTGAACGTGGAAGCGGCTAAATGTTTGCGGTCAGTTCAATGAGAGAGAAGGATGATATCGTTCATGGAAGAAATAATAATCTTGACGAATAGGACGAAGTAGAGAGATAAAAAATGAGAATGAGTGTGTCGTTGTGTATGTGTGTATGGGCGCGCGCGCGCGGGCGCGCGTGTGTGTGTTTGTGTATAAGAGAGATATAGAAAGAGAGAAAGCTTTTTGGTACGCAGTGAGTTTAGAATATTATGTTCGTACGTTTCGTGTTTAATGAAAACGTGTTCGCGCGCATATGTAGAGAAAGATACGCGTAGGATACATGCGTGTGTAAATTTTGCATATGTGCCGTACGTAAAACTCGTCGTTGTTCGTACACGTTGTCGTCGTCCTCGGTGTCATCATCGCGGTGAGTTTTCTGGCGCGTCGAGAAAAAAAAATGAAAATTTATTGTACCCGCGTATTACGTAATCCGGTATTCCTACGTTGAATTACGTCTCATTAGGTGAGTTCGCGAATATGAGAGAAAGTGCCGTGCGGTGAGATCGCGGGTTCGTTTCGAAAATGGCGCCTAACCAGACAGACAGACAGACAGAGAGAGAGAGAGAGAGAGAGAGAGAGAGAGAGAGAGAGAGAGAAAGAGAGAGAGGACACCAACTTATTTGTAAATGTTTTTTATTTTTTACCGTGCTTTTTACTTTTCGGTTTGCTTATGGCCGTCCGAGTTTGCTATTTCTTTTGGGTCTCTTTCTTTACCTCTCTCTCTCTCTCTCTCTCTTTTTTGTTTTTCTCTTTTTTCTTCGTTTTAGTGTTCTTTTTTTTTCCTGTGCTTTACTCGGTCAAAAGAAAACTTCGAGACTTTGTACGCTCGTATCTCCCATTTCAACCAGCTCTACCATCCTGCCCCACCGCCCCGCCCCCGCCTCCCGCCCCTTATAACCCATCCCTCTCGTTTGTACTCACGTACTCTTCTCTTCTGTTTATTTTTGACACTTGGAAAATTAACGGTACTTGTTCTCTATGTTTTTCTTTCAACGTACCACTTGATACCAAACCCGTTAAAGACTCGACGGAGAATATATATATATATATATATATATATATATATATATATATATATATGTATGTATCTAGATATTCAGTAACGGCGTTGACTATCGTTCCTTTTCGCATACCTACGCCTACGTACATTAAAATAATTTCTCAATAATGATTACAAATTCTCTGGAGTATTTGAGAGAAAGAAATCTAGAAAAAAAAAAAAATAAAAACAAAAAGAAATCATTTATAATCGTCAAATATGTAAATCGACAATACGTTAGATCGTCGAGAGTTTGTAAACACGTGCATTATCAGTAAATGGTCTTCGACGAGCGCGTAAAGTGACCGCGTCAAACGTTCTCGTTAGAAACTCTCGAGAGAAGAGAGAGAGAGAGAGAGAGAGAGAGAGAGAGAGAGAGAGAGAGAGAGAAATGGATTTCATTGAGGCTGACCAGCTGATAAAGTTCGTTCGTACAGTTCAAACGAATTTGTACGAATCGCTTGTTCCGAGATATCGTCCTGTATCGGGAATGAAGAGTGCGATAGCTGGTAGGATGAAGAGGAGGAGATGGAGGTGGAGGAGGTGGAGGAGGTGGAGGAGGTGGAGGAGGTGGAGGAGGTGGTGGCGATGGTGGTGGAGGAGTAACAGATGGAGAATGAGAAGGATGAGAGGCCGAGCAATGGCATGTACTTTATGGTTGTGTAGAACACGCTCCGGTTACGTTGTAACGTACTTGTTCGTCGCGCTTGTTACCGATAACTAATGTCGCACCCGCCCATTCGATAGCCATGCACTCGATCGATCGATTGAACAAAAGAGAGAGAGAGAGAGAGAGAGGAGTAGAGAGAGAGAAAAAGAGAGAGATAGAATCCGTTTGGAGTTAGCATCGAAAGAGAACGAGATCGATCGGCCGAGCAAATTACGACGCGTGGAACGTTGAAACCGTTGTGTTACAGAGGGTGGATACTGAAGAGTGGAAAGGTGGGTGGGTAGGTACTAGGAGGTGGAGGGATACGGGGTTGGTCGCGTCAATTCCGCGCTTTCTGTCACAGGATCGTTCAGAAAATGGACGAAACACGAAGCAACCCCTCGTAACATTATCGCTTTGTTCTACACCGGGACGATTTTGTCCGAATTCTCTCTGTCCCTTTTCTTTTCTGTTTTCTTTTTTTTTTTTCTTTTTTGATTTTTCCGTTTTTTTTTGCCCTGTCTCCTTTTATTTCTTGCTCCCTGTGTTGCTTTCTCGTTTCTTTTGCTTTCGTCGTTTTGTTCCCCTCCCCTTTCTTCTCCTTCCTTCCTCGCTCCTCCTTCCCTCCCCCCTCCACTTTCTCCTCGAAAGAAGCGCGCTGGGAACGGACGATCGAACGATCGATTGATCCAAGGGATTTGTGTTCTTCGCCGTCGAGGAGATGGCTCTTTGTGATAGTTGTATGGATTTAAAGTGCATCGAGAGAGAGAGAGAGAGAGAGAGAGAAAGAGAGAGAGAGAGAGAGAGAGATATTGTCTTTTGTTTTTCAATGGAATAGATTAAACTTTGTTCTCTATTTCTATCTGTTTCTCCTTCTCTGTCTCTCTCTTACTCACTTTATTTCTTTCAGTATTCCGAGTATCTTTTATATTTAATACGTAGCTTAAAATATTCCTTGCTCCATGTTGGATACAAAATAAATATTGTATTTCAAACAAATATACAAGCGTATGCACACACGTGTACATATTTATATATATATACACGTAATATAAGTTAAGCCAAAAGTCGAGATTTGGCTTATCCATTAGAAACATAGGTTGGTAATGATTGTTTGACTTCAATCGAATAAACTCACGTATACTCGTATGCACATGTGGCTAGGCAAGCACACACATTATCGAATTTCGGCGAACATTGTACATTGTGACCTGATTATGGCCGAAACGAAGGCTTGTGGTTAATATGAAATCAATTTCATTTGTCGAAGACATTTTTCATATTGATTAATTCTCTCTCTCTCTCTCTCTCTCTCTCTCTCTCTCTCTCTCTCGTTACGTTTTTATCTCTCTCCTTCCGTTTTTATCTCTCTTTTTATTTAATCTACTTTACCGTCGTAAAGGGTTTGAGTCTGCTCGAATTAAAAATTTGAGATAAGATGAAAAAGAAAGAAGCTTTTCTTCTGCGTCCCTTTTGTTTCATTTATTTATTTATTTTTTTTTTTCACGAGAATTTTCACGATCCCTATTTTCATCATGCCGCATCGCTAAGTTTCATATGGAATAAAGCTTTGGTTACGTTTGTTCATGAAATGTCATTTTATCGGTTGATAGTTGGAGAAAGATGAAAGGGGAGAGAGATGAGAGACAGACAGAGCGAGAGAGAGAGAGAGAGAGAGAGAGAGAGAGAGAGAGAGAGAGAGAGAGCTAACATTCGTGTTTTATGGTCGTGAGTTATTACCCTTCTCGTAAGAGAATTTAGAGCTTTTCTCTCTCTCTCTCTCTCTCTCTCTCTCTCTCTCTCTCTCTCTCCTCTCCCTCGCGTGTACTTCTTCTTTTATTTCTTTTGTTTTGTTTAGTTTTTTCGTTTTTATTTTTTTGTATAAGCCGTTACTATCTTTCGATAAACTGGCCAAGCGACGAGGAATCATCATTCGTTTTATCGTTCGCAATTAAATTTTCTTCTTTTCCCTATTGCAATCATCTTAATCGAATGGCCATAAGGATTCTTCGATATCATCTTAAATAAAGAAATAAATGTAGATTAATTTTCAATACGCCATCTCGCGCAATCTTTCATTAATTCAACTTATAACCAGAACCTAGGATCGAGTAGACTTTCAATGTTTCCTTCCTTTTATTTTATTTTATTTATTTTTTTATTTTTTTTTTCTCGTATAAATTGTATCTAAATATCGCGAAAAGAATTTCTACAACGAAAAACTTCACGAAGGTACACGACGATTAAATGTTCCGTCCGGAAGTTCTCCGTTTTAGAAATAATCTCTGGGCCGATCAGAACGATTCCAAAATCTTGCTCAGGTCCTACGTGAGAAATAATATCGTCGAATTTAACGATACCAATCGCGTTATATAACGTTATCCAATTAATCGATGATTCGTCAGGGCTCGATACAAATTTCCAATGAAAATTCATGATAGTAGAGAGTCGGTAAATCAATTAACTAGGCCTAAATTATCTAAGTTTGAATTGGGGAAGAAGGGAGGGGGATCGATTTTCAGAAAAGGTATAGTTTCCGCGATCATGGGTTTGGTCGGTGTTCGCTCAATAAGCCTCGGCGAATTCAACGATACGGCGGCCATTATATTATGACCCGGCATTTCCGGTTGGTAGTTATTAATCGGCCTCTCGGTTCCGTTGAACTCGTATGTAAAGCACATAACAGTACGAGGAAACGCGTACGGAGGAATTAGAGTATTTACTTCTAATATATTTTCTCGATTAAATGACCAAAAAAAAAAAGAAAAAGGAGGGAGCTTTTTGCCAATTGTATTTTATCGCCTGGTAGTAATCGATAAATCGACTGACCCGTTCCAATGTATTCAGAACGTATCAATTTTGCAAAACGAAACGTTATACCGTCGTCCTTATTCATTCGCGGATTCCCATTCGCGTTCGATCGCTTAGGGTATTCTTTGACGAAAATTAATACGATTAGTCCGATTGTTAGGGTGGGGGTCGTTCAGAAAAGCGGATTAAAACGTATTAAGAGAGAGAGAGAGAGAGAGAGAGAGAGAGAGAGGGGGAAAGATTATGGGATTGAAGAAGGAAAAAACATAAAAAGGATCGGACGAAATTCTATGGCTTTTGTTTAAAAGTATTGTCTACGAAAATAGTCTCTGGTTTAAATAAAAAAAAAGGGAGACACGGATTCATGGGGGCCGATTATCATTTAACGCGATGGAACCAAACGAGATACGTTCAATGTCTGTTCGTGGCTAGTTCGAAAAATCTCTGTCAAAGAAATAAATTTATAGCGTCGTAGAGACGTCGTTCGTGCCGGTAACAGGCATATCCCATCGTTCATTGTTTATTCGTGCGAGCAAATCCTGTTGTCAGGTGGACAGGACTGCACGCTGGGTAATCTCACGTAACGATGTTACGTGGTCAGCTTGCTATTATATATATATATATATATATATATATATATATATTTCTTTTTATTTTTGTTCGCCTCACCTTCCCTTTCTACCTATTTATATACCCTTTTTTTTTTGTTTTCTTGTCGTTGTCGTCGTCGTTTTTGTTGTTGCCGTCCGTCGTCGTCGTCGTCGTCGTTATCGTTGTTGTTGTTGATGTTGTGGTCGTCGTCGTAGTCGTCGTCGTTGGCGTTGATTTTTATTTTTCATTTTTCTATCCTTTTTTTTTCGTCGACGTCGTCGTCGTCGTCGCCGTCGTCGCCGTCGTCGCCGTCGTCTACGTTGTTGTTGTTGTTGCTGTTGTTGTTGCGGTACTACGCTTTTATCTATTTTTCACGTCCAACAGACGCCTCCATTCTTCGTCGAGGAGAGGCGCAGAGAGCGCTCGCCGTGAGAACGTTGGATGATTCAGAGTGACAACATAAAGCAGAGAAAGAGAAGTGCTTTTGGTTAGAACCACAAACTCGTTACGAAGCACCTGTAGGAGACAGCGGGATTATTCGGAAATTGTTGGGTAAAGACACTGATGAACAGGAGGGACTTTGAGATTGTAACAAGTTCTCCTTCTCTCGCTTCTTTCCTTTCGAATTATTTTTTGGGGTTTTTGTTGAACGAAGAAATAGACAAATAAAGAGAGAGAGAGAGAGAGAGAGAGAGAGAGAGAAAGACTATCGAAAAGTTTTAGGTGAAAGGTTGGGGCACGATCGAATAGACGAAAGATTCGTTGGACCATCTAAACGCTTTTCGTTAAAGTGATAGAACGACGGGTGGATGTCGTTGTGTTTTCTTCTACGAACTTACTTCCGTTCAAATCGAATCATCGCGGAATTTCGTGGTAACAATCTTCTATTTGAGTTGATCCTCCCAAACCATGATTTCATACCGTTCGTCCTTCTCGTTGTCGACCTCATCGGGAAAACTTCATGGTTCATCTGTAAACACCGATAAATTCTCCCATTCGGTTAAAAGGAAGACGGATGAACATATTTGTCTTCAAATCAATTCTAAACATAAGTTATTGGATTTAGATCGGTCTGTTGGATTTAGAGAAAATCATTAGTCAAATATTATATATCGGTAAGTCCTTATGAAAATAACATCTTTTTGCACGATTACGATAATATAAAAGAGAAAAGATAGAAGACAAAATAAATGTACGATTGAAGTAACGGTTTAAAGTATTGATATCGTAATAATCGTTATATTATTTTATTGTTATATCACCGAAAAAAAAAGAAGAAGTAGGAAAGAGAGAGAGAGAGAGAGAGAGAGAGAGAGAGAGAGAGAGAGAGAGAGAGAGAGAGAGGAGTCTTAGGTTTTTCTGAATTTTTTTTTCTCCTCACATCGATTTTCTTCAAGACGTACTCGTTTAACTGTTCCTGACAATACCCTTTCGTGTTTCCTACGAAACCTTTCTCCTACGATCGTCTGTCTTCGACAACGCCGAGTTTCTAACTTGGATTTATTATTCTCGGCTCCTTCGTCCAGGAGTCGTCATCGAGAAGTAGTTTTAAAGTGCAAGAGAACGTTTTGTCGATCTTTTTTCTCTTCCACCTTCTCTCTCTCTCTCTCTCTCTCTCTCTCTCTTCTCTATCTATCTATCTATCTCGAGCGATGCTTGTTAATCCTCCGAAAAAAGGAGCAGGTTGACTTTTTCTAGGACATTCGTTGAGAGCACATCGCATTGATCTCTCCTCAATGAGACTCTCTCTCTCTCTCTCTCTCTCTCTCTATCTATCTATCCATTTATCTATATATCCATCTATCTATCTCTTTCTCTATTTCTCTCTCTCTCTCTCTCTCTCTCTCTCTCTCTCTCTTTCTTACATTTTCTTTCTACATATTCGTAAATTCGATTAAACCGAACATAGACTCGCACACACACACACACACACACATAGAGGAAAGTTGTTGTAATACTTGACTATTACCGCAGGGAATCGATGCTATATCCTATATCACTGTTTGACGTTTTATTATGCGAATAATAATTAATGATTTTCGTGAATTGATTTATATATATATATATATATATATATATATATATATATATATAATATAGAAACTTCAATTAAAAAAAAACAAATTTTAACAATTGAAATTTTCACATAATGATTACAGAGGCAGGGACGCGGAACGTGCTGAAATTTTGGTACTAGAAATGAGTTGAGGATCGGCTACGATGTTGAGTCGTTTGTCGGCCGTGGTGGCCTCCATTTTGGTTCACCAGGTACACTTTCTGTGCACCGCAAATTCTCAAGGTAAGCAATACCGTAGACTTTTTCTATTAGCATAGAAATTTCGCGACAGTAAATATTTCCTCCGCCAATTATTTATGTATTATATTTTCGATTGTCGTAATATAACAAATAACACGCGTGTGTGTACATACGCGTATAAATTGTGAATATACAAAAGAGAGTGCGAGATAGATAGATAGATAGATAGATAGATAGATAGAGAGAGAGAGAGAGAGAGAAAGCTTCATATTTTATGGTACGACTTTAATTTTTTTTTCCCAAGGAATTTCAATGCCACGAGGAGAGTAATACGTTACACGTTGTTTATTAAGTCGCGTTGCATTCGGATTTTTTTTATTTTTTACTAATGGAAAAAAGCAAGATAAAGAAAAGAACAAGACGAAATAAAAAAGGTAAAATAAAAAGAATAAAAAGAATAAAAAGAGGAATAAAAAATATCTCATTGCGCGGTCACGAAAGACCCCGTAGGGGCAATATTATAGGTGCTGAATAACGAGTCAGAGATACTGAATGCCCCTGGCTCGGCGCTCAGACATTGTCCTATAATTTTCCAATTAAGGCATTGGATTCCCATAAATTCTAGGACCTTCGACAGAATCCATAAATTCGACGTCGAGCGACAAGCCGTGTGCGCTGGTCCAATCGTACTTTTAGACTCCAGACGGCCCTTACATTACGAAGTGGAACGATGAAATCGAAGCTAGAGAGTAAGAGAGAGAGAGAGAGAGAGAGAGAGAAAGAGAAAGAGAGAGAGAGAGAGAGAGAGAGAGAGAGGAAGAATGAAGAAGGTGGACGATGAATATCGATTAATGGCCAACGACGATCCTTTCGAGACGACGTAAAATTCTATTCTCTCTCTTTCGAAAGTAGAGAAATAATAAAGGCCACGCCGAGATAAATATCCAATTCTCTTGAGAAAAACATTCGATCGATTGGTCCCTCAGTTGAAGGAAAAGTAGGGCCGATTCGGCCATTAACGAGTTTTTCTCGTTCAAATTTCGCTTTCCCCACGTACATATTTCTTAATGCGTTTAGGATTTTTCTCTAAGAAAAAAAAAAAAACAAAAAAAAAACAAAAAGAAAAAAAGAACTACAATAAATATGAAACGAGTTCTCTTATCGCATTTCTCAACTCAATAAATTTATCCAAACATTATCGTGTTATCATATTCGCGACAAAGAAGACACGCACGCACACGCACGCACACGCACGCACGCGCGCGTAAAGGAAGAAGAAAATTAAAGGGAGGATAAAATTTTCTAATAATATTATATTTATGTTATAGAAAGATAAATATAACGTTTAAAATGTTATATGGCACGGTAAAGCCTTAGTCAGAAACGTTGACACCTTTCGAAACTTAATCTCTCGTAGACGTTTCAGGAGACGTATTTCGAAATCCTGACCAGAGAGAGAGAGAGAGAGAGAGAGAGAGAGAGAGAGAGAGAGAGAGAGAGAGAGAGAGAGAGAAGAGTAACCGGATTTATTCTTCCGTTGAGATTATGTGCTTCGTCTTTCCAACGGATATTAGAAGTCCGTTCGTATCGTGTACTTTTCTTGGATAGTACCTCTACTCCCTTTGCTATCGGTTGAAAATTCTGCTCGCGAGATTGGTCCTGCCAGAAAGGACGTCGGTTCCTCTCACTCGAGCTGATAAATTTCTCGAGGATTATCCCGTCGTTCCTCGGAAAATACCGGGACTCCGAAATGACTTTGAAATAGGGAAAAAGAAAGAGAGATGGAGTGAGAGATAGAGAGAGAGAGAGAGAGAGAGAGAGAGATAAAGATGTAGATAAATAAAAGAAAGGAATAGGTTACGCGTTTGAAAACAAAATCGCCGATCGTCTTAGATTCAAAGAAAATAATTTTGATGCCGGTCGTAGCTCTAAAAGAAGATTTTCAAACAGGCTGATAGCGATCACGAGCTCAGGAATGAGAAAGGAGTAAGGTACTCGCGGGAACCGCGAGTTACCTAAATTTGATCAAAAGATATTGGACTCCTTTCTTTTTCTCTCTCTCTCTCTCTCTCTCTCTCTGTGAGTGTGCGTGTGCGTGCGTGCGTGTGTGTGCGTGTGTGTATGCGTTCTACGAATTCTCTAGCTTTTCTTCTACTTTCTCCTCTTCTTTCTTATATTCTCTATCCACTCTCTGTCTCACCCAAACAGTCCAAAGATTCTGACTTTATGTGGGAAACGAGATTGCACTCTCTCTCTCTCTCTCTCTCTCTCTCTCTCTCTCTCTCTTTTTTCTTTTTATTTTTTTTTACTTTTTTCTCTCTCTTTCTTTCCTTGCAGTCTTGGTTTCGACTCAAAGAATTCCTCTCCCGCGAAAAAGTGACTTTATTACTTCTACTCGGACTATATACTATTCTTTTTCCACGATCTATGCCAAGGCATGTAAAATGTATTAAACGTTGATAAGTATGCAAGTAGATCGTATTCAATGTAAAAACCGGAAGATGGGAGGGTCGGGAGGGTGGGAGGGAGGCGGCCGATGGCGAGGGGAAAGCTCAATTCCATTTAGCTCGATCTGACGTTTTTTATTTTTTATTTTTTTATTTCCTTTTCCATTCTTCCTTCCTTCCCTCCTTCTTTTCTCTCTTTCTTCCTTTCTTTTTTCCTTATTCTTTTATTTTTTTATTTTCACCGAGGAAGTACGCATTGTCATATTGATTATCAATCTCTACACGATGTCTACATATCATTTGACAATAGAAATCAATACGTGAACGTATTAATTTACGATCAAATTAGGGCGACGTTGTTATTTCAACTTCGCGTTATCGCATTTTTACTTTATATTTATTTATATTTTCCGTTCGGGAATATAATCTAGAGTTGATAATAATTAGAAACAAAAGGGGGGAAGAAGTTTCATTGACGGTGTACGATCGATAATTGTAATAATTATTCGATATCGTCGATATCATTAGCAATACGTTATATACATCAGTTTCTATGAGAGTAACGTGTACGAAGGGTAGGAACGAGGAAAAGAGAAAACAACAACAACAACAACAAAAGAAAAGAAGAAGAAATAGAAAAAAAAAAAAAAGAAAGAAAAGAAGAGAGGAGAGAGAAAACTAAAAGAGAATATCATCGGTCTCGTTAGCGGATAATCAATTCTTATCTCGTTCCGTTATTATACGTAATTAATGGAACTCTGTGTGTATTCATAGTGTGTGCGCGTTCGTTGCCATGGTAACGTACGACGTGTACAAGAATCGGTGCTCGGAATGATAGTGGACGATACGCGTGCTCGAGGTCTCCATGGTGAGGACGAGATGCGAAAAGCTCTCGATTGCGAAACACGTGAAGGGAATCGTATTAACGGGGTTACCACGTTCGCCATTCAAACTGGATGTTGCCTAAAGGGGATTGCGAAACGTAACAAAGCGTTTAAGTCTTAAGATCGATCCCGTCCGTTACTATTTTTCACTTGGCTTTTCAATCGTGCACCCCTTCGTTTTCGATTCGAATCAAATCGATCTCGAGAGCTAAGGAAATTTTTTCTCTCTTTCTTTCTTTTTCTTTTTTTTTTCTTTTTTTTTCTCTTTTGTTTTCTTCTCTAAATTTCATCGGTCAAACGTCGAAGTCTCTTTCTTTCCTTCCTTCTTAGTCGTAAATTTTTTCTCAAAATTAATAAATCAGGGCATAGTCGTCATTGCGCGAATCGATCGGACGTTTATACTCGTCGTTGGTAATACCGTTTAAAAAAAAAAAAAAAAAAAAAAAAGAATACAACGCGTGAGAGCGAAAAGAGTCCAAAAATATCGAACGGACGAACGAGATCTACTCGATCCTCGAGTTCGTTACGTTTATATTTTACGACGTATTCTAAGTATCGTATTTTTATAGTATGCACGTAAGTACTTCTTTCGTTCGACCGCTTTCATTAAAGGGTTTTAATTTTCTTCTTCCCCTTTCTTTTTCTTCTTTTCATTTCTTTTTTATTTTTTTTTTCCTACGAAGCAACGACGCTCGAGTATACGAATTGAAAGGGAGTATTTATTATTGATCTTTCCTCTCTTTTTACTTTTTCGAATAAAAGATTGATATCTAAAACGACGGGGAGGGAAAACTAAAGTAGAAAAGAAAAATTGAAACCAAATTGAATCGATTAAATAACGACGACGACGAATAACGAGGGGCAGATAAAAGATGGAAAGAGAGAGAGAGAGAGAGAGAGAGAGAGAGAGAGAGAGAGAGAGAGAGAGAGAGAAGGGAGTAAGAGAAAGAGAATGAGGGAGGGAGAACAAAAACAGGAAATTCGTGTTCGATGAAAGAAAATTTATTTTATGGTTCTCGTTCTTTTTATATCCATGTATGCATGTATACATGTATATATATATATATGTATATATATGTGTGTGTGTGTGTGTGTTTGTGTGCCATTAAGAAGTATACAAAGTCATTTTAAACGATTGCAGGCGTGAAGCCAGTTCCCGGCCTGGAAAACCTGCCGAGGTCGTTCTGGCGTGAGCTCAGTTCACCCTTTACCGAGGTAAGTTTCGCGCACGGTTAAACTCAGAACGTGAAGTTGCCCT
Source organism: Dolichovespula sylvestris (assembly GCA_918808275.2). Lineage (NCBI taxonomy): Eukaryota > Metazoa > Arthropoda > Insecta > Hymenoptera > Vespidae > Dolichovespula > Dolichovespula sylvestris. The sequence continues at coordinate 6,462,191 of OU964968.1, forward strand.
TTGGAATCTGGATGCCGATCTAAATTCGTTCCTCTCGTTTTCGACCTTTCTCAAAGAGGAACGTTTCCATACGCGTCTGTGGTTTTCGAAGGAGCACGTTGACGTCATTTTGGTATGCGTTTCATTCGTCGTTTCGCGCGAGCGACACCATTCCGAGTATTCATTTTGCGTAAATGAATATCTGCATATACATTTGCGCATTTACGTACGTACGTATTAACGTATACACGCTTTGGCAGGCATCGCGTGTCATATTAAAATTATTTCAACTCATTGTATCATCACATGCTTTTTTTTCCTTTTCGCCCGCGTCAAATTGACTCTTGAAATTTGTCAAGTCACGAAAGGAATTGTCTCGGGTTTTTTCCTCTCTCTCTTTTTTTTTTTTTCTTTTTTCATTGGATAAAACAGAAAGGAAGAAAAAATTTTTCTCATTACTTGTCTGCCCTTTTTTTTTTTTTTTTTTTTTTTACGCACTTTAGTAGAAAATGAAATTATTCGATTAAAGGCCCGACATTGTTGGTGTTCTTTGATAATGGATATTCGTGTACGAATATTATGGGAGGAAAAGAAATTGATTTTTACTGTCATTGGAAATAATAACGAGACGGACAGTGTAAGGACGAATATAAATTGTCTTCATTCCGGCGTTACTTGCGTTTTTGTGGGGAATAACATTTTATTTATCGACGATTTATATTTAACGTTTCATTGACGACGTCGGCGATAGGAATATTAATTTATTCTTTTTTTCTTTTCAATCGCTCGAACTCGATCAATCAGAATTTGTAATATTTTACATCACTCCATTCTTATTAATTTTTAACAATCGACGAACGAATTTGTCCATTAGTTTCTCTACGCCGGTACAAAACAATTCATTGGAATTGTTGAGTTCTTTTCTAGTTTTTTTTTTTTTTTTTTTTCTTTTCTTTTTGTATCTGTTTTTTTTTCTACCAACGCGTAAGACATACTCGTCGTAGTCGTCGTAGATGGAAAAGAAAAATCTTTGGTTCAATTTGTACGTCTTCTCGAATTGATTAAACCGCGAAAGGTTTTAATCTTCGTTCGTAAAACGTAACAAGTACTCCGTTATTTTCGACGTTTTTGAAGATCCTTTTTTTTTTTTTCTTTTTCTTTTACGACGTCACGTCGCGACGTGACCGCGATGGGTTTTAGTATGTCCCAACTCCAGTCCCCTCTAACCCGGCCCTCCCTCCACCCCCTTCCGACCCCTTTTTCTACCCGTTCACCTCGTTTTTCTCCATCACACTTTTACATTCTCAAGTGTCGTAAAGTTTTTCCCTCCTGCCGATACACTCTATCTTTTGCTTCGTCGTTACCGCGACCAAAGAGAAACGCGAGAACGCTATCAAATAACTATCTCGCGTGAAAATCTTTGCACCCAGCCAACTCTCATCTTGCATATTCTTTATCTCCTTCTTCTTCTTCCTCCTCCTCTTCTTCTTCCTCTTCTTTTTCGCGCGCTTCTTAAGTTTCTTTTTTTCCTTTTCTTTTTATCTCGTCCTTTTCTCTGTCTTCTTTTTTGTTTTCTTTTCATTCACCAATTATCCCACTAGTCTCTTCCCACCGTCCACTTTCCTTTTTTTTTTTTTTTTAATCTTCTAACTCAAAAAACTTTCACTTAATTTTCGTTCCATTCCTTTTCTCCTCCATCTTTTCTTCTTCCTCCCCTTCCTCCTTCTTTGTAATTTTTCGCAATTATTTCATTCCATTCGATAATAATCGCATAAAAATCGTCGGCAGGATCGCATTTGGGGAGGCTCGCGCTATTATCCCGTACGATATTCTAACGGCCCTGCTGCAATTTACACGTCCGAATCTAATAAAAGAGAATTTGAAATTCGTACGGTCGATTCGCCGATAATACAATTCAAATAATAAGATAAATGTATTGATAAATTTGCGCCGTACCTTCGCGAATTTATTCGAAAATTATTGCGAACGTAATCTCGCCGGAGGTTGAAAGGTCGCCGACCTGAAATTCATTCGTACGATCGTGTAACCACAGCTGTCGGTCGATCCACGAATATCGAGCACGGCGAATTCAAAATGTACTACGGCCGACTTGAAACGTTAAAGATCCGTTTTACGGATCGTTTCTTTTCCCCAACTTCTAGTATTTAAGATTTCCTTAGAACGATTGTTTCAGATTTCGAACGTTTGATAATATAACGCGACGAAAATACAAAAGCGAAATGCGAAGCCGTAAATCCGAACTCGAAAGTGCAAAAACTTTCGTTATCACGATGGGGCTTCGATAAAACGAAAAAGAAAAAAATAAGTGATCTCTTATCGAACGGTTATTATGCAAACGTGTTTCGATATAAATGACCGGACGAAGTGAGGACACCTTTTGTTCCCTCTAATCTCCCAGTCCGTCTTATTTTTGGACATTTTCCCTTTCGAGCGGGAACGTTAACAGAGAGTACTCGGGACATAGTTTTTAAAGTACTGCCGACATCAAGATCGATTCATTTTATTCGTACATCGTTTGAAAGAGAGACAGAGAAAATCGGGTAGGTCGTTCTGTCGTAATCGTACGTTTCAAACGAAGGAAAAAGAGTGGAAATGTTAAAGGGACGGTGTTGTTCGATATAGATGTTTATTTAAAATTATTAATTATACGATTAGAAAAAGTATGTCAAATATCTCGTGCAGATTTATGTTCTATCAAATGCGTCAACGTATCTGTGCGCGTAGATGCGTTCGCGCGTGTGCGAATACATTCGATTTAATTTGCAGGTGTACGAGGTGGACAGTTTTGCCACCGAGATCGGTGCGACGCCCGAGCCAAGGCCCTATTTCGAAGATCCAGAGAGCAACATTACGGTCCAGTTAGGAGCTCAAGTACACATGCACTGTAGAGTGCAGAATTTGCAAAAGAATTTGAAGGTAAGCGCGGTGTCATTATTATTTATTTATTCGTTCATTCATTTATTTTTATTTTTTTTTTTTTCCATCGGTAAAAATTTACAAGTCGTTTAAATACTTTATTCCATTAGTCATCGAAAAAATAACAAGAAAAATAATGGGAGCGAATAACTTTAGAGTAGAATTTAGGGTGAGAACCATCATTCTTCGAAGTTATTTCGAACAATTATTTAAAATGAAAACCACCGATGGCTCGTATAATATTTGATTAAAATAATTTTAAAATGAAAGGGTATTTTACCTCGAAATGTTACTTTCAAAAATGTTGAATGCACGTTACATTCAAATTAACTTAAAATAATTTTGTCGTTGCAAAATCTTCCGTGTTCGAGCTTTCATTAAAAAAAAAAAAAAAAAAAAAATAAAAAAAATAAAAAATAAAAAAAATAAAAAAAAGGGAAACTTCGAATAATGATTAAAAACAGAAGGGGACATTGAAATAGGTGTGTTAATCGATTCAACGCTTTTAATCGACAATTAACATTTAATTTCGGACGATACGAGCGTTGTTTATTTTAATATACTTCATTCCTCCTCGTCGCATTTTGTCACATTTATTTATTTTAAAAGCGTTCATCTTCTTTTCTGTCATCGCATCAAGACCTTATTGGCTTCTCAACAACCAACGCTGTAATCCTATGTTCCTTATCTCCCTTTCGACGTCAACTTGCGCGCGAGCACATAACTTCCCGAATTCTCCCTGGAAGTAAATTCCAGTAAATCCTGGTTGAAAATATTTTCCATGGTTAATTCCGTGGTTTCATGGTATTATCATAGCTACATGTACGTATTATTATATTCTCGTTTTTCTATCTCACAGTAAACCAAATTTTTGTATTTATCCAAAAGCGTTGCTTCACATTTTGAAACAAATTTGTCCGATCAATTTGAAACTTTTGCTCTCTCGTAATTATATATATGTATATATATATATATATATATATATATATATATATATATATATATATATAAATGTAATATAAATATTTAAAATTTTAATTGCAATATAAATGACAAATTTATGAATTATTTATCGGATATCGATTTCCTTTATTATTTTTCATTCTTTATTCTTTCTCTTTTTCTTTTCTTTTTTTCTTTTTCTTTTCTTTCCTACAATCAAGGAGACTCGCGAGAATTTCGAAAGGGAAGGAAAATGCATTCGATACTTCTTTGTTTATTCATTCGTCAATAATCGTATATTTTATGAGATACGAAGTTTGAAATTTTATTTATATTAAAAGAAAACAAAAAAAAAACAAAAATTAATATCTGTCTCGGTAATATTGCAAAACGCGAGATGGAGATATCAATTTTTTCCATAAAATATTGTAAAGTTCTAGAATATCATTAAAATGGTACACAACCATTAATATATTTCCGAAGGGTTTACTGTAAAATTTACAGATTAATGGTAGACGTGGAAAATATTGGTCGGTATGGAAAATTCGCTGAGAGAAAAGCGTCCCGGGAAACGTCGAACATCATTTCGTACGATATGAAAACGTAATCGTATACATATATATATATATATATATATATATACACACACGTGTGTGTACACTGCATTTATCTTATAGTTATATCCATAAATCGTTGTCAGCATTTACTAATCCACGGGAAGCTTGCCACGCTTTCGAAGCTGTCTACGAGCGACGAACGTGAAACGTTTTGCTCGTTCGCCGTAGTGGTCCTCGGAATTCAATCTTTCTAAGTGGGACAACGGTAAATCGACCAAACAAGTTGTTCCGTACGGTTAGACGAGAGATAGAGAGAGATAGATAGAGCGATAGAGAGAGAGAGAGAGAGAGAGAGAGAGAGAGAGAGAGAGAGTGTAACGCCTGCATTCGCTGGAGTGTTTTCAACGGCATCGACATACCCTTCTTTCGCTTTTAAAATGATCATCGTCGAGTGACTTTGGATTTTTCGAGGAGCCGAAGCCATAGTAGCTATCCTCCTGTTGTTCGCGTGAAATCTATGAAAGTCATTTTTCGCACGTTGCGTCCGTTCTTTCTTTTTCTATTTTTCTGTTCATTTTTTCTTTTTTCTTTATTCTTTGATTTTTCTTTCTCTCTCTCTCTCTCTTTTTTTTTTTTTTTGTTATGACATATATTCCTTATAATACGTACGAACATGACTTACGCGACAACGTAATCCTCGAGAAATGTTCTCTCTCTCTCTCTCTCTCTCTTTCTTTCACTTTTTATGTTTACGCGAGAAAACGTCATTGAGATAACGTGAAATCCGTTTTCTACGATAAATCCAATTTTCGATGGCTCGCGCGCGCGTGTCCTCTTGCGAGTCGGTCCAAGGAGAATCTCCAGCACCGCATGGACGACGAGGAGGTTACTTGAAAGTTTCTTACGAATTTCCAAGTTCGTTAACTCTAACAAAGCGAGCGTTTGTAACGCTGGCGCGATCAATAATGTTAATAAGAAGATAACTTTAACTAGTTCCATGCTGGAAGGGAGCACCAAGCAGGAGCTTGTTGTTGTTCCAGGCGTTTTGTTCCCTGCCAACTACGAAAGAGAGTTTCCAACACGTAAATACACGTGCAGGTAATACGTTATAACGTTGTGGAAACTCGATCGTGTTTTAACGAAGAAAAATCGAAACTCGACGTTTCATTATTATTGATACTGACAATGAATCTTTCAACGGTCACGTAAGTTTAGGGTTTTTACTTTCGCATACGATTTCTCGTTAAAAGACGGTGAAAATTCTTGTCTCGTTGGAAGCACGCTTTTTGCCATCAAGAAAGAAACTTTTTAATTCGACCAATTTAGAACCTTTCTCTATCTTTCTCGCTGCTCTGTTTAGCCTTTCTCTTTCTATTTCTCTCTCTCTCTCTCTCTTTCTCTCTTTCTCTCTCAAACTTCTCTTCCACGCTTCTGCAATCAGTTTAACGAGTAAGCCGCGACGACGCTAATTGTGAACGAAGAGAAACGGCCCCGAATTATTTACGTACATACACGCGAGTTTAGCTTGTTTATCCTGGAACTAAGTTATATTCGCTGTTTCGTCTACACCGAGATATAATAATAAATCATGTTTGCAGATACCGTATTAACTTTTCCATTTTCGTTCACATTTTTTTCTTATATAATTTATCTTAGATTATTATTAATGTCGTTAATTATATATATATATATATGTATGTATGTGGTACTCAATAAGGGCGTCAATAAAAAAGGAGAAACTTTTCTCTTTGCAATGGTCTTTGTTTCACCCTTCTACGACAAGCCGTTCAGGAGATATAACCTTTTGAAATATTCCCATTCATAATTCGTAATACACCTGTGCGTAGTACTACGATTGTAAAAAGTATTTACGTTACCCAGCTGATCGGTAGAGTAAATTCCAGGAATTTATATAGGTCACCGTGTCGATGAATTTCTTCAATGAATTTATATAGGTCAATGACCCTATGAACCCATCATCTTTTATTTATACGATGGCCATATCTCCGGAACTACTACTGGTGGAAATTTCAAACGAATACCATT
>OU964968.1:6473651-6491151 GCA_918808275.2 Dolichovespula sylvestris
CCCTCTCGGCTCTTCTTATTCGTCGTTGTGTCGCCAATGTACCATCGCGTCACACACCATAGTACAGTAACGGTCGCGATTACACAACCACAAGGACGACCGACCATATCGGGCATATCGTAACCATCCACGTCTCTCTGAGAGTCGAACTTTACCTGTAGTTCGTCAATAAGATCGAAGAGCTAATTAAAGTTTTCCGAAGAGGTAGTTTCAGGGTATCGACCGATCCGCAAGGGAAAACGGATCATAGTGGCTTAAATTTTCCTCGAAGTACCTCGAAGATAGACGTAGATTCTAACGCCACCGGGTCAACCACTCCCCTCTCCTATACTCCCAACCAATCGCCATTTAAAAAATTCACTTTATCGTTTCACGTGCTAGTCGTCGTTCGTTCGTTCGTTCGTTCGTTCGTTCGTTCGTTCGTTCGTTGTACGAATATCTCGAATATCTTGATTTGTATCCGGCTGAAATTAAAACACGATCGATTTCATGTAAAATTTTTCAATAAGCAGTATCGACGGAAGGATGAAAGTAATAATATTCGAATAAGGATCATTGCGAACGGGTATGTAAGATTACGATCTGGATACATACTAATCGCAAATACATTTTATATTTAAAAATTCAAGTGTCCCATCACCCACCTCGTCTTTCGTTTCGTTCGAAAGGGGAAAAAAAAATAAGAACTTCGATTTTATTCTCTAGTTGAGGAGAATGCAATTCGTTGAGATCGAAGGGACGAATCGAATGAAAGTTCTCTCTCTCTCTCTCTCTCTCTCTCTATCTATCTTTCTATCTTTCTGTCTCTCTTTTTTTCCTTTTCCTTTTTTCTTTCTTTCTTTCTTTTTTTTCTTCCTTTCTTTCACAAAGAGCACAGTAAAGAGAAAAATACGCGTTCGATCTTCGGTTCGACGGATACTCGCGAGGATTGAGCTTTATCGTTCTAGAATGGAATTCGTCTTCGGAATCTATAGAAATCTTGTAGAAAGAGAGAAAAGATGTGTCAATCACGTTCAACCAAATCGTTGATCTAAAAGAGGATTGCGATTTATCACGAGTGTTAGCGGCAACGAACAAACATTATTAGGGAGGATGATATCGTTTGATATAAGTCGTGGGGCGTATCTCTCTCTCTCTCTCTCTCTCTCTCTCCTTTTCTGTCTTTCCTTTTACGTGGCATCCTTTTTCTTGATCTCTTTTATGTCTCTGTCATTCCGTTTCCTTTCTCTTCTTTTTATTCTTATTCTTATTCTTATTCTTATTCTTATTCTACTTCACGTTCTTTCTCTTCTTCTTCTTTTTCATCTTTCTTATTTACGTTTCCTTTACTCTCTATATATATTTTTTCTTTGTTCCATGTTTATCTGTGGTTCGTGCTCGGAGCTTTGAGCGTTGGTATCGCTACTCGTCACGTACATACGAGATTCTATTATTCGTAAAAGTGGAAAGGAAAATATAAAGATCGAGAGGTTACTAGGTGGAACGGTCAAATTTGACTGACCATTTCGTATCTCCAATTCTTTTTTCTTTTCTTTTCTTTTTTATTCATTAGGCGTACTCCTTCCGTTTACTTTTCCTTCCTTTTTGTTTCCTTGTGCCTTTATTTTTATTCAGTGGGAACGAGCGAGTAACTTCCTTCGATCAGAAGCGAGTAGATTTTATCAAATACGCATAAATAATATCGTGCAATTTTGTATCGTTTACATTAAATTAAATATATATATATATATATATATATATATATATATATATATATATATGTTTGTTGAAATTGATATATATCCATGTATATATTCAAAAAAAATTTTTTTTTATCTGACACTTTTATGCAAAAGTCAATTATATTGCATAGTATCAATTTTCATATTCATTATCTATTTTTTTTTTCTCCCGTTCGTTTCGGCAAAAATTCGATAAATTCGGTTATATGTTTAATTTCTTTTCCATTATACAAATGAAAGCGTACGTTTTATTTTTTTTTTGGTCATTTATGAAAATATATGCTTTTATTTGCTTTCTCTTTTATTTCTTTTTTTTTTTTTTTTACACCGTCGTATACAACGTTACTATGACCTGTATTGCCTACGCTATATCGATTTTTATTTTGATTTTATATTTCTGTAAAAAAAAAAAAAAAAAAAGAAAAAAAAATTTAATGCGGCGCTTGATTACAGATTTATTATTTGAAATTTGACATTCGACGCGTTAATGGGCATTGAACGTCGAACAAATCGATATGGCGAATTCGGTGATCATTGTAATATTGTTAATCCCGCTATTCAGTATAGTATGAAAATCCTATTAAATTTTCTCTCCTTTCCTCGGCACGAAAAATTCTGCATAAAAATGTCGCAAAATTGTGACAGGGCTCAGCGTGTCATCCCTTTTATTCTTCGTAAAAAGTAGACGAGAATCATAGTCTTGTTGTATGTATATGTATATATATATATATACGTTTCTACGAGAAAAACTGGAAATACTGGGCAAATACGTGACGTTGTAGGTCGCGTAGACGCGCGCGTGAAAGTGCGATAGGATAAAATAAACAGGAACATTTACGTAGCCTGTATTGATCAAAAGGTGAAATGTAAATACATAAATCGCGATATTGTCGTGTCTCGTATAGACATATCGACGAATTTTCCCCAACAGACTACTACCGGTATTAACGATTTTTTTCTCCTCTCCCGTAGTTTTTCCCTTTCGATGAAAAGTGTTCTGGAAATTGAACGTATTCGCATTTTCATGCTTTTCAAACCGAGAATCGTTTCCCATCGATCGAAATAAAATGGAGGACATTGAACTGTTTGCCGAATTTGTACGTATGAAATTGACGTATGAAATTTTCCGTAATAAATCATGGTAATTTGATTAAAACTACGTTTTATTAATATTATGATAATTTTATTCAATTCTTAATCCAACAAATATTTCACTTTCATTACGTTTATTTATTTATGCATTTATATATATATATATATATATATATATATATTTATAATATTTAATATGTTATCAACATAAAATTAAATATATATATATATATATATTAAATCTTCAAATAAAATACAAACGAATTAATCATAATAATACACGAGTAGTGATGTATCTTAAGAAAATGAAGAAACAACAAAATAAACAAAAATAAAAAAACTAGACAAAAAAAGAAATAAACGAAAAAAAAAGAAGAAATAACCTTAATAGTATCCAATTCACATCGCTGCACATTTTCATTTCATTTTTTGATTCCACTCGTGCACGCATTTGGACGATCACATAAACGAGTCTAGAAGCGTTTTCGGCCCGTTGAAAAATACGAAAAAGCACCTGTCGTGTTCGCGTACTTCATGCGACGAGTCGTCGGTCACTCGTTAAATAACTATCGAGAATGGAGCACGAGCGTATCACCGTGCCATGCTTCGTTAGTTCACTTGTCGATATATTAATGTAGATAAAATAAATTTGTGAATTCCATTTGACCGGACGGCAACAACGTCAATCCTATGTATAATAGCACTATGTCGATTGGATTCGCATCAAATAGGTAAAATATTCTGTTACTATTTACATTGTTATTTTTTTATATACCACAGTCCAATTAACGTAATCTGATTTTTTTCATGTTAATTATACGAAGAAAAGAACGCGAGAGAGAGAGAGAGAGAGAGAGAGAGAGAGAGAGAGAGAGAGAAAAGTCAAATGCTTTCATACGACATATGTAAATATATATAGATATATTTTGTTTTCCTATCACAAATATTTTTATAAAAAATATATGTGATAACTGACCATAACGAAATTTCAAATATATGGACGCATATATGCGCGCATACGCGATCGGACAAAAGTTCCCAGATGATTTCAAAAATCAATTATACTTTCTCCCTACTTGTTTCTTTTTTATTCTTCAATTTTTACAACTTTTCGGATTGTACAACCACAATTTTAAGAAATTTGTTGCAACGTTCAAAAAAGATAATTAGCCTAAAAAAGATATCTCAAAGAGAGAGAGAAAGAGAGAGAGAGAGAGAGAGTAATTAAAAGATATTGTCTCGTTTAGTTTTTCCATTGTCATCGTATCGTTTTATATCTATCGTATCATAAAAGAAGATGAGAGTAACGAAAAAGGAAGAATAAGTAAATAAATAAATAAAAAAGGAAAGCAAAAAAGATATATATATATATATATATATATATATATGTTATCTGGTTGTTTGAAGATCAACGTGAAGTTTGTTGGAACGAAAAAGGGAACATAATGAAACCTCTTCGTTCTAATTTCGGAGAGCAATGAAATCTTTTGAGCGTTATTTGGCGAACTGTAAACAGAGGGTCGCGTAATAAAGGGTTACCCTCACCAATTTTACCCAACTCTCCTTTCTCGTGTACTTTACTCCGCTTTTGCCCTCGTTTTTTCTTATCATTTTCTCGATCGTAATTCTTATTCCCTCTGACATGGGTTTATGTATATTTATTGTATGGGATTTAATTATTTCATGGGTGGATCTCTCGGTAAATCGGCACATATAGAGGATAGTGAGTCACGTTGGTATAAACTCTCAACGGAGTCGTTTGATTTCCAGTCAGAGTCGTTTGCTCGCTCGGAGAAACCCTTTGGATATTTTAACAGTCTATCTATGTAGCTAGTACCTAACTCGGAAATTTCTACAAAGTCAAAGAATCCCCCAACACGTATGTACGATTTGTTTTTATTTCAAACAATGTGAGCCTCGTCCGTTCGCGTAACTTTCGTATAACGATACGTATTGCGTACATACATTGTCTCTATAGGTAACCGTATTTTTGTTTTATTTTATTATTCATCGGAATATTTGCATTCATTGAAATATTTTCTGTATTAGAGACAAAGAAGGTGAGAGGCAAAGAGAGAGAGAGAGAGACAAAGACACGTGTAGATCGTAAATTGTTTACAACGATGTGACCTATTTGTTCCTATACGATCTTCGTATTTCGTAACCTTCAATTTGTTTAATACTAGTATCGTATACTTCGTTCGTAACAGTCAGTATCCTACGAGAACGCGACAGGTAAGCATCGATTCGAACTTTCTTCTCGTCACTTTTGAATATAATCCGGGGATAATGCGTTTCTCGATATATGTATTTCGTATTAATTATAAATCTGCCTGTTGTACTTTCTTTTTGTTACTTTTTACTTAAGCGCATCCGTTCGTCCGTACGCGTCGATCGTTCAAAATACCAATAATTATATGTACGTATTTATTTATTTGTTTTTTGTTTATTCCTTTTTGTCATTGGAACGTACGCGGTATATTTCTATTACAGTTGCACAAGTTGAACGATCAATTATTACTTTAACGTTCGTTCGTAATTATTCATTAATTATTACAAAAGCAAAAGAATTTTCCGTTTCCCCGAACAATTTTTGGTATTAATTGTTATCTTAATTATTATTATTATTATTCTTAGGGCGATAGTTAATGCGTGTTCGCTTTGTGCGCAATACGACAGCTGGCTTTTCAATGATTCCCACAAGTGAACACTTGCGTTTGTATAACCGTTCATTTGTCTATTTAGAAAAAGGGATAAAATTAAAAAAGAAAAAAGGAAAAAAAAACAACCTGGGAGATAGAGAGAGAGAGAGAGAGAGAGAGAGAAAAGAAATAACCAATGATTCATACACGTTATACGATTCATAGTCCCTCTATAAAATCTCTAAGGGAAAATTAAAAATGTAGAATAAAACAGTAGAGAAGATTGTTAATCGTTCGTTATAACAAACCTGTACGTAATACCGTACTCGTAAAACGGTAACACATTCGTTACTCGTATATTTCTTCTCCGTTCATCACCTTCGAATTGAAACCCGTTTTAAATCTATTAACAACGTAAACGTTTAACGCCCACGTATACATACATACATACGTACATACATACATACATACATACATACATACATACATGCACACGTACGTGCATTATTATATATCGACTTATAACAATCTTTTAACGATATCGTATATAAGTTTTTCTTTTTTAGAATGGGGAACGCGGTGATTGTAAACGGTAAGGTAAAGATTGAAATTAAAAAGTAGAATGAAAGTGGTGTAAGTACCATGCTGACGTTAAACTTTTCTAAGATGTAATTATTCGTTGCTAAGTCCTTTATAATAAAGACAAACGAGCGTCTCCTTCCTTACTTTCTTTCCCCCTCCCCCTCCCCGCCCCCCACCCTCTCTCGGTCTATCTCTCTCCCTATCTCTATCTCTCTCTCTATCTCTCGTCCGTTCGTACGTTATATAGTTCTCTCTTTCGTTCTCACTACCGTTCAAGACTCGGATGCTTTTCGAAGATATAGGACCAGCAACGTTTCTCAAATCGCACCGGTTGTGTGACGCCTAACGATTCTTTAACTTCTCTCAACGTCCAACTTCGAGACTGTGAATATCGCGTTAAGCGTTCTCTCGGTTAATCGCCAACGGCTTGTTTTCAAACTACCAAAGGATCTTCATGATCTTGATATAGGGAAGATACTTCCTAACGACTTAATGTTGAGCTTCAACTCATGCCTTTGTTTCCTTATTTTTATCCTTTTCTTTCCTTTTCTTCCTTTATGTTTTTTTTTCGTTTTATTTCTCTCTTTTCCTTTTTCCTCTTCTTAAGAGTGAGACGTACTGAGTCTCTTATCGGTAAGAAAATCAAACGAATTTGATCGAACTCGTTCTTACATCTGTTTCATTATTTCTTATTTCGTCACCAATCGTATCACACGTCTTTTTTCTTTTTTTGTTTTTTTGTTTTTTTTTTTTTGTTTTATTTTAAAACAAATTTTTCAAACATGTTTCTTCACTCGTGCCTCTTCGTTTCGCTTTTTCGCTCAGCGTTTTCGCTCGTGTTCAATTTTTCATACTTGTTTATTAATATTTTCGATTGATATATTCGAATCGTTCGAAACTTATTATACTCATTTATGTATTCAATTTTATCGGAATAGTTCGTTAACGAGCTCATGATATTATGCTTTAAGTTTGTATATTTGCACGTATATCTTGACGTATATTATTATGACATTGAATTTCTTGTTTCATCGTTACAAATGTTGGATTATTTTTATTCCGTACTTCTTTAAAATCGACATTACTCAAGGGATATTGAAATGGATTGAGATATACGTGTCCTTCGACGTAGCGAAACATAATTATCTTCGACTACTCTTCCTTTTTATTTTTCTTCTTCTGCAGCTTCTTCGTCTTTTTCTTCTTCTATTACGTCTATCCTTCGCACACGTGTGCACAGACAGATACATATGTAGAAACGTGTACATAGTTATATACGCATCTACGACGATACGTATGTACCATAAAGGGAATAAGATATTTGAATTCAAATAGGCGTTGTAGGACACGAGGACTTGTCAAGGGAGACGGAAAATTCGATTTACATTATATTTACATTGCAATAACGTACCTCAATGTGTTTTATATATGAACGTGTATATCTGTACATATATATATATATATATATTTTTTTTTTTTCGTGAAATCTCAATACGACTTGAAATCAGCAAAGATATTATTTTAAGAATATTTATTATCGTTAATACGAAATACTTTACAAAATCGAAGTAATCAGAAATGTCGATTCTCGATTCGATCGAATTTCGACAATATAATATCCTTAATCGTTTAAACAAATTATTAGAATGTTATTAAAGATTAAGATTGTTCGCGATGAAGTAATCGAGTACATCGATAACGATAAATAACGTAAGCCCGTTATAGGACGAAGAGTCCGTAGTAAAAAAAAAAAAAAAGAAAAACAATGTTACTCACGTAAATATTTTTCTTTTCAGGTTTCTTGGGTACGGAGACGCGGCGAGGATTTTCATTTACTTACAATCGGTTTAGACACGTACGCGAGCGATTCGAGATTTTCATTGGAGTACGAGGGCCCGAACGATTGGCGATTGCAGTTAACATCGGCGACCGAAAGGGACGCGGGACTTTACGAGTGTCAAGTCAGTGTACATCCGCCATTAATCAGAACGGTTCATTTGTCGGTATCAGGTAAGTATCTCTCACTCACGCCTAACCGATCCATATATCAATTTATATATATATGATGGTATAGTATACGTACGTACAAGTGGATATATTAGAACGGAGCGATATATCGATTTCGATATTCAGTCATTTTTAACGAGTCCACACCCGTCTCACACTTATCCGACCGTAAACAAGTTTTCCTCATTTTTCATTGTGAACGTCAGAAGAAAGATTCACTTAGTTTGATCGTTCGACGAAAAGGATAGAAAGAGAGAAAAAGAGAAAGAAAGAGAGAGAGAGAGAGAGAGAGAGAGAGAGAAGGAGATGTACGAGTTAGTAGGAAAGTAAATAAAACGACGTAAAAGTTTACATTGGTGAAGGTGTTTCTCGAAACAAGGATGTCACGGTAAGTTGCTTGATCGAAAGCACTTACACACCGTCGAGACGAAGTCAATTTCTCAAAGCGTACGAACAATGAACTGGGCGGTGGGTGGTGGTGGTGGTGGTGATGGTGGATAGGGGATGGCATTGGAACGTTAGAAATAGCGAATGGGTGAGGAGGATGATCGAGAGTGGTTTGAGAAAAGGGTTACATCCATTATTCTCTTAATCTCCCTTTGTAAAGCGAACTCTACCGTAAAGTTACTCGCTCGAAATACATAATCCGCGAGCGCGTGCGCATTTTCGTTGGGGGCATAAATCACGATGGTAGCGCGTCGTTAAGGTCGTCCTTGTCGGTGGCATAATGGCGACTTCGCCGGTCGTAACGATGTCCTCGTGGCACTCACCTCATCCTATATCTCTGGCTGGCTGGTTGGCTAGCTAAGTACTTATCTACGTCCCTTAATTAAAGTTACGGATTCTCTCCTTTGGATCCTTCCATTTCGTTCGTTCGTTCGTTCGTTCGTTCGTTCGTTCAATCGGTCTGTAATAATCGTTTCGATGCCTAAAAGTTTCAAATGTTTTTACTAAGGATTTCGTTCATTGACCTTCTTTATCCCTTAAACGATTAATCGAATAACGATGAGCGCATTTAGAGATCCATAGAGATAGTAAGATATACGTATCCACTTTGATACTTTTTGGTTCGTTAGAAAACATATCCCCGTTTGTTTCTCTTCGAGTGGTTAGATCCCACCCGAGAAGTTATTCTACTAACGGGTAATTTGCGGCTGCCGAGTAAGTGCTCGTAAATCCTCCTTTTTCTTTCTCCTCGATAGTACTTCGAAATTCAAATGAGATAACTCTTCTTCGTTAAAATCATGATATATATATATATATATATATATATATATATATATGTATGTATGTATGTATAAGTCGTGATATAAGAGGCGTACGCTATACTAGACCATTCGAAAATGAATTCTCATTGATTTGAGACGATAACGTTATTCTTCTCTCGAGATCAAATCGGTCTAATCATCGCTTTTGTTTTGTTCTCCCTATCGTATGATACTACTATTCGATTATTACCAGAGAATTTTCCCCCATTAATAATAGTTCTAGTAACGAAACCTCTAACTATCAATGAAATTTTACAATGAATATATCTATTATCCCTGTAAGATTATTCAATAATGAATCTGTTGCGAACGAACGGATCGGTGTCTTCTATATCAAATTGAATTTATTGATAAATGTCGATGGACATATAGATATATCATTATTGTTTCCAAGCAAAGTGAATGTAATCGAAGTAACCAAGAGGGGAGTATTTAATTAGGCATTTATAATGATTCATGCTTTGTAAGAATATTAATTCATTTCGAACGAGCGCGACGTTTTTAATTACTGTATAGTTCGGTTAATAATTCTTCTCTTCTCTTTTCCACCTTTCCTTTTTTCTTTTCTTCCTTCATCCCTTCTTCTTTTTTGAATTTTAACGAGGCAGTTGTCCCGACATTATTACTCTTAATAATCCATTCTCTCCGCACGAGAAACGTGTATTACGTACGAATGAAATAATGCCACCGCGCAATATGTCGCGAAGGGGAAAGTTACTTCTATTTAGCCTTCAACGATCTACTTTATTACAAACTCCAACAGAGAAACTTATAAGTTAACGACATGATTGTACGTACCGTATTCGACGTATATACACGTATGTAGAAAATACGTATGGGTGGGTGTAGTTATGCACGAGCCATTTTGTATGACGTACTACAATCATCCAATTTATTCCCTCTAGAGGTAAAGTTCTCAATTTTCTCACACTAAGCATACACGAGATTTCGTTTCCTCTTACAAATCGTTCGTTTATATAAACGGAGAATGGGTTTTTGGGAGGGGGAAAAATTTTTTTTTTGTTATTCCATCGTTTTATTCCTAAATCGTAAACCTTTCGTTGTAATGGATTAACGTTTGGAATTTACGATACTTTCAATTCGATCGATCGTAATTTTTAACGACACACACTCCGTAATATTATTGTATTAAAGAAGCATCGAGCGTTCTTGTTCATTCTGAGACGTTTATAGAAAATGAAAAATTCATTGTTAATCGAATCGAAAAAATAATTTCTTTTTCCTCTCTCTCTCTCTCTCTCTTTCTCTTTTGTTCATACTTAAGTAAAAACATTCGTATTTTCTCTCGCGTTCGAATTTGCGATTAGGGATTAATACCTTAAACGTAAAACGTGACTCCTTTAATTATGTCTACGAGGTGCCGCTTTGTCGTCATAAATCGAAAGGGTGACTGGAACTAAAGCGAGAACTATTAGGTACCTGTCGTGTCTTCCGGTCTTTGTCGACGTTTTATCGTCGCGAACACTAACTTGCAATTAGTTCCCTCTTTTCGCTTTAACTCGGACTCCTCTACTTATACGGGCGTGTCCCTTTATTCTATCTTAAGATATAATGGAATTAAGCTTTTCAACTGGAAGTATTTTAACAAAATCTTTCGGTAATTCCTTTTTCGGAATATTACAGCTGGAATTTAATTTTTGCAAATTAATTACGACGGAACACGAACGTCATGTTTTTCATTTCGAACGATTAGAATAATTATTCTTTTCTTTTTCCTACTTTTCTTTTTTCTTTTCTTTCTTAACCTACGAAATAATCGTAGTAAAATGTTGTATCCAATTAAACTTTGATAAAATAAATAATATTTAATCGTATATAATAAATAATCAAATAAATGAGGTTTATTTATAACATATATATATATACATATATGTATAAATAAACCTATATAATATAACCTATAAATAGCTATTTATCACGAATAACAAATTTTAGTTGAGTAAATTTTCATTCATATTTTAAGGAGAAATAAATAAATAAATAAATAAAGCGATTAAATGTTTTATTATTATTCAATATTAGTTGAAAAGCAAAAAATATATTACGCGATCGATCATATGTAATATCGAATAAAATTGAAATAGAAACGTTTGTGATAGAATAAAATTTTATCCTTGATATGGGACTCCCTTTGAATGGTTAAAATTAATCGATTTAAATGAAGAATAAATATTGCTTAAATATTAATTGATATCCACAAGTAGTTATCATTTTTCAAGCGAAATTTAACGAACTGGATATGAAACTTCTCGAACGTAGAGAAGTTTGACGTTTATAATCCAAATGGTTATTCGAATAATCGAAAGAGAGAGAGAGAGAGAGAGAACATTGAGTTTGTTTCCTAATCACGCTCGACGTAGCTTTCTCGAAACTTTACAAATGATTGAATACGAATAACGTTCTGTATGCATAAGTTGAGAAAAGGTAAAGCTCACGTTGGATGCGAAACACAATGGAGTTTAGCAATAGGTACGCATCGTCGAGTCCACGAGTTCGAATTACACGAAATGACGTAGATCTTGGTTTCGATTTGACGAATCTAAATTTCACGTATTCATAGACTCAACTTTAAAAACGAATAGAACGTAGCATTAATATTAGTGGTTGCGATAGAAATTAGTAGGTATAGAAAATATGATGTTAGAAGGAGCTGAAATTTAACGTTCTCCCTCTCTCTGCATTTCTCTCTCTGTTTTTCTCTCTTTAAAAATTCCTGATTACGATATTGTGGTGACTCGCGTAGATTTTTGATTTTTATTTCTCTGTATTCATGATCGCGCAAGTTATGACGGGTGTCATTCAAGAGAAGAGTATTTCATGTGGTTAACAACGCGGAACGAAATAGTGGAAGATGCATATATATATATATATATATATATATATATATATATTTATAGATCAAAAAAAGGGGGAACAAAACAGGGGGAGGGGTTGTAAAGAAAAGCTCGGTCGAAGAGAGGCCAATAAGAATGTGGAAATGGGGATATTTTTCAGTCACTATTTTCGACCGATAGACCAGCCAGCCTTAGTGCCTTATGAAATATTTGACAGAAATAGGGAGTACAAGAGCGGCATAAATTTTGACCAAAGAACCCCATGGTAACACGGAACACATGGAAACGTGTCGTATCTAACGTAAGAACGGTGAGCATCGAGGCGAGGTAACAGAATGGCCGTCGAGCTTATCGAACATGTTCCAACGTAAAAAAGGAGCTTATTTTTTATTATCGATTCTAGTAACTTTTGACTGAATCATTTTTGATCATGTGAGGCGTAGATAAATGTCTTTGACATATCGATCTATATATATATATACACACACATTTATAATATCTAAGTATGTATATATATATATATATATATAATCGATAGTTTGGAAAGAAAAATTCTATAAGAAAAGTTATCTACTAACGTATATGCCATATATATACAATATATATATGTATTATGTTTGACATGATTAGAACATGATGAGAATTGAATTTTTATTGAGAGAATGAATTAAACAATTAGTTAAAAATAAATTGTAAATAATATTATCTTTCTCGTTACGCAGATAATTAACTGGCTAATTGATCAATTGATTGATTAGAAAAAGAAAAAAATTTCTTGTCCTTTTTCGTTTTTCGTTTTTATTCGACATAAAATAAGATTCTTATTTTGTATAAAAGGATGAATATATATATATATATATATATATATATATATATATATATACATACATGAGAATAGAGATGATGCTTTAAGCGGAGGTAATCGAATATATTTTTGGAGCTTCGGATTCTTACGTAAGTCGTTGGATTCGTATCGTCAAACGACATAACCGTGTTTGGGGAATAGGACGTGCAGAGTGAGTTACAATGTCGACGACGATCGGCCATCCTCATATCCCATTTGGTCCCTTTCTATCGAATCCGGGTCGACTTGGCCATGGTATAGTATAGTTTTCCCTGAAAATGCATAACCTCTTTTTACTTTGGCGCTTAGAGAGAAGAGGAGAAGGAAAGAAAAGATGACAGAGAGAAAGAGAGAGAGAGACTACGTTTAATGATTTCCTTTGAGAGGAACGAACGTATACGTTCGTTAACGTTGAGAGCTTTTCTCTTTCTTCTCATTCCTCTCTCTCTCTTTTTTTCCTTTTCTTTCCTTTTCTTCTTCTTCTTCTCTTTTTCATTTTCCTTCGCTCCCTCTTCTAGTTTTTCCATTCCTTATCACTTGATCGACTTCAATGAGTAGGGATCGGACCGGACGATAAGAGGATATCTTATATAATCATTCTTCTGCCATGTGAAAATTTTGTAATTTTCATATTTCCAAAAATCCGTAGGAACCTTTTAATTTGGATTAAAGTAGATAGAGGAAAGAGAGAGAGAGAGAGAGAGAGAAGAAAAAATAAGAAAAAGACTTAAAATAAAGAAATTAATATTAAAACGAGATGTATTACGTATAATGGACGAAAGGATAGGAACATAGTGTATCGTGGATACTTATGAAAGAAGGATTCGAGCTGGAAGACAAACGAGTTACTGTTTGTAAAAAGAAATGAAACGGTAGTAGAAAGAAATAGGGATAGAGTAAGGGGCGAGGAGGTGGCGGAGGCGGGGACGTAGACGGGGGCGAATGTGGACGGAAATAGGAGATGGGAAGGATGGAATAAAATAAAATAAAATAAAATAAAATAAAATAAAATAAAAAAAAAAAAAGAAAAAGAGATAAAAATTTCTTTCTGTTATCGTACGAACGTCCGTCGTATCTCAATATAGTAATCCGCATCCTCAGAGATACAAACGTGTATCCGTATATTTTCTTCGTCATCTTCTTTTTTATTTTTATTTTATTTCTTTCTTTTTTTTTCTTTTTCTTTTTATACATACATACATACATACGTACATACATACATACATATATATATATATATATATATATATATATATATATATATATATATATATACATCTCTACCGGAATTCAAGATGGACGTAAAAAGATTGACGATTCTCGAATCGGGAAGGAAGAATCTCTCTCCGTTTTTCTTGACATTTCAATCGGAGTGGCCGACCGATGTGTCCACTCTACCGTTTTGACTTTTACGATGTGGATTTAAAGCGCGCGAGTCCTTGTATATGTACGTGTGTGCGTCTATGTATGCGTCGTGTGTGTGTGTGAGTTTCAAGTCCGTGCGCATGTAAGAGAGAGAGAGAGAGAGAGAGAGATTCTCGACGAAGATATAACTACGTTCTCGTAATTTACGCGTCCACCTAGTACAGCATAAACTTTCGTCGTTAAGCCGTACTACGTCCTTGTTGAAGAAAAAGAAGAGAGTGAGAGAGAGAAAGAGAGAGAGAGAGAGAGAGAGGGGGGGGTGGGGGTGGTGGGGGGAGTGAGAGAAACGGCTCGGTTAGTTTCCGTTTTCTCGGCCGTTTGACCGAAGTTAAAGTTTATGTCACGGTGCGACGTAGTAGAGAAATGAAAAAAAAGGGCTCCACCCTTTCCCTCTTCCTTCGAACGTGCTCTATCGTCGACCACGTTGTCCATCCTTTATGAGTATGGTACGAACAGATAGAGAGCTTTCTCTCTCTTTCTCTCTCTCTCTCTTTCTTTTTTTTCTTTCTCTCTTTCGAGAAATGATTTGCTAAGTTTACTAGTGAAAGGGAGAGAGAGAGAGAGAGAGAGAGAGAGAGCTTCAAATCTGACAAACGTTCAAATTGTTAAGAAGTTAACTTTATAAGAAGACACGAACTCTTACGTTATAGCATAAACTTAGGACGTCTTTTATATATGCGTATAGATCCGATTAATATTCTTATTCGTCGGATTGCGTGCTCTGATTAAGAACGTTCCTCTGATATATCGTTGGAGATTAGCAAACACCTGATACTTCGATTAGTCAGTTTCTAATGTTTAGGTATTAGATTTTAGATAAATGATAACCCCCCGTTAAATCGGTATTATGAGCGAATTTGTGAATTATGAACGGAATTTTGAATATGGGTCAATATTTTTTCTTTTTCTTTTTTCAACTTCGAAGGAACAATAAAATTCTTTCTTATTCGTTTTGTTTGTTATGAGTGATTTTTTCTTTTTTTCTTTAGTTTTAGTCGATTAGTAGGAAAGGATTGTTGAAAATCATGTATGGTTGTAAAGAGAGAGAGAGAGAGAGAGAGAGAGAGAGATTTGCGGTTTGTTATCGTAACGGTATCGCGTCTTATCAGGTACGAAAATTGAATCGGCAAGTAAACGTGCTCTCTCTCGAATAGTAGGAAACGTATTCCCACGTAAGGGAATAGAAAGCAGTTCACACTTACGGATGCTCACGATGGAGTGGCGAGTACCAGATTCCTCTGTAACCTTCAACCTCTTTCCTAAGTTACCTCCGAGCTAGAATAAATCACGTTACTAGCAAACATTGCTATCGTTTATTACACGATCGTCCGACCTATCCCTTCTATCTAAAAAATAATTAGTATTACTCCCTTTAGAGTATACAATATATCTATTTGTACTATATTGTTACATAATGTACGAGGGAGTGAGAGGGATATTAATTAATTTATCATATGATATTAATTAGTATCTATGCCATCGGTGTTACTAAAATTATATCGATCAATTCATCTATAGAAATCAATACTGAGTAACCAATATGCATTTTATACATGTATAATCTACATATGTATAAATATTTAATCATATGTGTGTGTATATATATATATATATAGAATGTAGATCATCATGTTAATTGATTCATTTCTTGCGGTAATGATGATAGATTACATATTTAATCACGAACGTTTTATCTTTGATGCTTTTTATCCTATTAGTAATATTCATCAATAATCGAAGGATCAATTGAAATTAATGCAGGAAGTAAATATGAAATAAAGAGAGAGGAATATTTTTCTAATAAATCGAGAGATAGATATCTCGACGGACACACTAGGATCAACTTCATGTAGGCGTGTATCTTAAAGGTTACGAGCGTTCATGGGATAAGCACAGTGACGATAAATCAAAGTAATTGGAAGGGTGAGATGTTGTATTATGTGTATATGTATATATATATATATATATATATATATATATATATATATATAATCGTCTATTGAGCGTACCAACACTTTCAACTCTCACCAAGTTCTCTACAGTCACGTTTATACTCTCTTTCGCGAGATAGAACGCATCGCTAGATACGACAGTTTTGGAGCAGCCATTAAATTCCATGCTTTCTTTTCCTTGACTCAAGAGAATTATGAAGACGAGCTTGAAATAGGGAACGTGTATTCTATCGTCTTTTTCTCTTTCTTTCTTCCTTTCTTTCTTTCCTCCTTTCTTTCTATCTTCCCTTCCTTCCTTCTTTTTTTTTTCATTCCATCGCCTTTATTTTGTTTATTTAGAAAAGATAGCCCAAGGCGTCCCTGGGATGGTATTCGAGGGAGCTGTCCAAGTGTAAGAAAAGCAAAGACCTGCTTGAGAAAGAGACGTTTGCGAGAAGAGAGGATGGGACAAAAGAAATTTCGAATGTATTCAAGCACCCTTGGCACTATCGTTCGGGCAAAATTATATCAACGAGTTATGCCTCGCACGGATACGATGCCGAAGACTTTGCATGAGAACTATGAGGGGATGGTTGAAAAGCGAGCGGGGTAGGTGTAGGTGTAGGTGTAGGAGTAGGGGTAGGGTGTAGGGGTAGAGTAGCGGGATTGGTAAGGGGCGAGGATAAGAGACGTGGGATGGGTGTTAGATAGAAAGGAGAACATTATCCTGATGAGACAATGAAATTTCTCGTCAGAGTAAGGAACAAGGAGCTGCTCTGTTACGTTTTCCTATGTAGAGGCTACCAGAGTCGCACCAAGAGTCGCATTTGATTATAGCCGCGTGATGCTGTGTAAACGAACCATCTCGTAGTTATCGCTAGGATAAATTTACTCCTCGTCGGCTATTCGCCAAACGGGGGGCCGGGGGAAGGGTTAGAGGGGGAACGATCGAACAACCTCGCGCGATATCTCGAGAGAAACGTAAGCTCCTTCTCGTTTTATTCTTCCTCAACGTCAATCCCTCATTTTATTTTACCTTCATCGATCTTAAGATATTCGAGGCAATCATGAGCTATATCGAACAAAATCCTGAGGGTCGTCGTTTCTTCCCTTTTTTTCTTTTTCTTTTTATT
>OU964968.1:6496151-6506151 GCA_918808275.2 Dolichovespula sylvestris
TTCGAACGTGTCTCCCGTTTCCTAACCCCTGTGATAATGGGGCTGGTTGTTCAAAATCGAAGGACGAAAGTATTCGTCGTACGAATGCGCCGGGAAAAGCGAGAAATTATTGAATTAATTGTCAAAGATAATTTTTGATAATGTATGGGGACGCGTAAATGGACGCGTCAGAACGTCGACATATTTTTCGTTTCATTTTCTATTCGTTCTTAATTCTCTTTCTCTTTTTTTTTTTTTTTTTTTTTTTTATTTGATTTGATTTTTTCTTTATTAATCATCGTCGTCTTACACGCAAATATCTCTCACGATCTATACGAAACGCATCTAATTATTTATACGAAATTTATAATTATTTATACGAAGATAATTATTTATACGAAATTAGAAGAAAAAGCAAAAAGTAAGAAAGAAACGAATGGATGCATCGATCGAAAGAATGTTGTACGACTGATCACGGAGAGACATGTATTTATATGTTACACGACTTTTACTATTTGTACTTAACACTTTTTCAAAACGTACCATCTGCCATTAATAATTCGTTGATCCCCATATAATCCACTATGTGATGTCGTCAGTTCGAAAACAAGTTTCAACGATTGAAACGTAAGATACGTTTGGTCGGGAGTAGCAGCTGTTGGAGAACGTGTTAATGAAATATTTAGACGGTGGAAAATTTTGCTAGAGAGGATGATCGAATTGCAGGAAACTGTGGGAAGTACTGGTGAGATCTAAACAACGTCGTGGTGTACCATACACTGTGTAGAGAGAATTCCCCGGCGTCGTGAGTTTCTTCGTATACGATTTATCTACCTATGTATGAATATATGTGTACGAGTGTAACTATGTATATATATATATATATATATATATATATATATATATATATTCACGTAAATGTAAATGTAGATATGGGATAGGAAATGTACAGATATCTAGCTTTAAACTGCAAAAGTTGCGAATGTAAATCCGCAATGGCTCTCGTCACAGATACACGATGTCTCCTTGCTAACTGGAACGATTCCCTACTACCAGAATTATATATAGTTCGCTAACTCTACAAAATTTTCCATAAATAAATGCATGAGAATCTGTTGGATCACCGAATAATACAAGGTTTCGATGTAAATTATATAAGAGCGTATTAAATCCCGTCTTATTTTTTTTTTTCTTATAGAGAAAGAAACATCGTTTCATTCGAGTCATTACGTTATGAAAATCATATGTGATTAATGGGAAGGATATTAGATTACAAATATGATAAGTTTTCTCAATCGATTTTATTTTAGTTTTTTAATATTTAAAAATTTTTTTTTATTATATATATATATATATATATATATATATATATATATATATTATTTTTATATGTGTCTGTATAGATAGGTAAGCAAGGTTTATTGATGACCAAGTCAAATGATCGATGAAAACACGATTTATTAGACGACATAGTTATCCTTCTTTTTTTTCGAGGATTCTAGATATATTCCAAAGGTTGAAAAGTAACATTAAGATATTTAGGATCGTGACGAGTTAAATTGGACATCGCTGGAAATGCCTGAAGCGTAAAGGAAAAATGTTTTTTTTATTTTTTATTTTTTTGGGGGAGAAGAGATAGTATAAGACACGCGCGAGAGAGAGAAAGAGAGAGATGAATTTATCGTTGAAAGAAACGCAATGAGGAAGTCGAAGACACGATCAGCGTCGGCAAAGAGCGAACTTGTCTGGTCGGAAATTTATTTACTTATTTATCAGTAGAGAGATACATGTTCGGTCAGCCATTTCCGTTTCGAGGCCATTCGTCATTCGTTCGGTTTCGTATATGTATGTATATTTACCTGAACACATGCAAACGCGTATAAACGTATAGAGGCAGACTCGCGATATTTCTCGAAACTGTCGAACACGTTTCGTTCGGAGGGCTTTGTTTCGATAAGTGCAACGAGCACGTGGAAAAGCATAGGATATTTTTGTAAACGCGAGCACGTACATACATACATACGTACATACATACATACTTATATACACATATACATATATACATATATATATATATATTTACACATAGATACATAGAAAGTACCAACAAGCTATCTAAGTACATACGTAGTGTAACAGGAACAGTGAGAAAGAATGACAGAGACAGATACATGACCATCGACAGAATGGTAATAAGTCATGCTACCGTTGTTGCCGTATATATGTTGAGTAGGATATTCATTATTAATATAACCTGTCGCGATATGGATGGTTTAGTAAAAAAAGGATTAAAAATAATAAAAAGAAAGAAAGAAAAAAAGAAAAAATGTCAATGATAGAAAAGGGAAACGGGAATTCTTTCTTGTTCGATGGTTGTTTACTCGAATCGCGAGAACGGTTATACGTAGATACGGTTTTGTAAATACGTACGTGTGTCATCTTAACGGAAGGGAGCTTTTCACGCTACGCGAGTACAACTTTTTAGCTTTTCCAGACTGATCTACGAAATGGCTAGACACTCGTATCTCTTCTCCTTTTCTCTTTTTCCTTCAATCCTTCCATCAGCCTTTTTCACGTTTTTCTCGCGATCGGTAGAAAGCTAGCTAGCTAGCTAGCAGCTAGCTCGTCGACGGTCATTTTTTTTCCATTCCGTCGAATGTACATGTGTATATATATATATACATATATATTTATATATATATATATATATATGTGTGTGTGTGTATGTGCATACATCCATATGTGGGGATCGACGAGCGACTTTTTATGGAAGAATATCTCTCTCTCTCTCTCTCTCTTTTTCTCTCGATTCGGTCATGCTCGGCTAGCGAGACACGTAAAATCAACGACGTGTACGTTCCAGCGCGTATCTCGGCCGCGTTTATCTTTGACGAATCGAACGAACGAGTCCAGTCGTCGTTTTCTTTTTCATCCCGATTCTCCGCGATCATTTCTGTCGTTATACGGTCGTACATCATAGTCGTGTTGCATGTTCCACTTGAAATAATCGATGCGTGAATATTCCCCCGAGTTGTATCGTGAGAATAAATATTTTCCTTTTTCTTTTTCCTTTTTTTTTTTTTTCTATCTTTCTTTCTCACTCGTTATCGTACGTTCGTTATCGTTTCATAATATTAGAATCATCCCGTTGCGACGATGTTGCGACGGGGCACATGCGCGCGCGCGCGCGTACCTATTTAAACGTGCCCGACACATTCGTGTATTTCGTTCCGGCAGTTTGTTGCGCATTAAATTACACTTACTCGAATAATTATTTGATCTGTCTGGATAATCGTCGCTCTCGATTTAACATATACATGAAGTCTCAATCCCTCTTATCCGTCCCACGTGTAAACGTCCTGATTTTGTTGCAGCTAATTCGAATTACGAGTACAAATATGAAAGGTTAATTACGTACGTGTATTTTTTCCTCTTCTCTTTTTTTCTTATTTCTTTCGTTTCAAGGGAAAACATGTCGACGTAACGAGCATGTTCGTCTGATCGATCGATCGATCGATCGATCGATCGATCGATCGATCGTACTCGTACTCGTACCAGTTCGAAAGAAAAATCGTGAACGAAAAGAATCGTCTCGGAGGAAAAGCTTCGAAAGGTCGAACGTGAATGGCCGAAATCGTTCGTTCATCGTTTCGCGTTGTAAAATTGATGCCCGTTAATCCGGCATTGTTGACGACACGATCCTCGAACTCGTGTAACGAAACGCGCGAACGCGAGAAAAGGGCCGATTGGATGGCGTGATAAATTACCTATTTGCTCGTTCGGCCGGCGGCCTGGACCGATTAAAAATACAGCTTGCAGTCGCGAGATCCCCGAAAACTCGCCTAGCTATCGAGCTATTTCGCTACGAGCCTCTCGATTGGCTCTCGGTTTCGCGTCATTTCGCGCCGGTAGAATAATTTGTCGTACCGGTTTTGCAATTTTCGAAGGGGCTACTTTTATTCGAGATCCGAATTTCGTTGGTGTCGAATTTAACGATTGTTACACTTATCCCCCTCTTATTCTTCTCCTTTCCTTCTTCCCTCTCCTTTCTTCTCCTTTCCTCTCTATATACTTTATTTCCCTTTTATTTCCATTATTTCCCATATTTTTTTCTCTACCTTTTTGATTCACTCGTCCTCATCCTTTTGTGAAGAAATTCCTTTCGTATCGATGGAATATTTCTTGTGCGATATATAATAGAAAACGAAGGAAAACGAGAGAGAGAGAGAGAGAGAGAGAGAGAGAGAGAGATTCTTATGGGATATTTTCTTTGGATAAAAATCCCGAATAGGACTCGGCTATATGCGATTAGATTTATTGATTTTCGGATTCTTCTTTAAGTTGAGAAAGAACGGAATGGAAATTCTTTGTGAATGGGAAAGGATATGGCGGGCGGGTAAGGGAGAGGTAGAAAAATGGCAAATTAGAAAAAGGAAGGAGAGAGAAAGGAGAAGAAAAAAAAAAAAACAAACAAAAGAAAACAAAAGAGAAAGAGTAGAGGAAAGGTAGAGAAGTGTAGAGATATTCGAGCTTCGTGGTGGATCACCTTTTTTTTTTTCTTCTCTCTTCTTTTCCCCCTTTTCTCTCTTTTCTCTTTTCATGTTTTTTTCTTTTTTTCTTTTTGCAAGAGAGGTCAAGCTCTCCCTCTCTCACGAAGTATCTGGATTGTGGTAGAAGGGTGAGGTAGGCCGGGGAGGAGGTGGGGAGGGGGGAGAGGAGGTGGAGGTTTGCAAGCCCGTAAATTCTCGCACGTACTTTTCTTTTTTTTTTTTCTTTCTTTCTTTTTTCTTTTTTTTTCTTTTTTTTTTTTCTTAACTCGAGCGAGAAAAGCAGAAAAGTTTCCACCTCCTTTCGTTTGACTTAATGGCCCGTGAGTCGGTCTTAATTCAGTTGGATATTCAAATCGGTTTTGGCTTCGCGGAGTCTACCGTGGACCATTCTCTCTCTCTATCTATCTATCTATCTATCTCTCTCTTTCTCTATCTTTTTTTCTTCTGTCCTTTTATGTTCATTCGTTTTAAGCTGACTGAGTCGAATTATATTTCGACACGAACCAGCACCAAGGATTTCTTTTCTCTTCTCGTCTATATAAGAGCCTTATCCGTTCGGCAGAACGATTCCTCTTCGTCATCATAGTTGCGCTCGGTGGCCAGTGAAATTGGAATTATGTTGAAAAATGCTCGGCTCGCTTTGCAAGAAAGCGATTAGTAATCGACGGTTAAGGGTCTTCTGCCTGATAGTTGATCGATGGCGAGAGTGGCACAACGTAACGCTTCCGACGTTGAGAGGGCTTTCCGAAGCTACGGGATGTTGCCAGCATATCTCTTTCTATATATATATACATATACATATACATATACATATATATATATATATACATACATACATGCATATATATATATATATATATATATATATATGTATGTACATGTATCTCTCTCTCTCTCTCTCTCTCTCTCTTAGCAGGTCATCGACCGATCTCCTTAACGCTCTTCACGCGTTATATATACTCATCCCTTCGTCCTTCTCCTTCTCATCCTTCCTTCTATCTTTCTCATCGTTGAGATTTTTCGCTGAGAGGAACGATAGATTCGTTAAGCTTTAGGTCATAAATTTCAGTCCTCTATCTTTTTCACTTGCTCTCGTTAAAACGTGCCTCGGTCTCTGATTCCCAAAAGGATGGGAAAAAGTGAGAGAGAGAGAGAGAGAGAGAGAGAGAGAGAGAGAGAGAGAGAGAAGGGAGAAAGTGGATAGGACGAAAGAATCGAATTTTTACGGAGGAATCAAAGTGATATCGTAAAGAGTTACTCTCTTCTCTTTCTATCTTTATTCTCTTCTATCTATAATACATCTCTCTGTCTCTCTCTCTCTCTCTATCTCGCTTTTGCTCTCTTGCGTGCGCACAGACACCTCGTTCAAATAGACATCCCTTAAGAATCAATAAATTCACGTGATGCTGGTAATTTCAAACGGAATACGGGCCGAATCTTAAGGAATTTTTGGGATTTAGATTGCGATAGTCATTTTTAAGAAACACGGCACGCGATACGGTTAAACCGACGATTTGGCAGCTTTAGCGTCTAAAGATGTAAGAGAAATGTCGACTTAAACTGACTCTTATTTTCTTTCTTTATTTATTTCTTCTTTTATTTCATTCCTTTTTGCTTTCTTTCTTACTTCCTTCCATTCTTTCTTTCTTTCTTTCTTTCTTTCTTTAGTTGTCTCAAAGTCGAGTAAGGGAAAGATGAATGAAGGAATTCAGAGAGAGAGAGAGAGAAATAGAGAGAGAGAGAGAGAAAGAGAGAGAGAGAGTCTGGTCTGGGATTTCGCAAAAGGCCGTTGTAGCTCCTATTATCGAACTTTTAAAGTGTCTTCGAGCAATATTGTCTCCGGCGACGTAAGATGGAACGCCACCATTCCAAGCTCCATCTCCACTCGCTCGCTTCGAAACGTCGCCGTAGTTTCTTCGGCGACGCTCGTCGCATCTGCGTCTCTACGTTCTTTCAACCCAGGCCCCCCAGCCCCTCACCCCCTCAGTCTTCTTCTTCTACTACTTCGTTTTCTTCCTCTTCTTCCTGCTCCTACTGCTCCACCTCCTTCTTCGTCTTCTTATCCTTATCCTTCTCCTACTACTTATACCTATCCTTCTCCCTCTCTTCCTACTCTCGCTTGCTTTATCATCCTCAGTCGGGCGACTATTACCACCGAGCTTACGTGCCAAATGGATTGGATTATTTAGAAGCAACGGGGCGCGTTTCAACTCGACGAATTTCTACGAGGTGTCGCCTACTTTAGGACCGAGAAATAGACAGAGAGAGAGAGAGAGAGAGGTAGAGGAAGGAAGTAGTAAGAGAGAGAAAAATTATTTTTATTCCATTAAAATTGAAATCCCATTGATAGAAAATTAACAAGCGGAATAACGTATTATACGAGGTTTAACGAGAATAATTCACGATTAAATAGGATTATATGGATCGATGAGAATATTCTAACAAACAAACGTAGGATTTTCCATTTGAAAATGAATCGTTGAATACTCTATCGTCAAAGAAAGTCATTTAGCTTTTAGTCTGTAGACATAAAGATAGAGAGAGAGAGAGAGGAGAGAGAGAGAGAGAGAGAGAGAGAGAGAGAGAGAGATACATTCGAAGACTGGATTCCAAGTATGGTATAGCGTGAAAAAGGGGTGGGTGTGATAGAAACGACAATGACTTATCGTCTTGCCTGTCGAGAGAAAGGAGATACGTATACGTACATACATACATAGATAGAAAGCTAGACAGAGAGAGAGAGAGAGAGAGAGTGAGAGAGAGAGAGAGAGAGAGATTCTCTATCGTCTCTTGCAACGTGCATAGGTGAACCTATGCATATGCATAGGAGGAATACGTGCAACGGTATCCCACGCTTACCCTCCGTTACTGGAACGAGCAGCTGGATCAAGATCTTCCTCCGACGGTGGAGCACGTACATCCGCGAGGTATTTGCTCGCTGTCCGTCTACCAAGCTGACACGTACACCTACGGCTTCTATCCTCTACTCTAGCCGTACGTACTATGAGCTATAACCCGAGGTTCGGCTTCGCAACCCTTCGTTCTCTTTCTCCCTTTCAAAAATTTCCAACGACTCTCCGATCGTGCTGACAGCTCGTTGGAACATGTCGGTGATGCATGGCCAATTCGAAAGAGTGAGAGAGAGAAAGATAGTGAGAGAGAGAGAGAGCAAGAGATAGAGATAGAGATAGAGAGAGAGAGAGAGAGAGATCTGACTTACTGCTTTTATTCATTCGCATAGGATCGAACATCTCTGGTCGAATATGAATCCAACGATTTGTTGTATTATTTCTTTCTCTTTTATTTTGTATTTTTTTTTTTTTTGTTTCGTGTGATCCATCTTACTATGATTTATAGTGAAACGAAAATAGAAAAAAAAAAGAATAATTATAAATGAATAAAAATAAAATGTTTTTATAAGTCGCGAGAATACGATACTCGAGTAAAGAGATTAATTTTGGCAATTAATATCGATATCGATATCGTAATCCGTTCGACGCGAGCTCTCTCGTGCTTTCTATATCGGATACATTTTAATTTTATTTTTTTCCTGTTTTTTTTTCTTTCTTTTTTTTCTTTTTCTTTTGTTTTTTCTTTTTCTCTTCTTCAGTGACTATGTATTATTAAATAATTGATAGCTCGCGCGAGCAGCACTAGTCAATTTGCACTATGTTATTTAACGCGATGTTATTCGAGACGTCGAATTCGTATGTATTTGGAACATCGGGAATTATATTCCATAGTATTTGAAACCTTAAAATTCAACACTCAATATCTACGGAAAATTGGATATTTTATACGTAGAGTTTATTGAGAATAAAGTATAAACGAAAAAATAAAAAAAAAAAAAAAGAAAAAAGGAAAAACAATTAAAGTAATAGGAAAAAGAGAATACTCGTTAGACCGTGCCGTTGGTGACTTCGTTTAATCCGAGAGATATTTCTAATAACGATTAATAGGTATTAATAATAGGAACAGGGACTAGAAGACATATATATATATATATATATATATAAATATTATATCATATATATGAAATATTAAATATTTCATCTGAAGCTTATAATAGAAGAAAAGAAGGAAAGAATAGGACGTGATATGTGAAAAATTTAATAAACGTTAATTTGCGAAGGACACGAACGTCGATTCGTACGTATCAATTATCTCTTCCTATAAATTTTTCTTATTTATATAGACGAAAAGATTGACCCCGATAAGTAGTCAGCAAGGCTGGCATTCAGGAGGAACAAGCGCTTTTAAAAAATAAGCCTCTTTAAAGTAAGCTCGTGATCGCGAGAGGATAGGTACGCTAGTGAGGAGGGGTGAGCGCTAAATCGGTAAAGCCGGAAGCGTATTTTCCAAGCCCTTATTGGCTCGAACGGAGGGTGTCTCCTTGGTTATCGAGGATTTATCTCTCGGATGTGCGCGAGCCATCGATTCCTCTTCCTTACCGTGCCGAGGTTAAATCGAGCATCCCTCTCGCGGCCGCTGTCGGGCCACCCTTTTCTCCCTATCGCACGACCTTTATTTTTCCCCGAAGCAGTTTTCTCGTGTCTGCGTCATTTCTTTTTCTCTCTTTTTCTCTCACGCTCTCATGAAAAAGAACGAAAAACAGCAGACAGTTATCGGGTGCCTGGGATATGATAAACTTTCTTTCTTTTTTCTTTCTTTGTCTCTCTCTCTCTCTCTCTCTCTCTCTCTCTCTCTCTCTTTGCAAGTTTATTTTTTCTTTTCTTTTTATATATTTTTTCAATCGTCCATATTTATCACATAACTTTATCAATATCGCAAGGATATATATATATATATATATATATATATATATGTGTGTGTGTGGGTATGTGTATGTGTGTGTTTGTATACATGTACGACCAAACGTTAATAATAATATTTATTTGTTTTCGAAGAATTAAAAACTTTTCAATATTTTTTCAACAAATATCTGAGAACAAAATATAACGATTCGATATATATATATATATATATATATATATATATATATATATAAAATATTTATAAAAACTTGATGGTTATTTTAAGATCGGGTTTACGCTATCGATCAAAGGTACGTTATCGGTAATACAAAAATCCATGAAATCTGTTCGGTGAATTTTCTTCAACGTTGTCGTAGACGTCGTACGATGGTTTTATATAGGCATATGCGCTTAGATAAATTTACGCGTATATTATCTACGACCGGGTGTATATATGTATAACGAGGCAACAACGTTTTACAGTAGAGGTATGTAGAACCATACGAGAGGTACATGGCACTCGCAGAAGTTATGAGCCTTCGGGGGTTGATAATTCTGTCCATCCACGTACAAAGCTCGCTCACGACGGATACTCGTTTCCTCTACAACCACCGTCAACACCACCAACACAAGTACCACCATCACTGTTACCACCCTTTCTTCCATTTCCCACTATTCCAGTCTCTCCAGATATTCGAGTAAACGGAACTTGCCGTT